>JAYESA010000005.1:170723769-170728769 GCA_036927795.1 Iris macrosiphon | reverse complement strand
TCTATCACGTGTATTTCATTATGTGCTTCGGGTATTGATTCTCATGTGCTATCATGTGCTTCTTGTGCTCTCGCCTTCGTGTGCGTGAGCTATTATCATGTACGTAGCGTGTTGTGGTTGGATCCAAGAGTATTAGTGGGGGAGGGGAGTAGGAGTTGGTTATGTGATCAAAGCCAAACATTATTCATGTGTATGTCGGTTATGCAACTCACGTATAACGGAGTTATCGTAGTATTTTTCATGTGCAACCTAAGCCGATCACATAACAAACTTGTGCTCAAGGCACTTAGCTAGTATTCATGTTTTCTCACATACAGTTACTCCACTACTTGTATTGTTCTCCAGTTTACTTTGCAGCTACTTTATCTGCTCCAGCATATATATTTGGAGTTGCTTTCAGAGTTATGTACTTCGCTCCAGTCCTGACTGGGAATATTTTTTCCAGAGGATCCTGAGGATTTCTGCCCGACTTTCTACGGGCCGGGTGTTGACGAGGGTTGTGACCCCGAGACTGAGGAGGAGTGCGCCGAGGCGACGCCGTTAGCGCCCTAGTTAGCTAGGTGGATTTTCTGGGTTGTTCCTAGTGGTTTATTTTTCGATGATTGTACTTATTATTTTGTTGTTGTTAGATGTTGTAGATATTATAGACTTGGACTGTATTTTGGATATTGTCTTGCTCTCTTTGGTTCTGTTTCTTTGTTCATATCATATCGTGCTTTTATTCTTTCCCTAGTTTTTGTGATTGAGAGATTATATATATTGTGTGGTTGCCCTCCTTTTGGAGAGGATTATTTATATATATATATTGCGTGGTGGCCCTCCTTTTAGAGAGGTTATTGTTAATTTTTTTGTGAGATATAGATAGATGGTTGACCTAGAACGGACCTTTACAGCGTTCTACCGCCAATTCTGTGGCGTAGGCTGGACGTACCCACGACTCATGCCCGATTTTTTGGATACGGGTCATGACACATTTTTGGTGGTGGCCCATGCAGGTCTAGTTTTTAGGTTTACCTGTAATAGGATATAGGATATAGGATGAGAGAGAGTGTGCTCAATCACAACTAGGACTCTTCCTGATTTCTTTTGTTATCTTAATTTTCCTGAAATTGTTTTCTTTTGCAATATTTCTGTCCTTCTTTGATGATATCGTTTCTTGCACTGTATTGACTTCTTTTGATCTGTGTTCAGGATGCCTCCGAAGACCAGATCTCAGCGCACCGTCCCAGCAGCTGCCACCGAGAGGTCTGCCACCTCTCGTCCTGCTCGACTTTCGGCAGCCGCTACCGCTCCACTCTCCACTCCTGCGGTTGAGGGAGCGTCTGTTTCTCTCAAAGATCCTCTTACTCCCATTGATCCGAGAGTCACCCCAGTTGTTCCGGTGGTACCTCCTCCACCACCGCCTGTACCAGTGGATGCCACGTAGTTGTTCGCATTCTTCTGAGAGATGTTATGAGGATGGGCATTGAGAATGCTCATCAGGTGGCTATGACAGCGGTCGACAGAGTGGCTCAGGTCCAGCAGCCAGAGCAGGCTCAGCATCCTAGGCCGGGCACTATTATCGACTTTCAGAGGATACGGCCCAAGGAGTTCCGGGGTACAAAGGGGATCCTGTACGCCGATGACTGGATCGAGCATATAGAGGGCATCTTCAGGCTGGTGATGATCCCAGCCAGCATGCAGATTAAGGCAGCGGGCAGCCAGATGTTCGACCTTGCCCTTACTTGGTACAATACGGATACGCGGATAGCAGTACCGGGATTGACTTGGGAGGCTTTTAAGAAGCTTTTCAAGGAGAAGTTCTTCCCGGATGTGGCTCTTAGTGCTTTAGAGAGTCAGTTTGAGGCGCTCGTCCAGGGGAGTATGCTAGTGGACGAGTATGCGGTAGAGTTCTACCGTCTGGGCAGATTTGTTGAGGGTTTATCTGAGGCAGCGAAGGCGCAGAAGTTCCGTAAGGGTTTGGTCATGGCGGTCAAGTCCTTGACTAGGAGTGACCGCGAGGCGACCTTCGAGCAGATTGTTAGCGACACTCAGAGGGCTGAGGATGATTTGGAGCTGAAGACCAAGAGGAGCAGAGATGCTTCAGGAGCAGGCAGCAGTGCAGGCCCAGCCAAGAGGGCATTCCAGCAGACCCAGCAGCACCAGGGTCAGGGTCATGCGCCCTTCCGGCAGACGCCCCAGCAGCAGAGACAGGGACAGCAGCAAGGCCAGAGGCAGCCCATTATTTGCCCTTTCTGTAGGAAGCCAGGGCACGGATGGGATATCTGTAGGAAGAGGCTGGGCAGATGTTTGTTGTGTGGCGCAGCAGATCACCAGCTGAAGGATTATCCTTCAGCGCTTGCCCGTACAGCTCAGTGCAGAGGAGCCACTAAGAGGGCACCAGCCAGAGCACCTGCAGCACAGTAGAGAGGACAGCCTTTGCCGACTCAGCAGCAAAGGTTCGCCCAGCATCAGCAGCAGCACCGAGAAGGACAGCAGGGGCGAGCTTTTGCCCTGACCGTAGACAAGGCCGAGCCCGTTGGTGATGTTATCTCAGGTTTTGTTCTTCTTGATTCCATTCCAGCACTTGCTTTATTTGATTCCGGTACTTCCCATAGCTTTGTGTATGTATCTTTTGCTGTTAGACACTATCTTGTTGCTGAACCTTTAGCTAGACTCTGCAAGATTACGACCGGGGGTGGCATCATCCTAGTCAGTGATGTCTGCAGAGACCGGAGAGTTACCTTGGGAGGCCGGAAGTTAAGTGTGTGCCTACTCGTAATGCCACTTCCGAGCTACGATATTGTACTCGGGATGGATTGGTTGAGTATGCATTATGCTAGTATAGATTGTCGCAGAGGCAGAGTGTTGTTTAGTCCACCGGGTGAGCCAGAGTTTCAGTTTGCCAGCGGAGCAGCGATGCAGACCGAGGGAGTCTTCTGCGGAGCCCTGGTGGTAGAGCCGAGGTTGCTACATCCACTGATAGAGGAATACATGGATGTCTTTCCGGAGGAGTTGCCAGGGTTACCTCCGGACAGAGATATGGAATTCTCTATAGACTTGGTGCCAGGTGCGGAGCCGATATCCCAGCACATCTATAGAGTCAGCAACAGTGAGCTGATAGAGTTGAAGAAGCAGGTGGATGAGCTCCAGGACAAGGGATTTATCAAATCTAGTTCTTCTCCATGGGGTGCTCCGGTACTTTTTGTGCCGAAGAAGGATGGGTCGATACGGATGTGTATCGACTACAGGGCTCTGAACAACCTCATAATCAAGAACAAGTATCCACTGCCACGTATTGATGATCTTTTTGACCAGTTGAGCGGAGCGAGGGTGTTTCCAGGATTGATCTGAGGACAGGCTACCACCAGGTAAAGGTCAGGAAGGAGGATATTCCGAAGATAGCTTTTCGGACCGGATATAGACAGTATGAGTTCATGGTAATGCCGTTTGGGTTGACTAATGCCCCGGCAGTGTTCATGAATCTGATGAACAAGGTATTCCATCAGCATCTGGACAGGTTTATGGTGGTGTTTATAGATGATATCTTGGTGTATTCGAAGACCCCAGAGGAGCACGAGGAGCATCTGAGGATAGTGCTGGAGACTCTCAAGAAGGAGAAGCTTTATGAAAAGCTTTCAAAGTGTGAGTTCTTCCTTAACAAGGTTGAATTCCTTGGTCATGTGGTGACTGGAGAGGGTATCTCGGTGGATCCGAGAAAGATTATGGCAGTTGAGGCATGGAGTGCTCCGAGTTCAGTAGCCGAGGTCAGGAGTTTCCTGGGACTGGCAGGTTACTACAGGAGATTTGTTCAGGATTTTTCCCGGATTGCAGAGCCATTGTCCAGGCTAACTCGGAAGGACGTGGAGTTTGTTTGGTCAAAGGAGTGCCAGATCGCCTTTGATGAGCTGAAGAGGAGGTTGACGACAGCTCCAGTGTTGACGTTGCCATCAGGTTCTGGAGGATTCACTATCTATAGTGATGCATCGGGGAAGGGACTGGGTTGTGTGTTGCAGCAGAATGGGAGGGTGATTGCCTATGCTTCTAGGCAATTACATCCTCATGAGAAGAACTACCCTACCCATAATTTGGAGTTGGCAGCGGTCATCTTTGCTCTGAAGTTGTGGAAATACTATTTATACGGAGAGCGTGTGGAGATCTTCACAGACCACAAGAGCTTGAAGTATGTGTTTACCCAAAAAGAGCTGAACATGAGGCAGAGGAGATGGCTGGAGTTGATGAAAGACTTCGACATATTGTTGCAGTACCATCCAGGGAAGGCGAACGTAGTTGCGAATGCATTGAGCAGGTATTCGATAGCTATGTACCTGACTACAGATCGTTATCTTCTGACAGATCTAGAGAGCTTGGGCATTGAGGTGATAGTGCCTGGAGTTGAGATACAGATGTGGGGACTGCAGATTCAGTCAGAGTTGGTAGACCGGATAAGGGCTACACAGTTTGAGGATGAGTCCCTGAGGAGCATCAGGGCGCAGGTTCAGATTGGATTGTCAGATGACTTCACCATTGCTGATGATGGTTCTTTGCGGCACGGTACCAGGTTGTGTGTGCCGAGTGGATCATTGCGCGAGGAGGTTCTTCAGGAGGCGCATCGATCCCAGTATTCTATGCATCCAGGTGCCAACAAGATGTATAGAGATCTGAGAGAGCATGTATGGTGGTACGGGATGAAGCGGGAGGTAGCACGCTTCGTATCCCGATGCTTAGTGTGTCAGCAGGTGAAGGCAGAGAGGCAGAGGCTAGAAGGATTGCTCCTGCCGTTACCTATTCCGGAGTGGAAATGGGAGTATGTGACCATGGATTTTGTTTCTGGACTTCCCATTCTCCAGACGGGAAGGATACAATTTGGGTCATCGTAGACAGGTTGACCAAATTGGCCCACTTTCTACCATTCAAAGTGGGTACGTCTACAGAGAGACTCGCAGAGATGTATGTGTGCCAGATAGTCAGAATACATGGAGTTCCTGTGAGCATAGTATCAAATCGGGACAGTCGCTTTA
>JAYESA010000005.1:170298769-170718769 GCA_036927795.1 Iris macrosiphon | reverse complement strand
AAATTGGACCAAAGGACAGGCGTTTCTAGCTGATTGATATTTTCTGGATCTGATGGTGATGTTTGTTTCAGCAATCGGAGTACCGCCTGCAATTCCAGCTGAAGTCAGAACCGCAAACATAGCCGGAACCACAGGCAAGTGTACCTTGCCAAACGCTGCAGCTTGCTATATATTTTCTTGGTTAATTTTGCATCAGTGAGAACATAGAGCTTGTAAATTCTCAGTAATTTCTGTTATAGTATTTTACTTGAATTCTGGTAGATCCATATGTAACTTGTTTTAACTGCTTAACCTAGGAAACGTGTGACGTGCTTAGTGTCCGATCATAGTCGGGTGCCAACCCCGTACGCGGTGTTGGGTACGTCATTAGAGATCTACAATCGATACCCTTATTCTCGTACTTGTCCTATCAAGTACACCAGAACCCAGGACACTTGACACTATTTCATGAGACAGAGTCTTCCTGAGACATTCGAGGTGATTCTGTATAGGATGCATGTTTTATGACATAGACTTTACATTCTTAGACATTTGATTCATAGCTATCAGACTGGCTGCATTAGTTATAATCGTGCGTGACATGGACATGAGGCATCGTGGACATGAGACGTGGGATTACATTGGGTGGGGAGAGACACACAGACTACAGGCTGATATTATATATAAAAACATAGTATATATCATAGTGTAATTCATAGTTATTACCGCTACCGGCTCCCCGACACAGAGCTTGTAGTGGCTTCAGCCTGAGTTCTAGTGCTGCTCTCATATTGCATATCACATAGTTGGTTACTTAGTTTACCCTGATGATTATTTTATCTGCTGCACCATATTTATTTTGGCTTATATTTTCTGTACCTTGCTGTCCCCTGAGGACCTGGATCCGGATTATGTCCCCAGGTACAGTTGAAGAGAATTACCCAGAGGTGTACGGTACCGGAGCACTCCTTGGAGCAGAACAAGGAACAGAGGACGAAGTAGTGGCCGAAGATTTCTCCTGAGCACCGGCTTCAACAACACAGTATTTCCATTTTCAGCATTTCAATTCCTGTCTATTTTTCCTTAATTGTAACAGAATAATTCTCGGATTTGTTTCCCGAGACAACCTTATTTGTTATTGCATATTTATTTCCATTGCATTATTTCTGGCAATTAATCTGTGTTATTCCGTGGATGAGATTAGAAATACCTGAGACTTGTACATTATACTGCTCGACTACAGCTTAAGCATGCCCTGATGGATCCATTAAATTGGGTTGTCCATCGGTGCGTGCTGCTGGCCATTGCTCACGTGCTCAGTCCCTCGGCATTTTGGGACTGGGGCGTGACATGGTTTTTGTGGTGGCCCATGCAGGTCTACGACTAAATTGTTCGGTTTCAACTTAGGGACCGAACAGGCCTGCAATAAAACTAGGATAAGTTTTAGGATCTCATCCACTTGCTTGAATCATTTTTGATAATCAGTATCGCATTCGAATAAATTCATTTGACTTGCATCTTGCCTTGATTCTTGTACGCCTCTTACTGGGTATTTTGGATGCAGGAAAATGGACCCACAAGAATGCAATGAGACTCCCGCCGGAACCCCACAAGCTGCAGGTGTCACCTACGACGACGAAGTGACACCAGTCGGAGGAATTCCCATAACTCAACAGAGCCAGCAGGCAGGTCAACCTACCTCCCGATTACGACGCGATGATATTCCACCTCCGTCGCAGTTCGTTCCACCAACGCCCGTACTCCCACCAGGACAGCCGATTGACGGGCAGCAGATATTCCAACTGATCTACGCGATGATGCAAGCACAGCAACAAGTTCAACACGAGGCTCAGCGTCGCGAAGCTAATTTCTTGAGGGACAGCATCGTAACTGCACTGGGGCAGGCCAACCTACCAGCTCGACGGCCATCTACAGGCTCTATCACCGACTTCCGCCAACTGAAGCCCCGCACCTTTTCTGGAAAAGAGGAGCCCACAGAAGTTCATGAGTGGCTCACCAACATAAGACATCAACTTGAAGCAGCTGAGCTTCCACAGGAACGCTGGATGACTGCCGTCCGAATGCAATTGACAGGCAACGCGCACCACTGGTGGTTGTCTGAGGAGACGCGACTCGGACCAGACCGAGTCACTTGGGAAGAGTTCTCCAGACTCTTCCAAGAGATGTACATTCCGGCTATCGCTCGATCAGAACTGCAGGACAAATTCAATCGCCTCACCCAGGACTCTATGACGGTGGAAGAATACAACGCAGAATTTATTCGTCTGAGCTGCTTCGCCCCCACCCTGATCCCGACAGAGGAAGAGAAGGCCGAGAAATTCTTCGACGGACTGAACATTGAGCTGCAGAAACTAATTGGGTCCGTCGCACCAACATCATACTCGGACGTTCTCGCTGCAGCCCGACGCATGGAACGCATCACCAGGAGAGAGTCTCGCCTCAAGCGGCCAATCACCTCAGTACCAGACAGATCATCACCGGGAGAATCTGCAAAGAGATCTCACACGAACCAGCCACCCAGGACAGCTTCGCAGACCCTTCCTACCTGTCACTACTGCGGCAAGCTAGGTCATGTCGAGAAGGACTGCAGACGCAAGTTGGGATTGTGCCTGATTTGCGGCACTAATCAGCACATAGCCAAGGACTGTCCTCAGCATCGAGATGGAGCACCAAGGGCAACCCAACCTGCTTTACCGGCACCTAGGCCCCCTCTGGCTCCTCAAGCAGCACTCTTCCAGCAAGCCCAGCAGCAGCAGAGGAATCTACCTCAAGGACGAGGACAAGCTTATGCGCTGACTGTGCAGGACGCTGATGCGCGTAAGTGATTCGTAGTTATCCGTTCTAGTCTTGTTCTAGCTCGTGCCTATTGGTTCGTGACCTCAGCCCCAACCTAGTAATTTGCAACTTGTTAATAACAACCTGGTTTTCATAAAAGTTATAGTTTTAACTAGATTTTCCTGGAAAGTGTAAACTTTCAATTTTTAGGGAGACGGTATTTCCCTGAAGTCGCTTGTGATGTGTTTTCAAACGATGCTTGCGACCGCGTCATCTCTGTTGACCGATTATTCTTTGATTGCGAGGATGCAATCCTCTTAAGGGGGGTAGATTGTAAACCCCCTGAATTTTCAAAATTTTAAAACTTGGAATTTTCACAATTTTCTGGAATTTTCTGGGATTTTTCTGTAATTTAAAAACAGAGTTTTAATTATTCAATGATTTTTAATTGATATTAAACAGTATTAAAATATTATGAAAATAATATTTTTGGATGTAAAATAAAAAACTGGACTTAGGACAATTTTTCTGAAATTTATCGGACCCAGGACCTATTTTTAAAGCACCTAAATTTAATTATTTAATTATTAAATAATTACTGGTTTTAATATTATTATTATTAATTTTTATTTTATTTTTAACCCTAACAGGCCGGCCCAACCCAGCCCCTCGGCCCAAGCCCACCGGGCCGACCCACCCTAATCCGGCCCAGCCACCCATGGCTATCGGGTTCGGGTGCACCCGCACCCGAACCCGCCCGCTCGCCCGTAACCCGACCCGTCCCCACTCTCCCCCACGACCCCCCTCTTCCCCGACTTCCGCGCCGCCTCCGCCGCCGGCGCAGCGCCGCCCGGCCGCGACCCCACGATCCCCTCGCCTCCGCCACGTCCTCCGCCACGACCCGGCGCCACCCCCAGCCTAGCCACCTATTTAAACCCCCTCCCACCTTCCTCTCCGGCCACCGCTCCTCCCCACCACGCCGCCGTCCCGCCTCGCCGCTGCAGCCACGCCGACCCCACCGAAGCGCCGCCGCCCAGCTCCCCCTTCCTCCTCCTCCATCCGCCTCCTTCCCCGACAGCAGCATCAACAGCAGCAGCGGCCGCGCCGCTCAGCCGCCTGCGCGCCGCCGCGCCGCCTCCGCCCGCGGCCACTCGTCCCCGACCTAGTCCCGGCCGGCCTCCCCCGCCGCTGTGCCGCAGAGCCGCCGTCTCCGGCCGCCTGAGAGTCCAGAACCCTAACCCTAACCCTAATTCCTAAATCCGCGTGTCCGACACGTGTCGGACACGATTCGGACTCCGGTTTTTTGGTCTCCTTCAGGTACGTGTAACTTTTTGCTCGTAGCTCCGTTTTCGTTTCCGCAAATTGTGTTACGAAGCCTGTATGACCCTCTCGGTGTCCAGACAAACCGTTTGGGGTATCGCGTCCTGTGGTGATCGCACACCGCGATCCAAAAACAGGAAAAAACCAGACCCTGTTTTACCCCGGAACTGAGTATGCCCCGCCAAACGGGACGACTTGGTTGCGCGCGGTCTTCACAGATACGTGCGCCTCGTCGATACGGACGTGTGGGATTTCACAGAAGCCGATTCGGGTGTGCGTGCACACCGAAATCAACGCGTATCCGCGGACATCGCCCCGTATCCGTACTTTCTGGAACGTGCCCTAACTTTGTGTACACACGTCGGATCGAGACGAAACTTGTGCCATCGAACTCGTAGCGATATGCTGGTCCTGTGGGTCAAGTTTGGTTTGATTCTGAGAACGTTGACGAAATCGAGTGTCGTGGGCCCCACAGGCCCCGCTCGACGGGCGATTTTGTGATCGGCTCATCGGAATCCAATTCTGGAAGTTCCGTTGGGTTCGTATCATCGTTCCTGACCTGTTGACACTAAGTTTGGTGAATTTGGAGACCTTTGACCCTGACGCATTTTTCGGTGCAAAGCGGGCCCGCATGTGGACCCCGTTTTGACCCGAAACTGCCGTTTCTGTCCTTGTCTCCAAATTGGACCCAAGGACAGGCGTTTTTAGCTGATTGATATTTTTTGGATCTGATGGTGATGTTTGTTTCAGCAATCGGAGTATCGCCTGCAATTTCAGCTGAAGTCAGAACCGCAAACATAGCCGGAACCACAGGCAAGTGTACCTTGCCAAACGCTGCAGCTTGCTATATATTTTCTTGGTTAATTTTGCATCAGTGAGAACATAGAGCTTGTAAATTCTCAGTAATTTCTGTTATAGTATTTTACTTGAATTCTGGTAGATCCATATGTAACTTGTTTTAACTGCTTAACCTAGGAAACGTGTGACGTGCTTAGTGTCCGATCATAGTCGGGTGCCAACCCCGTACGCGGTGTTGGGTACGTCATTAGAGATGGACAATCGATACCCTTATTCTCGTACTTGTCCTATCAAGTACACCAGAACCCAGGACACTTGACACTATTTCATGAGACAGAGTCTTCCTGAGACATTCGAGGTGATTCTGTATAGGATGCATGTTTTATGACATAGACTTTACATTCTTAAACATTTGATTCATAGCTATCAGACTGGCTGCATTAGTTATAATCGTGCGTGACATGGACATGAGGCATCGTGGACATAAGACGTGAGATTACATTGGGTGGGGAGAGACACACAGACTACAGGCTGATATTATATATAAAAACATAGTATATATCATAGTGTAATTCATAGTTATTGCCGCTACCGGCTCCCCGACACAGAGCTTGTAGTGGCTTCAGCCTGAGTTCTAGTGTTGCTCTCATATTGCATATCACATAGTTGGTTACTTAGTTTACCCTGATGATTATTTTATCTGCTGTACCATATTTATTTTGGCTTGTATTTTCTGTACCTTGCTGTCCCCTGAGGACCTGGATCCGGATTATGTCTCCAGGTACAGTTGAAGAGAATTACCCAGAGGTGTACGGTACCGGAGCACTCCTTGGAGCAGAACAAGGAACAGAGGACGAAGTAGTGGCCGAAGATTTCTCCTGAGCACCGGCTTCAACAACACAGTATTTCCATTTTCAGCATTTTAATTCCTGTCTATTTTTCCTTAATTGTAACAGAATAATTCTCAGATTTGTTTTCCGAGACAACCTTATTTGTTATTGCATATTTATTTCCATTGCATTATTTCTGGCAATTAATCTGTGTTATTCCGTGGATGAGATTAGAAATACCTGAGACTTGTACATTATACTGCTCGACTACAGCTTAAGCATGCCCTGATGGATCCATTAAATTGGGTTGTCCATCGGTGCGTGCTGCTGGCCATTGCTCACGTGCTCAGTCCCTCGGCATTTTGGGACTGGGGCGTGACAATAGGTTCTTGCGACACCGGTCCGGATCTCGATCCTCATCAGTTGCTCAGGACATCAGGCGAGTACCTACCTCTGATAGTTTCTATTTTATGATAGTGTTTATATCACCTGTTCTAGAACTGTAATACTTGATTCTGACACATTGTTACACGAGCTGGTACTAGTGGATCTCGTCATGAGATGCTATCCCCCTTACCGTGTTCAGCGGGTACTCTATCACGTGTATTTCATCATGTACTTCGGGTATTGATTCTCATGTGCTATCATGTGCTTCTTGTGCTCTCGCCTTCGTGTGCGAAAGCTATTATCATGTACGTAGTGTGTTGTGGTTGGATCCAAGAGTATTAGTGGGGGAGGGGAGTAGGAGTTGGTTATGTGATCAAAGCCAAACAGTATTTATGTGTATGTCGGTTATGCAACTCACGCATAACGGAGTTATCGTAGTATTTTTCATGTGCAACCTAAGCCGATCACATAACGAACTTATGCTCAAGGCACTTAGCTAGTATTCATGTTTTCTCACATGAAGTTACTCCACTACTTGTATTGTTCTCCAGTTTACTTTGCAGCTACTTTATCTGCTCCAGCATATATATATTTCCTGTGCATCTTGTATACTTTTCTATTGCTCGTCATATACACCTTACCATGTATTTGGTGTTGCTTTCAGAGTTATGTACTTCGCTCCAGTCCTGACTGGGCATATTTTTCTAGAGGATCCTGAGGATTTCTGCCCGACTTTCTACGGGCCGGGTGTTGACGAGGGTTGTGACCCCGAGACTGAGGAGGAGTGCGCCGAGGAGACGCCGTTAGCGCCCTAGTTAGCTAGGTGGGTTTCCTGGGTTGTTTCCAGTGGTTTATTTTTGGATGATTGTACTTATTATTTTGTTGCTGTGAGATATTGTAGATATTATAGACTTGGACTATATTTTGGATATTGTCTTGCTCTCTTTAGTTCTGTTTCTTTGTTCATATCGTGATTTTATTCTTCTCCTAGTTTTTGTGATTGAGAGATTATATATATTGCGTGGTTGTCCTCCTTTTGGAGAGGATTATTCATATATATTGCGTGGTGGCCCTCCTTTTGGAGAGGTTATTGTCAAATTTTTTGTGAGATATAGATAGATGGTTGACCTAGAACGGACCTTTACAGCGTTCTACCGCCGACTCTGCGGCGTAGGCTGGACGTACCCACGACTCATGCCCGATTTTTTGGGTGCGGGTCGTGACAGCTCATAGTCCTATGTGCATAACCTGGTCGAGCATAGACCTTGCTTAGAGCTAGCCACATAGACGCTTCCATGCGCCAAGTCCTGCCATGCATCGAAAGAACGCCATGCGCAGTGACGACACTGCACCGAGACTGCTTATGTGCCGAGTTCTTCTATGTTCTAATTGTTGCCATGCATAGATGAATAGTGTTAGTCTTTCTTCGGTAACCTTAGTAGACTTCTCCATACGGCTACTACCTTCAGACATCTCCATGCGCCAACTTGCATCAGATGTCGACTTTCTTTCTCTTGGAATTTGCGTCTCCAGTGATGCCAGATCAAGATCACTTCCATTCGCAGGAATGGTAGATCCTGGATCTCTCTACCCACGTCCAATATTTGACAGAGGACTCCTTCCTCATCCAAATGATTGAAGTGTAGCCTGATCAATCTTCTTAAGTTTGTAAAAACTTGTGTCGAGAAGACTTGCATGGTTATTCTTCATCTTACTCGAATCTTGCTTTCAGATTGTTATTCCTTGAGATAGATCTTCTGATGGATTGAACAGATGCCAGAAACAAAACTCTGAACGAGCTTGTTAGGAAGGTAGCAACAAAACTCTGAATGAGCTTGTTAGAACGATAGCAACAAAACTCTGAACGAGCTTGTTAGGATGGAACAAGATCCTCCTGAACGGAGATCTAAACTTAAGACGAGTGCCAACTCCAGAAACCAACTGGCAGAAACAAGTATTGTTCTTCCTTGCAAACGCAGTTGCAATTGAGATAGAACAAGAAAGATGAAAAAGAAGAAAAAGACAGAATAAAATTATTCTTGTTGGGACGGTGAAGACCACCATTTCTCAAAGCAAGATTCGTCCTCTATCGACGATCTGCTCCCAAGAGTCAGCAAGTTCACAAGAGAACTTATGGAATGCTCGTACTCACCTCTTTGTGTGACTCGAACAGACTCCTTTGAACTCCTCTTTCTCATTTTTTTTGTGTCTCAAAAGGAGGCTAGAGGGCTCTTTATATAGGGAAGGATGGAAGCCCATCCTCCTCTTCTTTCCGATGTGGGACTAAAAAACCAATATACAAAATTGATATCCCACAATCGTAGTCCAATGCATAGCCCGCTCAGCGCCCTCAGCGCCCGTACATGCAAGACGCGCATGCAACCCGGGCATAAAACTCGCGCATGCAATCCGAACGAGCGCACAAGCGCCTTGCGACGATGCTAACGTATTAAGTGCAAAGTGCGCCAACAAAGTGCCACTTTGCGCCCTTGAGCCTGAGTCCGAGTCGCTTTGGGGCTTAGCTCCTATGGAATAATATCCAAGAGCATGACAAAAATCTTAAAAGCTTTCATTGAAGAGTTAATCTTTTTTTCCCCTAATAAAATACCCCCACATGGCACCCATGTTCCCCACCACACCCCACGTGCACACCTCAACACATACAAAGTATTATATTGAGATACCCACTTGGTGGTGTAGCCAATGTGGGACTATCTTTACTAGTCCAAGGGCAAAAATACCAACATTGTTTTGTAAGTGATAGGGCTGTCGGGACTGATTCGGGCCTGAATGGGGCTACTTCATGGTTGTTTTAGTCTTACAAGGAGGCAGATTTTAGGCTGAGTTGGTAGCTGATTTTAGGCCCTGCAGGCGGGTTGTAGTACAGAAGAATCCTTATCTACTCTGGGTGGGATCCAATCTTCAGGAGAAGGCCGACTTCGGTAGCGACTTAGGCACTCACTTGTGCGATTGCGGCCTGCAAGTTGGTTGGAACACAGACAACAGTAGGTGGCAGCAGGTCCAGGGGTGGTCTGTTTGGAGGGGCCTGTTTGCCTGATTGCACAGAGAGGAACCTCAAGAGCACCTAGGATTCACGCAAGAGAAACGCCAGCAATAACAACAATTGTCAAAAGGGGAATTATTATTATTATTATTATATTTTTTTTGATAGAGAGATGGAGATATCAAATCCAAGATAGGCAATTACACTGCAACAAAGCAAGATACATGTATCATCATAGAGGTCCCTGACCTCAAACTGTTCTGAGTTACTTTGTTGTAAGCCACACTTGTACCCGAATTAGGAAGCTTGTAGATGGGGAGGGTCGATGATATTATTGGGTCCTTGTATAACACACTTCTTCACAACAAAAGTAAGACTTGCACCTAGCTGAAGGCACAACTTCCCCTGGTGTGGAGATGTACACAGCCTTACCACGAGGCTCTCGCTTACGCATGGTTTGGGGAGGGTAAATATGTACATAGCCTTAGTCCCATATTATATGGAGAAGCTATTTCCGTGACTCGAACTTGTATTCCCCATGATGCGAGCAACAAGCCTTTCCGTCATGCCAGGATAGTCTTTTTATTGAGCATTGTAAACACATTCCATCTAGGCCATCCTATCAATGATTGATACTGTTCATTATAATATAAACCTTCTTAAATATCTACAATGCAAATATCAAGTGGGTCTTCACGCATGCATCAAGTGAAATCAACATTTGAAAGATATGTTAATCACAGCTGTGTTATCTGGTGGTTATGTTCATGGTTGCCACGATACCGACACAATACGGAGCCGTGGAAATAGATAAGACATTGGTTTTGGAGTGTCCTATTGTTCCAATGTTGCGTATGATACGGATACAATACAGCAGTAATTTTAAAGTATTCAGGCATCTAGTTTGCAGTTCATGAAGTATACAGACAAATTTTAAATTGATATGTTGGTGTCAACATGAAGAGTTTAGAATGAATTTCGGTGGTTCTTGCATTATTAACAGAAAAGTAGTCGTAATGTATGTTTTCTTCGCTTTCTGATCCTCCATTTAACAATCTAAAAGCGAATCATATTGAAGTTGCAGGGACAGTTCCTGTCATCTATAATATTATACGGTGTTAGAAAACTATGCCTTATTTCTTTAATGATTGACAGCAAGCATCAAACATTTTCTTCCTATTCGCCGAATCGTAGTTTCACCACCAGCTTACTCAATATTTGGGTTGTTACAGGTGGTTCTAGCAGCTAATGACTTGCCTTCTATCAATGATGTAACTTATCCTGAGTTGGTTGAGATTATTGCTAACGTAATGGAATGATTCTAGTGATAAACCATATCAACATGTGGGAGAATATGGTTATGATGTTTTTATTACATTCTCTGCTCTTTGCTGAAGGATGAAAATGGACTGTTTGCTGGCGTTGGTACATCTGACCTTCTTATTGTTAATTCTGACAATGATTTGCCTGTAAAGAGACTTTACTGTTCTGATCTTAAATCTTCAAGCTTCAAACTCTGATTTTGATGATGTCATTACATGTGTCTTTATGTGTACATAATTTCATCATACATCTGACTTTCAGTTTATTGATTTGAAAAATGTATCTCCTGAGTTGGCATTTCTAGCAAATGATGCAGACCTTGTCGTTTTGGAGGGAATGGTAAGATTTATTTGAAGATATTGGTGTTAGAAAAGATATTGTAGCATAAATTGTACAGTTCATAGTAGTTGTTTGATGTTCAGTGCTATTGGATCCTTATATTTGAATTGTATATGTAGGGTCGTGCACTAGAAACAAACCTTATGCTCAGATGAAATGTTATTCAGTCAAGATTGGAATGGAGCAGGATGTTTTAGTCTGCCAACATTAATATAAGGAAATATCTAATTAGGTCAGAAGCTGAAGCTTTAATGTACTTCTTGTCCTTGGTGGAGGGGAGGCTTTATGATTCTGTATTCAAGTACAAAGATGTTTTGAATTACTGAGTCAGCTTCATTTGTCTGTTCTTTTCAATCTTTCGAGTAAGCATCTCCCACGAGCTACATTATTTATACAGTAGTGCAGGCCATAATATCAGCCGAGCACTATGAATACAACAAGGTTTTGCAGTATATGGGTGCATCTGAAAAATAGCAATATTATATATTCTTGATATTTGGTGGGAGTGCATAAACTCATGTGAACCAGATCGTGCATCATATCTGAGCCTACAGACAATTTAACAAATGACTTATCTTTAGTGAGGTAAAATCACATTAATCTCATGAGCAGTTTTTGTTCTTTCTTGTGTGTTCCTTGGTGAATACTTTGAGAAAGTAAGCACAAGTACAACTATACAAATTAATCATCAGCCTCTTCTCTAATGGCGATTCCCTCCCCTTCCAGCCTCCGGTACGGTACTTTTCCGCTACCCTCACAAGTACAACTATACAAATTTTGTCTATTTTGTTGACGACTAGGCCATGGGGTTCGCAAATGATTAATAGCAGTTGGATGAAAGATTAGAAGGATCACCTCCAGATATTGCTGGAAAAACGCCTTGGTTTTTCCATTTGCGCAAATCATGCTTCCAAATTCAAGGCCAGAATGAAGAATCAGAGGGTATCAGAGGCTCAAATTACTACACTTCCTAGCCCTCATCCAGCGGATTCAGCCACTCTTGAACCATCAAATGCTGGAAATGATCCAATCATGACTTCACCACCTCCAGATGCTGTATCAATGGCCTTGGATCCGAATCCCTTACCAAATACCGCTGATCGCCGTGGACCAATCACCGACAGAAATCTTTCCAAGGGGAAACTGGATATTCCGGTGACGGTTACCGGCACGGCCAATGCAAGACAGTTGTTACTACCTGACACAGTTTCTCCCACCCTCACAGTTTCTACGGCCACTACTTCTACATTGGCAGCAACCAATCCAACCGTTATAAAAGGATATACCATCTGAAGGCAATAAATATTTGCTCAGACCCAGAGATAGGAATACTTCTCTAACTCAACAAAATATGATTTCTTCCAACTCTAAGTGGACTCACTCTTCAGACCAATCTCTCGACACGCATTAATGCTACTGCATCTGGTACTTCTGAATCCAACCATCCAGTCTCTGTACCTAAAGCCTCATGTTCATCTACCTCTAATATTGATCCCATACCTTTGACATCATTCATCATCCCATCCTATACTACCTCCTCTCCAACTTTACCACCGACACCTATGCTTTCACCTAGTCCCATCTCCAATCTACCAACAACCTTTACTAACACTAGCACAGCTCAGAGCTGCAGTTGAAATGATCCTATCTTGGAATTGCCAGGGTTTGAGAAACGACCCGACAACTCGATCCTTGCATTCGTTTCTCCGGTCTACTAGGCCGTTAATCACATTTTTATCAGAAACTATTTGCTCATCTGACCTAGCAAATCGTCTTACCCATGCCCTGGGATTCAATCACAGTGTTGCCGTCTGTTCTATTGGTCGATCAGGTGGACTGCTAGTACTATGGAAATCAGAACTGATGGTGGATATCATATCGACTTCTAATAATTGTATACACCTATATATTCGAAATCACAACTTATCAAATAACTGGCACCTGATCTGTATATATGGGCCACCTATCATCAGCCATAGAAGATCATTTTCGCAGGATATGTAGACTCTCACATCATCATTGAGGGAGCCCTGGGCCTGTGTTGGAGACTACAACTCGATACTTGGAGCAGATGACAAACAGGGAGGTATTTCATTCAATATTCATCACCACAATTTTTTTTATAGATTGGTATAACCAATCTGGAGCTATAGATCTCGGACACATTGGTCCAGCTTTCACTTGGTCAAACAAGAGAAGATCCAACATGCATATAACTGAAAGACTGGATCGAGCAATTGTTGACACTTCATGGCGGCTTCTATATCCAAATGCAGGTGTCCTACACCTTCCTATGCTTTGAGGAGGCATGCAACCAAGAAGAGACACTACCCTCATCGCTTTGAGGAGGCATTAATCCATGAGCAAGACTTTTCCCAGACACTCTAGCTCGAGAGTGGCAAACCACATCTAACATTTCGGACTTTTCCTCCAAGTTACAATTTATTCTTCCAAAACTGAATACTTGGGGGGAAAAAGAGAATCGGTACCTTGGTAGATGATATTCAGTCTTCAAAAGACCAATTGCTATGGCTACAAAATCAACCTGCTACAGATGACCGTCTGCTCAAAGAAAAGGAAGTTAATATCATCCTCAATAAACTTCTACTGCAGGAAGAACTATACTGGAAACAACGGAGCAGAGTATATTGGCTTAGCAAAGGTGATAGGAATACCAAGTTTTTTCATCTTATGGCTACTAACTGCCGGAAAAAGAACCTGATATCCACTCTGAAGAAGGCAGACGGGGCTATTGCCACTGACCAAGATGACATCTCTAACTCACTTGTGATCCATTTCAAGACTCTGTTCCAGTTTCATGCATCATCACGAGTGCCTATTCCCATCCTCAATGCCTTACACAAGATTACATCTCAAGAGAATCAGTCTATCTGCAACATTCCCTCACCGGAGGAGATTTGGACTACTGTTAAACATATGAGTCCCCACAAAGCCATTGGGCCTGACGGGTTCCCAGCAAATTTCTACCAATCCAGTTGGGAAGTCATAAAAGAAGAGGTAATCAGTATGATCCAAAACTTTTTCTGTTACCATACTATGCCTCCTCTTCTGTACAAAACCTATATTGTTTTGATACCAAAGAAGCAAAACCTTATTACTGCTGCTGACTACCGTTCTATCTCCCTTTGCAATGTTGGTTATAAAATCATAACTAAGATCATTGCAAATATGATACGGCCCTTTCTTCATAAGTTCATATCCCAATTTCAAACTGCATTTTTGCCTGGTCATCAAATATCTGATAATATCATTATTGCCCAGGAAGTATTTGATTCCATTGCCAAATTTGATCAAAATCATAGCGCCTTTGCACTTAAAATTGATATGGCAAAAGCTTATGACTGGCTAAGCTGGGATGTTATTAGCCAAACTCTTCTTGGCTTTGGGTTCAATGGGGGATCACATGATCTGATCATGCAATGTATCAAAACGGTCACTTTCTCCATCCTTGTCAATGGTTCCCCTGCTAAAATGTTTCAACCTAGCCGTGGCATACGCCAAGGTTGCCCATTATCACCCTACATATTCATTATGTGTGGGGAGTTATTCTCCAAACACATCACCTACATGGAGAATAACAACCTATTCTCTGGCATCAAACTTTCGAGTAGGTCTTCTAAATCCTATTCTTACTTAATGTTTGCTGACGACCTCTTACTCTTTGGCACTTGTTCTGTTCAGAATATCATTCAAGTTAAGAACATACTTAATCTTTTGAATCATGGTCCGGGCAACAAGTTAGCTACGAGAAATCTTCCATTTTCTTTAGCCGAAGCATTGATATATATATGAGACAGGTCTATTTGCATATCCTTAATGTTAAACAATGACAACATCAGATAAATACCTTGGCCATTACCTCCTTTCACCTAAATCTCGAAGCTCCACATACAATCATCTCAGTCCAAACTTATGGGCTGGAAAGGCAAGTGCCTATCCCATGCAAGTAGAACCACCTTGATCAAGTTCACTCTCTCATCTATTCCTATATATTATCTTGCCTCCTACTTAATCCCCAAAACTTTTTCCAAATCTCTCTCAAAAATCTAGAGACTCTTTTGGTGGGGAGGATCGGAGACCACCAAAAAATATTCATTTTAAATCATGGAATACTCTGCTTAAACCTAAAAATCAAGGAGGGCTTGGGATAAGGGATCATGAGCTTACTAACCTATCTCTGATCATAAAGCTCACATGGAGATTTCTCACACAACCAATGGTTGAATGGGTGAGCCTACTGAAAGAGAAATACCTAAAAGGCCCAGAATTCTGGACTGCTGTGGCTAAACCTTCCTCTTCTATCATATGGAATAGTATACTACATTGCCACCACTTCCTTCACAACAACGTTTATTGGTCCATTGGGGATGGCACATGTATCAACATCTGGACTGATCCTTGGGTGGTGACGAGACCAAACTATAAAGTTTATGGCAACCCGGGTTCACATCTTCGAGCTACCAAAGTTAGTGAACTGCTACTTTCTAATAATGTAAGATGGAATACCGATCTTATATATGAGTTGTTCCCCTTTGAAGAAGCGCATCAGAAATCATTCAACTTCCTTTGCCTTCTACTAACTGTGTGGATAGACTTATATGGACCCCAACTCCTAATGGTATCCTCAATGCCAAATCTGTCTACAAGATCATTAATGATATTAGGAATCCTCACTCTCACGATAATTCTCCTGAGATCTTTAAAGCATGGAAGAAGTTCTGGATGATGCACAAAATCTGCCCGAGAGTTACTTTATTCGCCTGGAGAGCAATCACAAACTCTATCGCTAAAGGGGATAACCTACACAAACGAATACAAGGAGCAGATCCAAAGTGCCATATATGCAAGGTACACTCTGAAACTTTAGATCATTTAATATTGCACTGTCTAATTACAAGTGAATCATGGAGGAAGCTACCTTTAATCCATCATAGAATTCACCCACAAAGGTCTGTTCAAAGTCTGTTCCAAGAACTGTTCTCATAAGGTGTAATTGATATCATATCCTCCTCTTTCTACTTAATTTGGACGATTTGGAAAGGGAGGAATAACTCTTTATTCAACCAAGTCCCATCAACTGTGACAACATATTCAAGATGTTGCGAATCGGACACGCCCTGCAAGCGTTCCGACACCGTGTCTAAGAGTGCCTGCAGTAGAAACTTTAGGCCAACCCACCTGAGATAACCAACTCCTGTCTAACAAATACCAAGCATAGATAAAGATAAGTATATAGCGGTGACTACGTCACCTGGACAAATTCCAACCTTTATAACTCAGGTAAAATTACAAGATTGACAAAATCAATTTTGAACCCTTTGCCCTAAGAGATTCAACCCCCCATCATACTCAAGAAGAAAAGAAAGAGATTACAATTGAAATCACTCACCAACCCGTAGCAATCTCCCTGAGCGAAGGCGACGACTCCTCGATCAGATCTCTTTTTTCCTTCTGTCTTGGATGGCGAAGTTCTAAGTGCAAAGCACGGACTTTCTCTTAGATTTTCTATGGACGAGCACCCCAAATCTTCAACTTGTGCTATACTTTGTGTCTCCATCCTCCTCCTATATTTATAGGATGAGAACTCATATTTTAGGTCATAATAGGATTTCCTAACTAGAAAACCTTAAAATAAGAATCGCTTCCAACAATCCAACCTCACCATTGATCCTGGCAACACTCATCAATTAATTGAAGTCTGGGTACCACCACCGAACAACCTTTGGAAACTCAACTTTGATGGTGCATACTACGATAGAAAAATAGGAGCTGCTGCTATATTGCGTGACAACCAGGGAGCTTTCCAAGTTGCTATCTCATCATACCAATATAGAGGTAGTCCACTAGAAGATGAAAGTATTGCCCTGAATCTGGGACTACAACTTGATAGAGATAAATTCTTCTAGAGATAAGAAAGTACAAGAGGAATGTGTTCTCTTGTTGCAAACACTAGAAGATGATACACAAAATATATTATGAAGTGGAATGTTATTTATTGATTTTTGCTTGATGAAAAGTACATAAGATGATGCTCTTATATAGCATAAGCATTGGCATAAGTTACATGGGATATTAAAGAATAAGTTAAATAAAAGTTAAGGAATGAAGAAACTCATGTGAATCTTGTCATGCATATGAACATGACATTTTTATTAAGGGTTTTTCTCCTTTTCATTAAATACTTGTAACCCTTTAACTTTGTAACAATTGTCTAGCTTATATTTCTAACAACTTCCCTTAAGCTAGACCTTTACCATAACGAGTTCTTCTTTCAACTTCTTGAAAATATTATGTTTCAAGGATTTTGTAAAAATATCAACAACTTGATCTTTTGTTCAGCAATGTCTGACATGAATCTCGCCATCTTTTACCAGATCATGAATGAAATTGTACTTGATCTTAATATGTTTACTTTTTCCATAAAAAATAAGATTCTTGGTAAGAGAAATGGCTGAAGAATTATCACAAAATAGTGTTGTACCTTCAACTTGTTCATGTTTGAGATCACCCAAGATCCATCTAATCCATAATGCTTGACAAGATGCTAATGTCAAAGAAATATACTCTGCTTCAGTTGTAGAGAGAGCAACGACTTTTTGTTTCTTGGATGCCCATGAGATTGCACCTGAACCAATATGAAAGATAAAGCCAGAAGTACTTCTAGAATCATCAACACTTCATGCCTAATCACTATCACAATAGCCGATCAACCTTGAATCTTCAACTCTTTGGTAATGTATGCCTTCATTGATGGTTCCACAAAGATACCTTAGTACCCTTTTTCCTGCTTCCCAATGGCTTCCTTTTGGTGATTCCATGAATTGACTAAACATGCTCACAGAAAACATAAGATCCGGTCTTGTTGCAGTCAAGTACATAAGACACCAACAAGACTTCGATAGAGAATTCCATCAACATCTTTTTCATTTTTAGATTTGCATAACTTCAAACCAACTTCCATCGAAGTGCTAAGTGGGATGGCACCCTCCATTTGAATCTCTTTAAAATATTTGACATACTTCTTTTGTGAAATAATGATTCCATCTTCTTCTTGCTTGACTTCAATTCCAAGAAAGAAATGAAGTATGTTGATATGGTATGTTGGGTGTCATATTTAAGTATAGTATAAGCACATGGGAATATCCTGAGGACATATTTGGGATTCCAGAATATGTCACAGGATATTTCATTATGAGATTATTGTCATAATGATTGAGATCATTGTATTAATGACTGTAAGGCTATATAATGCCAATGAGACAATCAATAAAATAATCAATTAATTTCAACATGGTATTAGAGCCAAGTTTTCACAAACCCTAGCCGTCACCAAGCTTCCACAAACCCACAGGAGGATTTCCTAGATCTCCTCCACCGAACTCTTCCACGCCCCCCCTTCTTCCCTTCTCCGCCCTTCGCAGGCCGCCCTTCGATGTTGCTGCCCCGTCCCGCTACTGCTGCGGCTACTACTGCTGCTGCGACTGCTGCGACTGCTGCTGCTGCTGCGACGACGGCTGTGACATGCGTACTGCCGCCTCCTCCGCACCAGCACGAGACAGCGCCTAATAGGAATGTCTAGATCTGAAAAAGGGGAGACATGTTCAGATCTAGGAGCGGACGACGAGGACGAGCGTGAGTCGTGGAGCGGACGTGACATAATTGGATAGACGACACATCGATGGAGGAGATCATCAAGAAGCTAGATTCTGCAGAGGTGGCGACGTTGATGAAGTTGTTGACGATGTCGGGTGGTGAGAACACGATACGAACGTCGCCGAAGTTGAAGCTTCCCTCCATCGATCTGAAATTAAATGGACCAGCCACCTACCTGAGTTGGTCACGGCGGGTGAGAAGAACCCTCGCAGGAAAAAATATGGAGGGGTTCCTGACGGGCGAGGCGACAGAGCCGGACGAGGGCTCGACAGGACGCGATGAGTGAAAGTCCACTCATATGGTGATCTACATCTAGCTTCTCAAATCCTTAGTCCAGTCTATTGCCGCCACAATAGACGGTATTGAGATAGTGAAAGATGTGTGGGAGAAGTTGAGAAGGACCTATGATGGTGTGGGGAACAACTTATGGGTCTTCCAGATAAATGGAAGATTGATGACACCGTAATGGGAGAGAAGACGGTGCAGGAGTATGCCACAGAGTTGGAGCGTCTGTGGTTGGATTATGATCACTCCTCAGATCGGGCGAGCTGCGGGGACCCTAAGTGTAAGAAGAGACATGTGTGTCTGCAGGAGAGGACGATGAAGTTCCTCAAAGGGCTGACTGCAGCTTTCGCACAGAGGACGGCCCTACTTCTAGCCCAACCAAAGATCCCTAGCCTTGAGGAGGCTATCTCAGCCATGATCCAGGAGGAGACACGCATCAGGCTGCAAGCCGGGACAGGTGGTCCCCCCAAAGCAAAGTCAGCACTAGCGATCACCAGCTCAGGTAACACAGGATCTAAGGGAGAGCCCTGGCATCATAACCGGCAGTGCTACAACTGTGGGGAGATGGGTCATCATCGGTATGCTTATACCAAACCACCTAGGGAGGGAGATTCAGGTGGTGGACGAGGACCTTTCGGCGGACGAGGATATAATGGAGGACGTGGTCGTGGTCAAGGGGGTAGACGAGGCGGCCGAGGAGGTTATCGGGCGAACCTCCTGATATCAGAAGGGAACGGAGAAGCTGATGGCACCTTTACTGTGGAGGACCAGGCACTGAAAGACATGAGGAGTAGAACAGAGGAGGCGTCCACCTTATTCTTTGTTAGGGGCAACGCTGCCATGTATGCTCATCCATTAGAAGGTACTGACGAATCACTTGCCCTTGCGTCTATCTTTTCCCTTAAATTATCAGAATGGATTATCGACTCGGGAGCATCTCGACATGTGACGGGGAATGCTAGTGAGTTTTCTTCCTACACTCACCTAGCATCAGCAGACAGCATTCAGACAGCTGATGGCACTTTTCAGCCAGTGGTCGATAAGGGTACTGTTAATTGTACAGGTTCGGTAAGATTATCCAATGTTTTACATGCTCCATCCTTTCCAGTCAGTCTCTTGTCCATTAGTTCTATAATCCTCCAACTTAAATGCATTATTTCTTTTGATATTCCTAAGGTGACCTTCCAGGAGAAAGGGACAGGACGAAGACTTGGGACTGGCACTTGGCATGAGGGACTGTGGTACCTAGATCGAGAAGGACTGGACTCAGCATTGGTATCTATGGCAGAGAAGGCTGGCATGGAAGGACTGCAGTAGAGGACTGAGGATACCTTGATACTCCATCATCGGAGGATGGGACATTCTTCCTTTGATACTCTAAGTAAGTTGTATCCAGAGATTTATGCAAAAACAAATAAAGAGAAATTAGTATGTGATGCGTACGAGTTAGGAAAACTTACTAGGAGCTCATATGTTGGCACGGATCATAGGAGCACTTTTGCTTTTGAGGTAGTACATTCTGATGTCTGGGGTTCATGTGCTACTAACACTATGAATGGTTATAAGTACTTTGTTTCTTTCATTGAGTGTGCCTCTCGTGTTACCTGGTTATATTTGATAAAAAATAAGAATGATGTACCTGCTTGTTTTCGAGATTTTTATAAGCATGTCCAGACTCAGTACATAGCAGTTGTGAAGGTACTGAGGTCTGACGATGGAACGGAATATACCAACAGGACGCTTGCAGAATACCTGTCAGCACACGGAATATAGCATCAGACCACCTGTGCATACACACCAGCACAAAATAGAGTTACAGAAAGGAAAAACAGACATCTTCTGGAGGTCGCAAGAAGTATGATGATCGACATGAATGTTCCACAGAGTCTGTGGGGGCATACAGTGTTGACAGCAGCTCAACTCATCAACAGGATGCCCTCGAAGGTCCTCGGATGGAAGTCCCCATGTGAGGTATTGCAAGGCAATAATAGTGGGATACTCCCACTGAAGGTGTTTGGGTGTGTGTGTTTTGTGAAGGACAACAGGCCATCAGTTGGGAAACTTGACCCTAGAGCGGTCAAATGCATCTTCGTAGGCTACTCGGCGACCCAGATGGGGTATATGTGCTGGAGTCCAGTAGAAAAGAAGAAGTTTATCAGTATGGATGTCCACTTTCGGGAGCATGAGCCATACTACCGCCAGGACGGAACTTCATACAACACGTCTAATACTGCAAGTATTAGGCGAGAGGGGGAGATTGAGAACTTGGTGGTAACCAATTTAGAAGTTTGGCATGGAGGCACGGAGAAGGGACAAGAAGGTGAAGGTGTTAGGTCTATGGCTCAGGGAGAGTTACTTACCTACAGCAGGAGAGAGAAGCAAACTGCAGGACCAGTACCGACAGTGCCAGTGCCAAGTCCCTTACCTGCGTTCGTCCCAACTCCTAAGGCACCGACACCAACCCCCCTTCAGGTGATACCCCCTCCTTCACAAGATATCATTCCTCCTACTTCTACTCCTTCCACACCACTATCTGTACGGAGGACCACTCGCAGCAATGCAGAAAATTCTCCAAACAGATATGGTTGGGATATTGCTCAGTTTATTTCTTATGACCATATCCCTTCTTCTCATGGAGCATTTATAGCATCTTTGGATAGTATTACTGTACCTAATAATTGGCAGGTTGCCAAGAACGATCCAAAGTGGAAAGCGGCAATGCACGAGGAGTTGGGAGCTCTGGAGAAAAACCACACTTGGGAGCTTGTAAGACTGCCAGAGGGGAAGAGAGCAGTTGGATGCAAGTGGGTCTTTACCGTAAAGCAGAACCCAGATGGACAGGTTGAGCGCTACAAAGCTCGACTAGTAGCCAAAGGATACAGTCAGACATACGGCATCGACTATGACGAGACCTTTGCACCAGTTGCAAAGATAAGCACTGTCAGGACTCTGATTTCTCTGGCAGCGAATCGTGGATGGAAGCTACACCAACTGGATGTGAAGAATACGTTTCTTCACAGAGATCTAGTGGAGGAGGTGTACATGGAGATACCACTAGAATTTGGCACCAATCAGACAGTAGGCAAGGTTTGCAGGTTGAAGAAGTCCCTCTATGGACTGAA
The DNA here is from genome assembly GCA_036927795.1 of Iris macrosiphon. Classification (NCBI taxonomy): domain Eukaryota; kingdom Viridiplantae; phylum Streptophyta; class Magnoliopsida; order Asparagales; family Iridaceae; genus Iris; species Iris macrosiphon. The sequence continues at coordinate 170,696,912 of JAYESA010000005.1, read as the reverse complement.
GCAGTCTCCTCGAGCGTGGTTTGACAGATTCAGAAGGGCGATGATAGGGATGGGATATCAACAGATCAATGCTGATCATACTGTGTTCTTCCGTCGGAGTGGAGGCCACATCACCATGCTTGCGGTGTATGTGGACGATATAATTATCACAGGAGATGATGAGCAGGAGATCGCCCAACTCAAAAGAAAGCTTGGCAAGGAATTCGAGGTGAAGGATCTCGGCCTTCTTCGGTACTTCCTTGGAATTGTGATTGCTCGAGAAGCAGAGGGATTGTTCTCTCTCAAAAGAAGTATGCACTGGACCTTCTCACAGAAACTGGGATGTTGGGGTGCAAACCTGCAGCGACACTAATAGATCAGAGGTTCAAGATTGATGCTGAGGCTGGAAAACCAGTTGATCGGGACAGATACCAGAGACTGGTTGGCAAGTTGATCTATTTGAGCCACACACGTCCTGATATCTGCTTTGCAGTAAGTGTGGTGAGCCGCTACATGCATGACCCACGGAAGGGTCATATGGATGCAGTGTACCAGATTCTGAGGTACTTGAAAGGTGCTCCCGGGAATGGACTAATATTCAGGAAGAACAATCACGTGAGCATCGAGGGCTACTGTGATTCGGACTGGGCTAGTTGTGCTGATGACAGGAGGTCTACCTCGGGATATTGCATATTTGTACGAGGTAATATGGTCTCCTGGAGGAGTAAGAAGCAGTCTGTAGTGGCCTGATCGACAGCTGAAGCAGAGTACAGAGCTATGGCCTTGGGAGTTGCAGAGCTGCTATGGTTGAAGAATATGCTGGTGGAGTTGAAGCTGGATCAAGTGTCACGCCCCAGTCCTAAAATACCGAGGGACTAGACACGTGGCAATGGCCAGCAGCACACACCGATGGACAAACCCAATTTAATGGATCCATCGGGGCATGCGAAAGCTGTAATATAACAATAAGTAGGTCCAATGATAAATGTCAAGTATCTAGATCTCATCCAACAGAACAGTATAAGAACTAAATAGCAAACTGGAATAACTGCTGAAAGTCAAGTTACTGTCGAATATCCAGCAAAAAATAATACTGAGTCGGGTGGAGACAAATCCACTACCAATAAATGGAAAAACAGAGACAAGGAAATATAACTAAAATATGCTAAAAAATAACTAAGTATAAGCAGGGCCATCAACTGCAATCGTACCCTCGTCTGATGTCGGTTCGTAAAGTTGCAGGTGCTCCTCGTCTGCTAAATCTGGAGAACAAAACCAGGTCCTCAGAGGGACGTAACAAGATACAAAAGAATACGAGCCAAAAGTACAGTAAATGAACATACAAGATAGACAGGAAAGTAAACACAAGAAAGCAAACAAGACACGAGAAATCACTGCATCTAAGATGGTGGCGTACCGATCGTGCTATCAAACATGACTACTAACAATCGGGATAACCGCAACTCAATGGGAGATCACGGTCCTATAGAAAGTAGGCCAATGGGAACTCCCAATCTATAGTATAGCTCTTTCGCAGTCCTATGGGAGCTCACGAATGAGGTAGTCAAATGAACAAGTCTCTATCGCAGCACAATGGGTACTCACAGTCGAGAATGCTCAAGTGTAGTCAGTGCCTAATAACGATCATCTAGGAACTAAAGTAACCAATCGGGTCAACCTAATAAAGCATAGAGTAAACATATACCATCACCATATATCTAAGGAACAAATAGTGATCCATGGAAAAGAGCAAATAATGTAAATGCACGTAAAACGAGAAAATAAGACTAGAGCAGCAGGAATAAATCAATATGAACAACGTATCAAGAAACTATATATGACAAGAAATAACAGCTGAAAAGGGAAGCATGCAAATAGTGTGCAAGAGTCTTGCACGATAATGTATAAATATGTCAAAGAAATAAGTAGCAAAACTGCAGGGTTTGGCAAGGTATACTTGCCTGGGGTCCTGGCTCCAACTGTAGCTCTGGTCTCAGTGTGATCTGCATGTACTACTCCGGTTGCTGAAATAAATATTATTATTAGATTCAAAAAATATTAAATAGCTAGAAATGCCTGTCCTTGAGTCCAATTTGGACACAAGGGCAAAAATGACATTTTTGGGTCAAAGCGAGGTCCACATATGGACCACTTTGCACCGAAAAGCATGTCAGGGTCAAAGGTCTCCAAATTCCACAAACTCAGTGTCAATAAGTCAGGAACGATGATACGAACCCAACGGAACTTCCAGAATTAGGTTCCGATGAGCCGATCACAAAATCGTCCGTCAAATGGAACCTGTGGGGCCCACGACACATGATTTTGTCAACGTTCTCAGAATTGAACCAAACTTGGGTCACATGACCAGCGTATCGCTATGAGTCTGATGGCACAAGTTTTATTTCGATCCGACGTATGTACACAAAGTTGCGACGCATTCCAGAACTGACGGATACAGGACGGTGTCGGCGGATACGCGTTAATTTTGGTGTGCACGCACATCCGAATCGACTTCTGCGAAATCCCACACGTCCGTATCAATGGCGCGCACATTTTGGTGAAGACCGCGTGCGACCAAGTCGTCCCGTTTGGCGGGGCATAGTCAGTTCCGGGGTGAAACAGGGCGTTGTTTTTCCTGTTTTTGGATCGCGGTTCATGATCGCCACAGGACGCGATACACCGAGCGGGTTGTACGGGCACCGAGAGGGTCACGCAGGGTTCGAGATGCAACAGACGAAAACAAAAACGGGACAGCGAGGAGAGAGAAACGGGTACCTGAACAGGGCTCGAGAAATTGAAGTTTCTCATGTCCGTGTCGACACGAAGTGTCCGGTTGCTGGCACCTAGGGTTAGGGTTTGGGACGCACTCAGGCGGCCGGAGGCGGGCCGGAGGGGGCCGGGGCAGCGGGGGAGGCGCTAGCCGGAGGTGGCGGCGACGCGCGTGAGGCGGCGTGGGGCTGAGCGGCTGAAGGCGGGCCGGAGTTGGGGGCTCGGGGTTGTCCGACAGCGGCGGAGGAGAGGACTGGCTGAGGGAGAGAGGGGAGGAAGGAGGAGGAGTAGGTGGAGGTCGCGACGCCGGAGGATGGCCGGGGGTCTAAGGTTCAGGGGGTTGCTTGGCCGGAGTCGAGGGGTTTGAGGGGTTTTTATAGGCTGAAGGGGGAGCGGGGGTAGCCGGGTGAGGCGGCCACGTAGCGGAGGTCGTGGCGGAGGGCGACGGGAGACGCGGGCACGGGCAGACGTGGGGGAGGAGAGGGTCTCGCTGGTTGCGGGTTGGAGCGGGTGCGGAGCGGGTCTGGCAGACCCGGCCCGACCCGCTAAGGGCGGTCGGTCCGGTCGGGTTCAGCTGGACCGGGTTCAGGCCGGTTCAGCCCGGTTCAATTATTTTCTTAATTCTAAAAATAGTTTTAGGCTTTTAAAAATATTTTCGGGGTCCAATAAATTCCCAGAAAATTATCCTAAGTCCAGTATTTTATTTTACACCCAAAAATATTATTTTTATAATATTTTAATAGTAATTAACAGCAAATAAAAATTATTTAATTACCAAGAGCCTAGGTTTTAATTACAGAAAAATCCCAGAAAATTCCAGAAAATTGTGAAAAGTCCAAATTAATAATTCCTGAAAATCAGGGGGTTTATAATCTACCCAACTTATAAAAATTTCGTCCTCGAAATTAAAATATGGTAGGGTTCTCTCTATCCAATCTCACTTGATTACAGTCTAAAGGATTTCTCTCAAGTGAACATTGCGGTTTCTACCCAACTTAGAATTTACCCATCTATCATCTAAGGCTATACATCTAATAAAGCTATGTCCCAACTTATTTAATCATGGTATTGAATCCTCAAGTCTTTAACACCAAACACATCACCTATGGTATTCCCTTAATCATATATAAAAGGGTCATCATCAATGCGATCGGCCTGTGGGGTATATCTAGTACTGTCTATATATCAAACTTATACCAAGCACGCGGTTCCGTCTTTCCAAAATAAGGGAAGACGAAGATCAATAATAAAGAGTTCAAGGGTAAGGTAATGGAATAGAAGTATCTGGATCAAGGTGTTTAAAGAATTCAAATGGAAATCGTCAAGCAGTTGTGGATTGAAATCCTATTCTGGTAATTCTTCGTTCGCATGCTCGTATCAGTACAGTTATGTAACTGATATGATATGCTCAGTCATATCTAGAGGGCAAGTATACTAGTCAACTATATATCTCAATCCACGTGAAGTAGTCATGCGAAGAGTGAACCAAAATGCATTAAGGTTGATCAGACCGTAATACACTGATTCTGAATAGACAATTGTATTAGTGTGTCGATCCAATAATACATATGTCATGAACAAGCTTGATAAAAGGATAAGCTTGCAAAACTAGGCTATATTAGCAGCATAAGTCAAGGTAGTACAACAATTATAAGTACGCTAGATGATAATGGAAGGAGGTACAACTTAATTCAAGTTCACAAAACAACACACAATAAGCACAATAACAAAAGACTCTACAATCTCTACAGTTATCAATTATAAAAGCATACCAGGTTATTAGCAAGTTCAAAATTACTAGGTCAAGGCTAAGGTCATGAACCAACAGGTACGAACTAAAGCAATACTAGAAACAGAAAACTATAAAAACTTACGCGCATTAGCTACTCCATGAGTCTGCGCGTCTTTCAAAGTCATTGCGAAAGCTTGTTCGCGTGCTTGAGGTGGTGTCCTCTGCTGTTGCTGGGCCTGCTGGAAGAGTGCTGCTCGAGGTGCCAAGGGTGGCCTTGGTGCTGGTAACACTCTTTCTCGACGTTCGGGGCATTCCTTTAATAAATGCTGACTGGATCCGCAAGCTAAACATAATTTCCTTTTGCGTCTGCAATTGTCCTCAATATGGCCTCGCCTGCGACAATATGGACAGATAGGGAGTGCCTGTGGAGATGCTTCGGGTGGCTGGTGCATGTGAGGTCTCTTTGCAACTTCTTCCTGTGGTGCTCCGGCTGGTGCTGATGTGGACGATCTCTTTAGACTGGTCTCTCTTCTGGTGACGCGCTCCATGCGTCGGGCTGCAGCAAGGACGTCCGGGTAAGATGTAGGTGCAACGGATCCAATTAGTTTCTGTAGCTCAATGTTTAGTCCGTCGAAGAACTTCTCGGCCTTCTCTTTTTCTGTCAGAATCAAGGTTGGGGCGAAGTGACTTAGACGAATAAATTTCGCGTTGTACTCTTCTACTGTCATACTGTCTTGAGTGAGACGATTAAACTTGTCCCGAAGTTCTGATCGAGCGATAGCCGGAATGTACATCTCCTGGAAGAGTCTAGAAAACTCTTCCCAAGTGACTCGGTCTGGTCCGAGCCGTGTCTCCTTAGATAGCCACCAGTGATGCGCATTATCCGTCAACTGCATTCTAACGGCAGTCATCCAACGTTCTCTGGGAAGCTCAGCTGCTTCCAACTGGTGTTGTGTGTTGGTGATCCACTCATAAACTTCTGTGGGCTCCTCTTTGCCTGAGAAGGTGCGGGGCTTCAGCTGGCGGAAATAGGTAATAGAGCCCATCGGTTGCCGTCGAGTTTGTAGATTCGCCTGCTCTAGTACAAGTGCTAGGCTGCGACTCAAAGTCTCTTGTTGAATCTGCTGTTGAGCTTGCATCATTGCGTAGATCATTTGAAACATCTGTTGCCTGTCTATGGCTTGTCCTTGTGGAAATACAGGCATTGGTGGTGTGAATTGCGACGGAGGTGGAATGTCGTCTTGCCGATCTCTTGAGGTATCTTGACTGTTTTGTTGTTCCAGTTGACCTCCACCAACTGGGGTCACTTCATCGTCATAGGTGGCATCTGCAACTTATGGTGTTCCTGCGGGAGTCTCGTCGTGTGCTTGTGAATCCATTGCTCTGCATTAAAATAAACTATAAGAGACGCACAGGAATCAAGGCAAGATGCAAGTTAAGAATTAATTTTGAATCCGATATAGACATCAAGAACGTTTCAAGCAAGTGGATGAGATCCTAAAACTTATCTTATTCTTATTGCAGGCTTGCTCGGTCCCTAAGTTGAAACCGAACAATTTAGTCGTTGACCAGCATGGGCCACCACAAAAACCATGTCACGCCCAGTCCCAAAATACCGAGGGACTAGACACGTGACAATGGCCAGCAGCACACACCGATGGACAAACCCAATTTAATGGATTCATCGGGGCATGCTTAAGCTGTAATATAACAATAAGTAGGTCCAATGATAAATGTCAAGTATCTAGATCTCATCCAACAGAACAGTATAAGAACTAAATAGCAAACTGGAATAACTGCTGAAAGTCAAGTTACTGTCGAATATCCAGCAAGAAATAATACTGAGTCGGGTGGAGACAAATCCACTACCAATAAATGGAAAAACAGAGACAAGGAAATATAACTAAAATATGCTAGAAAATAACTAAGTATAAGCAGGGCCATCAACTGCAATCGTACCCTCGTCTGGTGTTGGTCCGTAAAGTTGCGGGTGCTCCTCGTCTGCTAAATCTGGAGAACAAAACCAGGTCCTCAGAGGGACGTAACAAGATACAAAAGAATACGAGCCAAAAGTACAGTAAATGAACATGCAAGATAGACAAGAAAGTAAACACAAGAAAGCAAACAAGACACCAGAAATCACTGCATCTAAGATGGTGGCTTACCGATGGTGCTATCAAACATGACTACTAACAATCGGGATAACCGCAACTCAATGGGAGATCACGGTCCTATAGAAAGTAGGCCAATGGGGACTCCCAATCTATAGTATAGCTCTTTCACAGCCCTATGGGAGCTCACGAATGAGGTAGTCAAATGAACAAGTCTCTATCGTAGCACAATGGGTACTCACAGTCGAGAATGCTCAAGTGTAGTCAGTGCCTAATAACGATCATCTAGGAACTAAAGTAACCAATCGGGTCAACCTAATAAAGCGTAGAGTAAACATATACCATCACCATATATCTAAGGAACAAATAGTGATCCATGGAAAAGAGCAAATAATGTAAATGCACGTAAAACGAGAAAATAAGACTAGAGCAGCAGGAATAAATCAATATGAACAACGCATCAAGAAACTATAGATGACAAGAAATAACAGCTGAAAAGGAAAGCATGCAAATAGTGTGCAAGAGTCTTGTACGACAATGTATAAATATGTCAAGAAAATAAGTAGCAAAACTGCAGGGTTTGGCAAGGTATACTTGCCTGGGGTCCTGGCTCCAACTGTAGCTCTGGTCTCAGTGTGATCTGCAGGTACTACTCCGGTTGCTGAAATAAATATTACCATTAAATTCAAAAAATATCAAATAGCTAGAAACGACTGTCATTGAGTCCAATTTGGACACAAGGACAAAAATAATATTTTTGGGTCAAAGCGGGGTCCACAGATGGGCCACTTTGCACCGAAAAGCGTGTCAGGGTCAAAGGTCTCCAAATTCTACAAACTCAGTGTCAACAAGTCAGGAACGATGATACGAACCCAACAAAACTTTCGGAATTGGATTCCGATGAGCCGATCACAAAATCGCCCGTCAAGTAGAGCCTGTGGGGCCCACGACACGTGATTTTGTCAACGTTCTCATAATCAAACCAAACTTGGGTCACAGGACCATCGTATTGCTACGAGTCTGATGGCGTAAGTTTCGTTTCGATCCGACGTGTGTACACAAAGTTGCGATACATTCCAGAACTGACGGATATAGGACGGTGTCGGCAGATACGCGTTAATTCTGGTGTGCACGCACATCCGAATCAACTTCTGCAAAATCTCACACGTCCGTATCAACGGCGCGCACGTTTCGGTGAAGACCGCGTGCGACCAAGTTGTCCCGTTTGGCGGGGCGTACTCAGTTCTGGGGTGAAACAGGGCGTTATTTTTCCTGTTTTTGGATCGCGGTTCACGATCACCACAGGACGCGATGCACCGAGCGGGTTGCACGGGCACCGAGAGGGTCACGCAGGGTTCGCGATGCAACAGACGAAAACGAAAACGGGGCAGCAAGGAGAGAGAAATGGGTACCTGAACAGGGCTCGAGAAACCGAAGTTTCTCGTGTCCGTGTCGACAAGAAGTGTCCGGTTGCTGGCACCTAGGGTTAGGGTTTGGGACGCACTCAGGCGGCCGGAGGCGGGCCGGAGGGGGCCGGGGCAGCGGGGGAGGCGCTGGCGGGAGGCGGCGGTGACGCGCGGGAGGCGGCGCAGGGGCTGAGCGGCCGGAGGTGGGCCGGAGTTGGGGGCTCGGGGTCGTCCGACAACGGCGGAGGAGAGGGCTGGCTGAGGGAGAGAGGGAAGGAAGGAGGAGGAAGGAGGAGGAGTAGGTGGAGGTCGCGGCGCCGCAGGATGGCCGGGGGTCTAGGGTTCAGGGGGTTGCTTGGCCGGAGTCGAGGGGTTTGAGGGGTTTTATAGGCTGAAGGGGGAGCGGGGGTGGCCGGGTGAGGCGGCGACGTGGCGGAGGTCGTGGCGGAGGGCGGCGGGAGACGCAGGCACGGGCAGACGTGGGGGAGGAGAGGGTCTCGCGGGTTGCGGGTTGGAGCGGGTGCGGAGCGGGTCTGGCAGACCCGGCCCGACCCGCTAGGGGCGGTCGGTCCGGTCGGCTTCAGCTGGACCGGGTTCAGGCCGGTTCATCTCGGTTCGAACCCGGTTCAGCCTGGTTCAATTATTTTCTTAATTTTAAAAATAGTTTTAGGCTTTTAAAAATATTTTCGAGGTCCAATAAATTTCCAGAAAATTATCCTAAGTCCAGTATTTTATTTTACACCCAAAAATATTATTTTTATAATATTTTAATAGTAAATAACAGCAAATAAAAATTATTTAATTACCAAGAGCCTAGGTTTTAATTACAAAAAAATCCTGAAAAATTCCAGAAAATTGTGAAAAGTCCAAATTAATAATTCCTGAAAATCAGGGGGCTTACATCAAGGAGCCAAGATGAAGCTGTGGTGTGACAATCAGTCAGCTATTAGTATCGCCAATAATCCAGTACAGCATGACAGGACCAAACATGTCGAGATTGATAGATTCTTCATCAAAGAGAAGTTGGATAGTGGATTACTGGAGCTTGGCCATGTTCCAACCAGGGATCAAGTAGCAGATGGACTAACCAAGGGACTCGCCTCAGTGAGCATGATTAGAGGATGTGACAAGATGGGCTTAGTGAATATCTTTCACCCATCTTGAGGGAGAGTGTTGATATGGTATGTTGGGTGTCATATTTAAGTATAGTATAAGCACATGGGAATATCCTGAGGACATATTTGGGATGCCAGAATATGTCACAGGATATTCCATTATGAGATTATTGTCATAATGATTGAGATCATTGTATTAATGACTGTAAGGCTATATAATGCCAATGAGACAATCAATAAAATAATTAACTAATTTCAACAAACCCATATAAGTCATCTCGAATTCATGCATAAATGTCTTCTTGAATTCATCACATATACTTGTAGTATTGCCAGTAAAAATTAGATCATCAACATACAAGCAAACCATCAAGAATTTACCTTGATCGCCTTCTTTGATATATAGTGTGTGCTCAAAATGACATCTTTTGAAACCAGTCTTCAAAAAATAGCTGTCCATGCGAATATATCATGCTCTCGGAGCTTGCTTGAGCCCATATAGTATCTTCTTCAAATAACATACCTTCTTTTCTTTACCCTTCACTACATAACCAGATGGCTGGTTCATATAGACATCTTCTTAAAGAAAATCATTCAAGAACGCCGACTTGACATACATTTGATAAACCTTCCATCTTCTTTGAACAGATAGAGCTAAAATAATTGGTATGGTTTTAAGGCGAACAACTGGAGCAAACACATCTTGGTAATCAAGACCATATTTTTGTTTGTAACCTTTCACAACCAAATGAGTCTTGTGTTTTTCAACTTCAGCTTTAGAATTCAGCTTGGTCTTGTAGACCCACTTCACATCAATAGCTTATTTCTCACTTGGAAGATCCAGAAGCTCCCAAGTTTTGTTTCTTTGAATGGAATCAATTTATTGATTCATAGCATTCTTCCATTTCTCTTCTTTTGAAGCATCTTCAAAAGTAATTGGATCAGCATCGGCAAATAAGACAAAGTTAGCCAAATCTTCATCTAAATTTCTTGTTGCTTCATATAGCTCTTGTATGCTCCTTGTCTTCTTTGGATGAGGAGGCGTACTCGAAGACGGAAAAGATGAAGATGGCAAAGACGGAAAGGAATGAGGAGTGTTTACCTTGTCATCATCATGCTAGATTTGTGCTCCTGCTTCTGCTTCTTCTTCTTCTCCCACATGGACTACTTTATCTTTTGTGTCACTTTTATTCCAATTCCAAATTGCTTCTTCATCAAACATCACATCTCTTCTTATAACAAGCTTCTTGGTGACTGGATTAAATAGCTTGTATGCCTTGGATTGTTCACTATATCCAAAAAGGATACATTTTTTAGATTTGTCATCTAACTTCTTCCTTCTCTTATCTGGAATGTGAGAGTAAGCAAAGCTACCAAAAACTCTCAAATGAGCTACACTTGGCTTATGACCACTCCAAGATTCTTGAGGGGTCTTGTCTTGCAAACTTTTAGATGATGCACGATTCAAAAGATATATAGCACATACAACAGATTCAGCCAGAAGTTATTAGGAATACATTTTGCCTTCAACATGCTTCGAGTTAAGTCCATAATTGTTCGGTTCTTCCTCTCGGCCATGCCATTCTGCTGAGGAGTATATCGAGCAGTAAGCTGATGGCGAATACCATTTTTCTTCAAATAAGTTTGACACGCATGCCCAACATATTCACCTCCACGATCGGTACAATGAGTCTTCAATGGGAAGCCACTTTTCCTTTCAACCAAAGCCTTGAAGCTTTTGAAATATCCATATACTTCTGATTTTTCTTTAAAGAAGAAAACCCATGTCTTTCTACTATAGTCATCAATGAAGGTAAGAAAATATCATTACCTCCAATTAAAGTAGTTTCCATTGGACCACAAAGATCTGAATGTATAAGCTCAAGTGGATATGATGCTCTCCAAGACTTTCCAACTGGAAAAGAATTTCTGTGATGCTTGCAAAGTGCACATCCTTCGCATACGTTCTCTTGAATCTCAACATTTGGCATGTCTTCAACAATATTCTTGCTACCCATGATGAAAGAGTTTTGAAACTCAGATGTTCAAATCGAAAATGCCATAGCCACAACTTGTCTTGGATACTCATATGCATGCATGAGTCAATCTGAGAATGAAGCTTCAAAGGAAACATCTTGCTTAGTGTCATCTTTACCTTCGTGATAAGAGCATTATTTTTGTCACTTATCTCACACATATCATCATTAAAATGAACACGGAATCTCTTCAATAGAAGCTGGCCAACACTCAGAAGATTATGCTTGAGTCCAGGAAAATAGAAAACGCTAGAAATGTGTTTTATTCCTTTCGTTGTTTGGACAATAATATCACATTTTTCTTTCACAGAAAGCCTCTTGTCATCCTTGGTTTGGACTTCACTTGTAATTGATTTATTAAGATCCACGAACACCTTCTTGTTTCCAGTCATTTGGTTGCTACAGCCGCTGTCGATGTACAATACTTCATCATGTGTAACTTCTTCAACATTGCAAGCAAGAAATAGAGTATCGTTCTCACTTTTATTTTCTCTCTCGTGCATGAAAGTTGAGCTTCCTTCTTCATTGTTGGTCTTTTTGAACCAACAATATGTTTGATAATGACCATATTTTTCATAATTATAATATTGAACTTGATAAGAATCTTCACGACTTCTACCTCGACCTTTGTATGTAGCTTTTCCTCTTTCTCTTGTTCTCCTCCAATTTTGAGAAGAATCAACATTTTCTTTTTTTTCTCGGCTTCGATGTATTTGCTTTCAATGTGTCTTCCTCTTCTACGAACTCTTGGACCACCTCTTCTTCCTTTCGAATCTCCTCGAAAAGACATATGTGCTTGGAAAGCTTGATCTAGAGGAGTGGAATCATATTGTTTCATGCAGAGTTCATGGGATTGAAGTGAACCCAATAAACTTTCCACAGAAAATGTAGACAAATTCTTGGATTCTTCAATGGCTACCACGGTAGACACGAATTTCCGAGTCAAGCTTCGTAGAATCTTCTCAACAATTCTTTGATCTTCAACTTTTTCACCATTCACTTTCAATTGGTTAACAATTGAAACAACCCGATTGAAATAATCTTCAATGGATTATATATCTTTCATCTTTAGTGTATCAAATTCGCTACGAAGAGTTTATTGCCTTACCATTTTCACCTTGTCATCTCCCTTGTATGAAGAATAAAGTGTGTTCCATGCTTCCTTTGTCGAAGTCACCGTCGAAATTCTTTCAAAAGATGACCTCATCAACTGCTTGGTAGATGAAAAATAATGCTTTCTTGTCCTTCTTGCGAGCTTCTTTCAATTCTAGAAGTTGTTGTGCATTGAGACTTGCAACATCAATGGGTTCCGCAACACCGTTTTCCACGATATCCCAAAGATCTTGAGATTGGTAGAGCACCTTCATTTGAATACTCTATTAGATGTAATTCTTGCCGGTGATGCGAGGTAGTTGGGGCTGCAACATGTTGTTGTTGTTGGAAGCCATGGCACCTCTCTAGCTCCGATACCACTTTGATAGAGATAAATTCTTCTAGAGATAAGAAAGCACAAGAGGGATGTGTTCTCTTGTTGCAAACACTAGAAGATGATACACAAAATATATTATGAAGTGGAATGTTGTTTATTGATTTTTTTGCTTGATGAAAAGTACATAAGATGATGCTCTTATATAGCATAAGCATTGGCATAAGTTACATGGGATATTATAGAATAAGTTAAATAAAAAAAATTAAGGAATGAAGAAACTTATGTGAATCTTGTCATGCATATTCATGCATATGAACATGACATTTTTATTAAGTGTGTTTCTCCTCCTTCAACTTTGTAACAATTGTCTAGCTTATATTTCTAACACAACTCTGTAGGAGGGAAAGGTGTTCGAACATTATTATTGAAGGTGTCAATCACAAGGATGCGGACTTCCTATGGCAGGCCAGATATGCCAAAGAAGCTGCTCGCTCATTCCTAGCAGACTCATGTGGGGTATCATGTGTCTTTATTCCAAGGAAAGCAAATTCTGTAGCCCATTTGCTAGCTTCTTCTACTTTAACCTCTGGTTTTTTTCCCCAATAACTCATTGTTAATGTGAACCTCCTTTATGTATTAAGGACAATATCTGCAAAGATATGTTCACAAACGTTCCTGTTATTATATAAAGGCCATTTTATTTGGATTTCAAAAAAAAAAAAAGAAAAAAAAAGAAAAGAAAAGGTACAACTACAATTCTGCACCAGTCTTTGCCTCATATAAACCTTCATTTTACTCAACAGAAGTCGAACAATCTGGAGACTTTACTCAACAAAAAGTAAGCACGAGTTGCAAATACGTATTTTTTTACATTCCTAGCACCTTGCATTCTTGACATCCTTAAGAGGATTTTCCAGCACCCAATCATGACCATCTCGTGGTACTTTAAATTATGCTTTTGATTGCGTTACCTATTACTTGGCAACCATATCATTGTATATGCCTCCTTTTGTGCCAGCACTAATGCATCACTCAGAATATGTGTTTTACTTTTACCCCCTCCTTTTGTCCGGAAAATTACAACTTTACACTAATTGGATAATTTGCGTAGGGGTACTTTTCTCTCTTTGAGAAAAGCATGGAGGATATATATATATGTATATATAAGACTGACAAGCGTGAGAGGCTTTCAAAATTGCTACTAACGTCCTTCTTAACAAGACACTATTAACAATGTTTCTTAAGAAAACTAGTATTATCGAGTCACTTGACGCGTACAATTACAGGGTACTGCGCTGGTAGTTGTATAACACCTAAAAATATTAAATTCAAAACATCACAATATATCCAATTGGTTGCAGTTTGTCAACCATCACAATACAATTGTGCCATGATGAGGATGATAACCTATTCTGATAGAAAGAGGGGCTGCTTTGGAGCACCACGGGTCAATCATCATCGTCATCCAGTCCTCCTATAGAAATAGAGAAGGCTATATAAGCTCCACAAAAGAACATTCAAAATTTCTTTGGACCTGTGATGCCAGATTCCTGGACAGGACTGCAACAAGCAAGGGAGGGCATAGTCATAATAGAGTCTGAAGGCTTTAAATGAACCTTCCAAACTTCTCCATAGTCCAGAAATATTATCTAAGGTTATTTACAATAACCTCTCCTATATTTTTATATTTATTATACGGACTTCCCTTATTTTAAAAATATTTACATGGATATCCTTTTTACTTTATGTTTTATTTTCAAAATAAGGATCTTAGTGTAATAATCATTTACATAAAACATAAAACATAGGAGAGGTTCGTGTAATTATTTTGAAAATAAGAAAGGTCCGAGTAACAAATATAAAACATAGGGGAGGTTAGTATAAATAACCCTATTATCTACACAACAGTTTTAGATGGTAGGATTTACTGTAGGTAATTGCATTAATTTATATGACGACGAAAGGATATTAATCCCATTGTTAAAAATTAGGAGATTGACTCCCGCAATCTTAAGCTCATTTTTCAGGAAGAAGGAGAGGGTAATGACAGCCTGTCAACTTAGATAAAACACTTGGATTTGCTCTGAAATGGAGTCGCGAGCATCTGCTGCAAGAAATTAAGGATATGGATGAGTCATGGTTTTTGTTTAATCTAAGTAATACAGGTAATTGCATGCTTTTTCTTAGGTTAGAAACTCGGGGAAGAATAATTATTCTTTGGACCTCTAGGTTGTTCTTTCTGTTACATATATAAGCATGATAACTCAGCATGTTTTTATTCAAATATAGAAAGGTATATATTAATACAAGAGTACATTCAAGTTGAACCCCAACCCCAATAAAAGTGATGGGTAAGGTTTAGGAATCAATCACGGTAGAGATCACTTCTTTTTGGTAGGATAAGAAGCCAGCTTGTATATACCACAGATTCCTTCAGGTTTCCCATTGTTCCTCTTCATCCTTATATACCCCTTCTCTCCCCATTTTGCACCCCATGAGTTCTTCACGATGATGTAATCCTGGCCGTTTGAAGTCCCGTATCCAACGGCTGTCACCCCATGGTCCAGTTGCGTGCCACAATGTCCATCGAAAACACCCTGGAGGTGGAGTTGCATGTCCTTATATAATGTTGCTTCAGAAGTACATATATAAATCTAAAGATTACAGGAGGGAGGGAGGGAGGAGCCAAAGTGTCTTACTTACCCCTTTGTAGAACTGGAAGTCCCTTCCAGAAGCAGCTATGGCAACACTTACTGGCTGATGAGCTAGTGCTTTAAGGAGGCTCCCCTCGCTGTTGCGTGGCACGTCTTCGTAGCCGCTGATGGTTACCACCTCCAGCTGATCACCCTGTATTAATACATGCATTCATTCAAAGGAGAAGAACTCATATTTATTTACCCATAACTTTTTTTTTTATATATATATAAAAGCCTAGAATTAATGGAGTGTTACCCTCTTCTTCTCCTCGCATGTCCCTTCTTCCATCAGGTAAGGATAGTCTTTCTCGGTGTGAAGTCCACCATTCGAGGCTACGAATGAGAAGGCATGATCCATCAGGCCGCCATTGCAGCCGTTGTTGAACTTCTTATCGCAGTCGACCAGCTCCTGCTCCGATAGTGCCGTCAGGTTCCCCGTGACAATTTGGTTTATGCCTTCTACTGCTGCTACGGTCGAAAAAGCCCAACAGCTTCCTGCATTCCTTTACATTAGCTAGAATTCATGTTCGTTACTAGTCTTCTCTTCTTGCGGTTGACCAACACCGTTTATGAATGCGGCACTAATGATAAAAGTGAAACAATCCCAAAGAGGGTTCGAAGATCTATCTTCTCCTAGGTCCACGACAATACACTACAACACGATAGTTATTTATTATTTAGAAAGTTACAATTACATGAAAATGGAGTCCTATTTATAACAAGAGATTGGGATAACCACCTACTTCAATATATTTACCGAACTACCCCGAGTAATTATGTATGAACCGAACTCATCCTACTCTTGTACAAGGACAAAGCTCCAAATCTCTAACATCACCGTTTTGGAACCATTACCCGAATCCTCGGTTACTAAATTTATGTTCATATTAATATTATATCGAGAAGTACGAGATATCGGATTTATATTCGTATTAATACAGTTATCACACAATTTTATTTTATTAGCCTTCATTTGTTAGAAGATTATGATGATTATGATATTATGATCATGACCCTGAGTTTTGTATGTTCACTTTATATGATGATGTTTGTAGGAAACAGAATTCCGCTTACGTTTTCATAAGATTCTCACTAACAGGTATCTGAAATTAAGCTGACTTTTATAATATATTGATGGTTCTTGTCATATTTTCATGCTATTAGCTTAGTGGATTAAACTTGCAATCAATTTCTATCATTTATACTTATTCCTACACTTCGTAGAAACTAGGAAGTAGTTTGTGAAGTTTAGAAGAGTGCTTGCTTGCTCTTACGTACCGCATGCTCCTTGGTTCTTCACGTAAGTTACTGCTCCTTTCTTCCTCCAATCCACCGACTTGGGCAATTCCCCAACATTCTCATACCCGAAACCCTCCTGCTGGCTCTTGTATTGGGCCTCCTCCCTCTTAGCGAAGTCAGGATTCAGTCCGAAAAACTTTGCCTTGAATTCCTCGTGGCTAAGGTCGGCAAACTCATTGAGCCCGAGCCAGTAGCTTGCGTCCGGCCTTTGATTCGTCTCGTCGATATGTCGCAGGTTCTCCACGAAGACCTCGAATCTCCTCAGCTGTTCTTTGAAGCTGTCGTAAGCCTTCCTGTGTTTGATCATCCAAGACTCGAACAGATCGATCAGATCATCTCGAGATGATGTTAGATCTTCTTCGGAGTTGCCAATGATGGAGAATTCTCTGGGGACGGCAGAACTGTGCAGGAGAAATAGGGATAAGGACAGGCATAGGAATGAGAGCTTGAAGGAGGAGTTCATAGTTAGCATGAAATGAGAGACTAAAATGTTCTTGGTTCTGTTAGATGGGAAGAAATGGGCCACTATTTATAGCTCTGTCTTTCTATGTTGCTTAGAAGGAAGGTATAGTTGAGTAGTTGAGTTGTTTGGCTCCCCCCCCCCCCCCCCCTCCCCAATCCAGTCTATAGGACACCAAGGCTTGAAGCTTGGTTTACAGAGAGCCTTTGGTTTCACGTCACTGTATTGTGACTTGTTGCAGAATCATTAAAGGGACTTGGAAGTGGGAGATATCACCATAGCTTCAAAGTCCATCCAAATTTACCAAAGTCCATCCATGGTCTGATATCTGTGATCTTTTTCCTTCGCAGAGTATCCTTTTATCTTATTGTTGCTGGCCTAATTACCTTGACCTATGTTGCACGGACATGACACATTTTGGAGTGTCGGTGTATTTTGGAGTGTCAGTGTCACTGTTAGAAAAGTATTTCTTTATTTTCCTAAAAATAGAATAACAAAATAATAAAAGGATTAGTGTTACAGGTTTATGGAGAAATTGTGTACGAAATACTGTCCTAAGAGATTATTCGAGATCTATGTGCAGACATCTTTCTCGGATCCTCCTAGAGGTAAAATTTCCTTAGTATACCGGCTTCCCGTCGCTGCACACAGCTCCAAAAAAAATGATCCGAACTTAGCTTTGTCCAGAAATTATAGAACAAAATAGAAGAAATATAGCACGAAGTAAGTTTTCTGATGAAGGAGGAAGAGGAATGGAAATATCCTTCTCATTTTTTTCAGTCATACAAATAATAGAAGAGTGAAATATATAGGTGTAAAAGCTGTTTGGGAGTTAAGGCATTGAATTAACAGAAATTTAGGGCTAATAATATAGCCGTTAAGGAATGATAAATAGGCCACATCAATGTTAAAAAGGGTCAGAAATTAAGTACAAATTAATAATGTTAGAAATTTGGTTTTTCACCAATAATAACAACAATCACCTCCCCAACCCAAAACCAAGTTACGAAAACAATATTCAAAAGAGTAGAGATAGAGATTTTTTAGGAAAATAAATACAATGCAATAGGTGAGATTGACTACAACATTGAATCTCACTTAGTGACTATTGTCTTTATCTAAATAAGTACATGATGGACTATGCCTTGAATCAGATTCAGAAAATAACACACATAGTACGCTAGAGGTTCTTTGGTCTATCGAGGTGGTGCTTTTGATTGGCCATGCACACTTTTTCTTGTTCATGAGAGTTGTCTAGAAATAGTCACGGCCTTCACGATCTCTCATATAGGTAAGTCCTCAAAGGGTTGGTGATTGGTGTCAACCTTGAATAATCATGCTTGTAACTATTAAGAGTTTTAAAACTCATCCTAACCAAAACATAATAGAATATTGTCATCATAGGGATGAGTATCTTTGTACAAATTCGTACAGCCGCTTGGACATTATATTTGAGAATTTAATCTCAGGGTCAGTATTTAAACTTAGTCACCTAAGTGCAGCTTATTTCTATCCATTGAACCAACTATTTGTGATCTCCATAGACTCGGTTGGGTTGTCACTGTTGGTGACTTACTTATGAGTTTAACCCCATCCCCCTCGATGATTCTAGGATTAATGTCCTAGACAGACTTTTTGTCAAGAGTTCGGTAAGATTCTTTTCTAACTTTATATAGTTAAGAACTACATATTTGTCTAATAGGCTCTTTATAGACTTGAAGTGCAGTTGCAGGTATATGTTCAACTTAGAATTCATATAATCAGGCATTAATAGTTCTATAGCAGATTGATTATCATAATTTGTGACATGTACAGAAATATGTTGACCATATATATGCAAAGAAGATTTCTGAATCATTCAGCTTCTGTACAAACTGTCTAATGATATCATTTCAGAGTCTATGGTACTCCTAACTATGATAGTTTGTTAGATGAACTTATCACCTTGTGAGTATCTAAGAAGTTTCATAAGTGAACCCTCATTCTCCATCCAATACATCTCAGGTTCTTTAGTGCTTTTATATTCAAAAAAAAAGTTATATAACGACTCAGATAAAGCACTAAAAATTCTGTGAAAGCAATAGTAATCTATTTTCTCATGAGTTTTAGGTTTGACTAAGCTAGATGATTTGGTTACTCCTAAATCAGACTCAGTGTTATTAGAATCATTTAACATAGGTATGATTCCATCAATTACTTATATAAATTCTAGAGTAGTGAGCCAAAAAAATCATCTCACTCTGTCACCCCTTAAAGTAATATCCATTGAAATTTTTAGGCTTGGTACTAAACGATTCATCTTTCCAATCATTTATACAAATATGACAGTCTAAAGTTTTGTAAGAATAGTGTATTGAATTAATATGACAACCTAAAGTACTAGAGTAATAGTTTGAATAATTTTTGCTAATCGACCTTAGCAAATTTTTAGTCTATCAAGTATTGATTAACTTGGGTTAGATGTAGGGGTCGGATCTCAGCTAGCGTTGGTCCGAAGACACTTAAATATCGTGTCGCTTAGGACTATTGCACAATTTTAACAGAAGGACCCTTTTGGCTTGTACTCAAACTAATCTCTACTATAAAACTTAGATTCAAAGGTATTTGCAATATCACTAAACTATTTTCTTTAGCCTAGATTGAACAAGTGATTTCTAATGTCACAAATGTAATAGCCTTAGTTTGGTATACAAAAGCAGTGAATATTTAACAGAAATTCAACTATGAATGTGTTAAATTTGTAGACTAAAACAACAAGAAAAGTTTTCTTATTTGCACAAAGTGTCTACTTAACAATATGTCAATTTTAATAGCAAGAAGTCTTATACAAAATATTTTACCATTGAGAAATACTTTTTAGCAATATTAGAACAAAATAATTTGCAAGGAAACTTATAAATGTTTTCTAGTTAGAGGTATTTTAACAATATTAACCATTTCAGTCTAGTAAAAGAAAAGTTCTAACCAGTCAAATTAAAATAGTGGAAAAGTTAAATGCTACTGGGTTGTAATTAATGATATTCTCATGGAGTTGCAATTACACAGACACACAGTAAAATAAGCCAAAAAATAAATGATTCTACGATGCCACGCTTTGAATCATTGTGCATCCATTTACATGCAACATAAAACTATTGGTTTCATAAATTAATCAAACCAAGATCCTTAGTAAGATCAAAAAAGGTAATTATGCATAATGAAAATTTACTAGATTAAGCATGGGCTCTATATCAAGAACAACCCCATTAAGTTAGGATTGTGTACTGAAACTAACATATTAAATAGTTTTTGACTTTGAAAAATAGATCTTTTCATACCATTAGGTGAAAGAAACATTTTTGACTTGTCCAATAAGTATCAAACACTGCACATTTTAAAATTCTAGTAAATAGAGCAAAATATGGCTTCATGGGGAGAAAACTTTTCCCAATGTAAATTGACATGTCAAATGTGAGTCAGTCAAAGTCATATCTTTTCTATGCTGGATATAATGATCATTGGTATGATTTATACAACATAGCACCCAGGCATCACTAATAAGAATATGCAACACCCAACAACCTAAGTCCATTGTGTTTGTGTATGCATGATTACTGATTACTAAAATATACATAAGCATTTTCAACCAGTGATTAGAAACAATAGATGAGAATTGTGAGACCTAAAAGCAACACAAATGAACTGTTTGGGTTACCAGTTCAAGAATAATCATGACCCTGATCCCCAACTTAGCCATAACCAGTTCAAGAATATGTTGGCACAAGCAAGTCATGATCATCTTGATTTTAAAATTCGACGAAACCTTGATTCGATATATGCAAGTACAAACTAAAGACTGCTACATACAAGATTGTGACACTATAACAGTACAAGATTGACGGATATTACAACAGAGAGTGTGTGTTTTTCGTCTATATATTTTTTATATTTTATTGAGTCTAGGATTATGTACATCAAGTCGCACTTGCATTAGGAAGCTTAAACCTAATCATTACTTAGTCTACTCAACCTGACTCAAACCCAATCATTCATGCCACAAATACAAGTCCACAAATGACCCAAAAACCTAGTCAAACTAGACTAATCTGAGCTGACCAAAGTGAGGCAGAGTTCTGGCTGAACTCGTACCGAACTCAATCACCCAGGATTCAGTCTTCATATAAAGTCTCGATCATCCACAAGTTCAGGTGTAATGTTTAAAATTATGAACGTTGGGACATCCGAACTCTGGCCGAACTCGATTCAGAAAAATGCTATAAATAGAGAAGAGTTTCACCATTCCAAATTACTCATTCATTCATTCATCTCTTCTCTCTTTCACACTTATTACCTTAGCTTAAACATTTCCATTCCCAAGAGTAACTCCAATAGCCTTCTAGTGCCAAGTACGATTTCGATTAGAAAGTTGTTCGAGTTGTAAAAGCTTGAAATTCGGCTACAAATTCTCAAGTCTAGAAGTCGTCGTGCACTTTGCATCAAAGCACGTGAGTTTGAAGTTGGCAAGTACTTTCGGATAAAAAGCTCATATCTGTAAGAAGTCTACAAGCCTTCGGATCAAAGCTTGTATTGTACGCTATTTCCCAAATAGTGGATTTAACTCCGAGCAAGAGTTCTCGGGACTGGACTAGTCCTCCATGAGGGAAACCAATATAAAATCTCGGTATTTGTGTTTAATTTCTAAACTTTGTCCACTTTACTTTACTTTACTTATACTCTGATACTACTCGGATCTTAGTCTTACTCATATAGTAGTTTTATAAGTTGGTAATTATTATTTTTATTGGATTAGTGTCATACACACTCTATTTACCCACCTCTAGAGTGACCATTGTTGCCCCTTCAGAATAATCATTTTGGCATTAAGATATTAACAAATAAATGTAGGTGTTATTTTTTTTTGGGAGTATTTATATGAGTAGGTATATACCGATAAAATCTGAATAAAATCATGAGTTTTCTACTTGAAGTAAAAAATATGTTTTTAAGAATAAATTAAAATCATAGCTTCCTTAAAAACATGGTTTTAACTCTTTCTGAAATAGTGTGTGATCGACACTAAGAATATAGACCACAAAAGATGATAGAATTTTATTTGAACTAGACAATATCTACATATATATAGTCAACTTCAAATACAAAATTTTATTCACGGATCACTTACGGGAGAAATTTTCCCACCCCTACTAAATAATCTACTTGTCATTTTAATCCAACTTCTCTTCTCAAAGAAACCACTCCGTCGGGGAGGCAAGCTTCGGGCACGGCCATCTTGAGGTCATCAACAGAACTCACACTCTGGATCTTGTACCGCAACGACGATGATGAGACGGTCGTGGCAGATCAAGTCTGGCTGACAAGCCTTTTAACCATCACAGCTTGTAGGAAGAAGTGTTAAGCCCCGATTCCATAGAACCGAATGTCCTTGCTGGACGTAATATCGCACAAGTCTAAATTACGCTTGTGCAAGACAAGCACCAAAATGACCGATTGAACAACTAAACTACAGAGTCGTCACATAGAAGTCCTTAAGCAGAAAAGTTGAATCAACACAGGATATCAAATAAAATAATTCTCTTTAATGATATTGTATAGAATTACAAGGGCTCGAGGCCAAGAATACAAGTCTCTCAATATCTCCCTCTCAATACAATAAATCATGCCATTGCTAGCTTACAACTCAGAAATAATACAATAGGTGATGTTCCATAAATTATGTCATTTATACAAAGAAAGTTTATAGTGGTTGCAATGCCTCGAGTCACCAACCAAGCTTCAATGCCTTAGCATCGTCCAAGCAAACTTCGTACCTACAAGGGTCTGGTGGGGTATCAGTGCATATAAATGCACTTGTGAGGGGCCTCTCTCTTGCTCAACAGAACCAACACGTTATTTATGTAAGTGCACACAGTCTATTAGGTGGTCTTTCTAATCTTGCCTTAGGATCAATTACATGGCATAGAAACTATAACATATGTTACATACATATAAGTGTCACGCAACAAGTAACCGGATTCAACTTACCAATACTTACCATCCTTTCTTTCATGTCCTGATAATATATATATATATATATATATATATATATATATAATGAGTCAAACTTATTATCTTTATAACGCATTTCCAATAGACATGCATGTAGATAGGCGTTGGCATGATACCTAACTGTATGAAAGTCACTGGCACCACAAGCCATCCTAGACTATATAGCTGGGTGAGACGGCGATCCTTTCATCCAGATACACTGAAAGTTCCTGAAATACCAAATGCTAGTTCGTTAGCAACAACTCTGTCTGCTCCTCCTAGGCTGAATCGATCCTAGTGCCCCGGTGATCATTCGAGGAACAATACCCTTGTGCAGAAGTTATCTAATGACTATACAATTGCATAACATCTAGACTCTACATAAATGCATGGCAAAATCTCTGAAAGAAGCCTACGTCATATCTCTACTAGCATTTTCTATCACGAGCCATTGCTCACCCTGAACTTACCATCTTTATAAAGTTTCCAGTCCAGGGACACTACCTTTGCGATCCATCGGTCATGAAGTCTTTCTATGTTTCTATCTCTGAACCCAGGAATAGCTAATTGTAGTCTTCCTGTATAAAGTGGTAGAACTAGATTTCCATATGATAATTTTAACAGCAGTATTATAATCTATGTAATAGGGTGCATTAATAGTATCAATCGTAGCAAGTAAGATAGTACACGTGACAACATCAAGAACTCTACGTTACACAAGTTGAAGCATATAATTAAGAATCCATATCTAAGGTAGCAGTGTACAAATCTACTCTAGCAATAAGTTAACGTTCCATGTTCTATATAATCTGATATAGAATTGAATTATTCTCTTAGCTATGTGGGTTTATTTCTTTTATTAGCATGCATCAAGTTATTACATAACGAACAAAACATGCATTATCCATTTGTTAAGTGTAAAGGTAAGGTAAAGATAGGTTCATTGAGACCACCCACCTAAGCGAGAAGTCTGCCTTGACCGAATGAAACTCTGAGCACGCCTCTGAATAAGACAAACTCTAATGGCACTCCGCCAATGAACCATCTCGCTGAACCAAGTGGAGTGGGGTACTGCATAATACACCACCCAAAAAAAGTTTCGTCCTCGAAACTTTCTGAGAAGTAACTCATCTAACAGCACCACTTCTATATCCAACTCGAATCCGCCTTTCATGACATCAAAAATCGCTAGAACATAACTTTTATTTATTTTCTCAATCCATGCCACACTTATGTCTTAGCCAATTTCCTCGAACAACTATATCATTAAAATCAATCCAACTATATATCCAAAACTTACCCATCAAATTCTCTACCTTAATCTATACTACGCCTCGCGCCAAACTACTCTACTCAAAATACTCAACTGTCCACTCAATTAACGAAGAAATGAGTCTCTTTCATCTGGACATAAGAATGCTAGCATGCATTTGATGATATCGAGAAGTATCTTACGAATCCTCCGGTATGGGTGGTTCCAGTTATGGGAAAACCTTTTTTTCTTGTATGTTCCTGTGATATATTATTCTCTTGGTACACTGTTAGCCTAGAAGAATAATGAAGGTCACGAATTAGTTATCTACTATCTCATCTGAATGATGGTCAGTGTAGAGCACAGGTACAAGCATGTCGAAAAGAAGTGTCTTACTCTAGTGTTCGTTATCTAGAAGACACGTCATTATGTGACTGGACAAATTATTCACATTATTTTCATAGTAAATCCCCTCAGAGTACTTATGACTAAACCAGGTGCACTCAACCCTCGCCTAGGTACATGGGTGATGATGTTGTCTCCATATGACATGATGTTCGTCCCTCAAAAAATAGTCAAACGCCAGGCATTGGCCAACTTTTTGGCAGCACATCTAGTGCCAAAAATTTCAAAACTCTATGACGACATTCTGGACGAAGTATTAGAGTTAAACACGATGACAGAAGATTTGATTTAGCAAATATTCTACGATGGTGCTTCGAGAACAGAGCCCAAAAGCAATAATGTCGTAGGAGTGGGGTAGTGCTTGTCTCTCCTGATAACCTTGCCATTCATCGTGCATACTCCCTGATGGAACCGTATTCCAATAATATGGCGGAGTATAATACTCTTCTCATCGTTCCAGTTAGCAAAACAACTGAGGGTGCACTACTTAGAGGCTTATGGTGATTCAAAGTCGATAGTCAGTCAAGTCAAAGAAGAGTATGAGGTTCGACATGAAGAACTCATTCCCTACTATCAAGCAAAACTCAATCTGGAATCAACCATCTCCTGATTCTTCATCGATTATGTGCCTTGATTACAAAATACTGAAGAAGACACATTAGTTGGTCTTATAGCTTATTTAGCTATTCCATTCAAGATGCATCGTTCAATCATAGTAATTGGTCAGGAGCTATTTTGTGCTAAGAATAACCAAGAGGTTCATCAGAGCTATGTAGCAGAGATGAACATTGATGCTAAAGATTGCATATTTACTTTTATAAACTATGTTGTCTATGGAATTCTTTCAGACGATCTGAAGGAAGCCACTTCTGTTAAGAGACACTCTCTTCGATTCTACTATGATACGACAACTAAAATGTGTTTGCCATAAACAAAAGATGTATAAACTTTGTATTACAAACTTTAAAGTACAAAAATCTTATACGAGAATCTAAGTATAATTTTTTGGGAAGTAGTAGCCATAGAGATCTGATCTGTAATGGATCACTTTACTCGGACTAATTGACACACGGGGAAAAAATGTTGAGTTTCGAACATCGAAGAACTTAGAAGCTAGAAGGCTCAAATAACTAGCATGCAAGACTTATTGTTTCGGATAAAAATAAACGAAAGTAAAAGTACGAGAAATGACAAGGTTCTTTATTTTAAAGAAAACCCCGCTCGAACTTCGTCGGTGTTTACAAACAAAATTGTACAATTTTGATCCTACAGGAGGAATGTCGAAGTATAATTTATTTAATCTGGGTAAATATTGCTATAGGTGTCTGATCTGCAGTCGATCACTTCAGCCCTTGGACCACACGATGTTTTGAAGAAGTGCCGTGGAAGACAGAAGCAGCTTCGAAGGTTGCAAGGGAGAGTGGATGTCCGATGCCAAAGTCGTCGATCACTACTCTTTATCTCAGCTCTGGATTCTTCTCTCTCTCTCTCTCTCTCTTTGATTCTTTTACCTTCAATTTCTGCGACCTTTCAATTTTTTGACCTTGACCTCTATTGATAGAGGTATCTATTTATAGAGTTTTAGTGACAGTGACCACACAGTCGGCATAGAAACCGAGTAGTGGAAAGTACAGCACCATTTTACACGACGGTTTAAAATAACCAATGCCTGCGTATAGATGACCTTCTGAGTGAGCATGTGACGTGTATCCAACTAAGGGACAAACGCGTATAGCTGCTGCGAAGATCACGGCGTAGAAGCCACGTAGGTAGTTATCCCTTGTGTAGAAGAGGTTGGCGTAGAAGCCAATAACTGTCACTATGGCATAGAAGCCAAATAAGCATAGAAGTCGAGTAGGCGTAGAAGCCGAGCGGGCGTAGAAGCCGAGCGGGCGTAGAAGCCGAGTAGGCGTAGAAGCCGAGTGGTCATAGAGGCCGAGTGGGCATAGAAGCCGAGTAGGCGTAGAAGCCGAGTAGGCGTAGAAGCTGAGTAGGCGTAGAAGCCGATTGGGCGTAGAAGCCGAGTTGATGTGGACGCTTTAGCCGAAATTACAGTTTTTGGAGATATAATCAAATCTTATGCATTAAATACAGAGATCTGCCCCCATCCTGCACATTAAATGCAAAGGCATATTTTTGAAGCTTTGTTGTCCCGAAGATTTACCATTATTCTGCGTATTAAATACAGATACGCGCCTTAAACTTTGTACAAAGAGAAACTGATAAT
Organism: Iris macrosiphon; assembly: GCA_036927795.1. Lineage (NCBI taxonomy): Eukaryota > Viridiplantae > Streptophyta > Magnoliopsida > Asparagales > Iridaceae > Iris > Iris macrosiphon. The sequence continues at coordinate 170,669,972 of JAYESA010000005.1, read as the reverse complement.
GTGGCAGCCTGTTTGTCTTCCGTAGAGCATAAGAAGCTCACGTCTGCCCATGTAAAACTAGGCAGCATATCCCCTTGTCTGCGTAAAAGCAGTTTACGCAAAGGGGATGCCACTAAACGACGGTTCGGTGACATTTAATCAAGTTCCCAGCATTAAATATGGAGATCCACCATTATCCTGTGCATTAAATACAGAGGCGTATTTTGAAGGTCTGTCACTTGGCCTGCGCAAGGTGCAGAGACGTGCCTCGGGCATCTGTCAGTATTCGGCGCTTTAAATGCAGAGACGTGCCTCGAGAACCTGTCACCGCTCTGTGCATAAAATGCAGAGACGTGCCTCGAATCCCGTACGAGGTGCAGCTTTTGATGTGGCAGGCGGTTTGTCTTCTACGGAGCGTAAGAAGCTTACGTCTGCCTGTGTAAAACTAGGCAGTGTATCCCTTTGTACGGGTAAAAGTGGTTTACGTGAAGGAAATGGCGGTAAATGACAGCCTGGGTTACAGTACCGCGCCATCATTATAGCCGTCGCTTGGGTAGTCGTGCAGTACTTTTTATCAGAAGTCCAGACGTCAGGTTCATTGCATGATCTGACAGGTTCGTTTCGAAGAATACGAAGCATCCCTCGTACACTTTAATGCTGTATTGAAAGCAGATGAGTTTTACGCCATAAAGGGGATGAAGAACCCTGTTTATGCCGAAGTAGCCTGGACATACTGCTTTACGCGGATGGTCCTTCGAGTTCATATTTTACGCTGTGCTCAGCGGAAAAGCTCTGTTGCACGTTGATAGCTCCGAGGTCCTCTGTTTACGCTGCTCTGCCTCAATACGCTGCGTATAGCTATCAGCGTATTTTTTATGCTTCTACAAGACCCCCTTCAAAGCTTTTAAATTTCTCGTAATTTGAAATGCTTTGAATGAAGCATGAACGTTCCTCTTAATTTAAAACATTTCTGAATGGAGCTTTGAAACGGTCAAACCTGACACGTTCTTTCATGGCTGACTTTATGGCGGAGTTATTGGGGATCGGTGTGATCTCTTTCGCCTATAAAAAGGCTGAGGAGTTAATCTGTTCTTCCTATATTTCCTTCATCACACAGAGATGATGGCCGGAGTTCGTCGGGTCGACTTGAGAAAGAAGAAGATCATGTTCTTCCAGTATGTAAGGAGCCGAAAAAGATGGTATCTTTGAGCAAATGTCCTCTGCAGTGATGGATCATGGAAGGATATCATAGCCTCCTTTGCTCGGGATAATCAGCAACTTTGTATGGTGTTTCTTTCGGGAGAGAGGAAATGGTCGTTCGGGATTCGAGGAGTCCATCCGAACTCTATATATATCCTAAGTTTCTGAGAGAAAAACTTTTCATCCGTCTTTTGAGAAAGAAAGCCTTCGACTGTTCGAGTTCTCCTTCGTTTCTTCTCCGAGATTTCAAAGTTTCCAGTAATGGCCTCGAAACAATCCTTCTCCACTAAGGGAAAGAAGGTTGATTCTTCTTCTCGTTCTTCTGCTCAAGTGAGAGCGTCTTCGGTCGGGCACGGCGAACTTCGTTCGGGGCGAGGTATTCCGCCGACGAGCAGTGCACCCGGCCTTCAAGGTAGAGCTTTTGGGACGAAAAAGAATGACTGAAAATCCTTCGCACACGTTGTACGTGACCGCGCTAGGTCATCTTCTGTGCGGATAACCTCTTTGAGGAAGATGATGCACAGAGACGTTTTATTTTTTACGCCCACATTTTTAATGTGTCAGCACAAAAACTCCATATTTTTGCAGTCTGGCGTAAAAGTTTTGACTGTCGAAATTTAAAGTATAAAATTTGAGTGTTACACTTCTGGATGAAAATTCTGGCGTAATAACTCAATTTTATCAGTCTGGCGTAAAGCACAGACCGTATACTGCCAATCTTGAATTTTACGTTTAGGAAATGGATTCCAGCGTAAAAACTCAAGTTTCACCGGCTTGGCGTAAAGCACAGACTGTTGATTTTGGCGTATGCTACAAGATCTGTAATGTCTAGTTCATAGGAACTGATACATTTTTCTTGCACTCTTGCAGTTGACTTGCACGCGTCTCCGTTAGCCGATGTGATGGGTTCTGCCGCCGGGATGCTGCACTCCAACTATCTGGAGGATCTGTCACACGTGACATTTCCTATCTCCGAACCCTAGTACCCCGAAGGAAGGGAAATTTTGATATCGGCCTAGGGCGAGAGAACGCTGCTAAACTTGATCAACGGAGAGCCCCTGACGTACATAGACGGGGACCAGTACATAAAGCCGACTTTCCTCTTTGGGGACATGATTGATAAGCAGTCCCAGACGAAGCCCAAGAGGGAACTCTGGGTTTTCCCTGCTGGAAACTTGGTTTTGTATCTGCCCAAGATGCCGAGAGACTATTCTATCTCGACATTCTTCCATGCTACACATCCCAGAAGGATGTCGTGGATGCTGACTCCTGATCTTCACGGCAGGCCGGGGAAGATATTTCATCTGAAAGGAGCGGACCAGGGGTCGTTTGTCAGCCGCCCTACCGGTAATGTGACGATGTTCAGGGGACTATACCCGGACAACGTCCCAAGAGAAGACAGTCTAGTGATCCAGCCGGTGCAATTACCGACTTTCTGCAATGATTTCATGGGGCACGGGGGAGTATACCCCAAGGTGAACCCTCGGTGCAGTGGGTGGATCACCCCTACAAATCTTCGATGGGCTCATTTAGCTGATTGGGCCCTGAAGCATTTTCAGACTGAGCTGGAGGGCATTGGTCTGTACGAAGCTGTGAGTGTCACTAGTGTTGGGTTACATCCCAACCCCAACCTATTTCTGGCGCTGATGGAGCGATATATTTCGCTTATCGGGACTTTCGCCACTCCACTGGGGGAGTTGGGATTGGCCCTCCATGAGATGGCAGAGATCTCGATGTAATGCCCCGTTCCACCTATTCGGGGAGCGCGGCCAAGAAACACTTAAGACCGTCCGAACGGGACAGATTGAATCAAGATCCTTTTCTCGTTATGGATTGGTTTCTTCGAAATTAGGTCCCATATTCAACGGATCGTGCCTCAAGGATGGACTCGGCGGCAGAGTCGAGAGGGGCCTTTCCGTTGCGTTGGTTTCTTGCCCGTTTTCGTGCCGCTTGGTTGCCTTTTTGTTGGTTTTATGACTTGCGTTTTCTTGAATGGTTTCGATGGATTTCATTATTTTCGTTCTTAGGATCTTGCAATTTCATATCGAACCTCGGAGATCGAAGCAGGAGATATTGATCATCTGTTGGTGCGTGCAGGTGATCGAGTAGATGACGCGCGAGCGGAGTCTTAAAGTTCGTCCCTCCTCTCCTACTTCACTAACTTGTGAGTGGCTTTATTTCGATTAGCTCCCTTCTTCCAAGTCTGCATTCTAAATAGATTGACTCATTGTTCATCCTGATCAAACGATACTAAAACACATATGACTGAAAATAGAAAAGAAGTAGGCTTGAAACACCAATAATGCTTGTCATATGGAAATTATTCTGAATGATCACACTATAACGTACATGTCTGTCATATATCATAACCATTTCTATGTTAAGCTGTAGTTAGATTCATTTATCTATAACTATTCATGGTATGGTACAAAATGGGAAGGAAAATGTGATCCTTACACAAGTAGCATAGACTATGGAAAACTACACTATGTTCACTTGCTTGTATTTGCTTGGATATGTGTTTCATGTGATAACTTAGTTGGTTGCGGTGGTATGGTTTTGGACAACTTGTATACAAGGGATATCGTTCTACGAACGGTCGCCGGGGCACCGGGACCGCTTCGCCCCGGGTAGAACAATTTGCTAGTGTAGTCCTAGCATTTGGATGAGTCCGTGCGTCCGCTAAGGTCTAGCTACCTGAGGCAGAATGGCAGCCGACCCATCCCAAGTCCAACCAAGTGATGGTTATGTATATTTAAACTGTGCAGACTAACTATGTCTTCATGGCAGGGAAGGTCATGGTAAGTTTTGTATAGGTGGCTCAGACGGTACAGGTAAAGTCACCGAGCGGTGGCACATTTGGTTATGTTATTTTACTCTATCTTATGCGAAGAATTTATCTAAGCCAAGGTAGATAGATCACATGAAAATAAATGTTGCATGCTCAAATGAACTCGTTATAGATTTTGGTTAAGTTGGGTTAGCTCGCCCTCACCGGTACTTTTCGAAGTACTGACCCTCGTTGCAGCAGGTTCCCCGAGCCAAGGCGACGCGGCGAGGAGCTGAAGCTTTCTCCAACCCCCTTCCCGAATCAAGACGCTTTCGTGACGTGACTTTTGGTAGCTTCAGTACATAAGAAGCAAGGAGCTCGCTCTCACCTTTGGGAAGCCACAAGACGATGGTGTTGACTCGCACCCAAGGTATTTTGTATTTTGAATTCTAGTAAAGGATGTAATATATGGAACGGTTATCTCATTTTGTATCCAAGTTGTAAGCCTGTGTGGCATCCTTATCGTTTTGGGTCAAGAGTCTGTAAACAGATGTTCATTATCAATAAAAGAGAAAACTTTTCTATGCCTCAATGTGTGTTATCTTATTTGCGTACTCTGTTGCATATGTTCTAAAGATCATCATTATGCCTAGGCCTTGTGCACGCGGGCCCTACGCGTGCACGGCATCACGCCTGGGGGACGATTATCGATTGGGCGAGATCGGGGCGTGACATAGTGGTATCAGAGCATAGCTTCAGATCCTTTGATCTCGAGTCAGAAAGTTTTTCTAAGATGACCCTGTCCCGTCCGAGTAAACTCTTGAAATCGATTGGTGCAAAATGAGATGCGTTCCATATAGTGAGTCCATAATATACTTTGAGACTGATACAAGTTACTTTTCTTTGAAGGAACGACCTCTGAGCCGGGTGCATAGGCGCAGATGGTGGCACAAGTGCAAGGCAGTAGTTCTGGCACGTCAGGCAGCTCAGGAAGTCCGGCTGCCGCGCCCTCTGTTGATCCATTCGAACGAATGATGCTTATGATGGAAACGCAATAGAGGCAAGCCGAACTACGACAGAGTCAATTCGAGTCTCGAAGAGAAGCACAATTTCTGGAGCAACGGACTCAGGCCGAAACGCAGCAGAAGCAAATGGATACCTTGCAAACGATTGTGACGACGCTAGCCGCCAGCAATCATTCTGCGTCTGCGGCCGCCGTGGCAGCGCCAGTTGTAGCTGATATTTCGGGACCGCAGGGCTCTCCGGAACCTCCACTTTCAGATGATAAGGGGTCCATCCTGCAGATATCAGAATTTAAGAAAATGTGCCATACTACCTTTAAAGGTATCGAAGACCCTTCCGTGGCGTTGGACTGGCTGGTCGAGTTAGAAGACCACTTTGAAGTACTCTGTATGGACGAAACCAGGAGAGTCGCTTGTGCCCAACTTCAGCTCCGTTTAAATGCACATGATTGGTGGGATGTACATAAACAAGCTTTATTGAGCGAAGGGGGCACAACGATTATCTCTTGGTCAGTGTTCCGTAAGGCCTTCGAAGAGGAGTATCTTCCACCCGCCGTCCGCCGCGAGAAGGAAGACGAGTTTACCCATCTACAACAGGGGGACATGTCCGTACGACAATACGCTTCAGAATTCAACAGACTTGCTAAGTTTGCTAAGTCTCATATTAGTGATGAAGAGACACGTGCACGAAGATTTGAGATAGGACTGCGGCCTTCAATTCGTGCTCACGTCGTCATCTCGCAATACCGCACCATGCGTGAGTCCTTAAACCATGCCCTCTCCCTTGAATCGCAGTACTAACCAGTTCGCACCGACGCTGTGCAAAATTCCAATCACAAGCATCCTAGTAACACAGGGGGTAACAATGCGCATAAGTGCTCCAATAACGACGGTAACAAGGGTGCAAATCAGGGTAAGGGTGGCGAGCTTGTTTGTCACCGATGTAATCGTACTGGACACATCGCTCAGAACTGTCGAGTATTCAACGGATCGTGCTTTAAGTACGGTCGTCAGGGGCATATGGCAGCGAACTGTCGGAAAGGTGGACCTAACCACCAACAACAACAAAACCGTGCTCCTCAGGACCAGGGGCAAGTACTTCGAGCGAATCAGACGACACAGCAGAACGCTCAAGGCCGGGTCTATGCTCTGACTCGGGATGAGACACTCGCATCAAACACGATGGTGTCAGGTATATTACTCTTTAATGATATACCTGCTCGAGTATTGTTTGATTCTAGTGCAACACATAGTTTTGTGTCAACAAACTTTGCTAGAGAACATAAATTCATTCAAACCCCATTAGGCCTAAGGCTTAGCGTCAGTACACCGTCAGGCACGAGCTTGCCTGCAATTTTAGTTTGTCGTGACGGCTACATTTGCATCGGGGGAAGGAAATTGTTACTTGATGCGATAGTTCTGGACATAGGGGACTACGACATCATTCTGGGAATGGACTGTCTTGGCGCTTGTTCTGCTACTATCGATTATGCGGAGAAGAAAGTCATGTTCCGTCTTCCTGGCGAGATCGAATTTTGCTATTCGTGCAGTCCACAGTCGGAAGCGTCATATGCCTGCATGGTGATATCAGCGATGTCTGCTCGACGAATGATTCACTCTGGCTGTATGAGGTACTTGGCTTCTGTTCGAGACACTCGGCAAGATTGCACAAACGTTGAGTCCATTCCCATTGTGGCGGATTTTTCTGATGTGTTCCCCGACGATTTGCCTGGTATGCCGCCCGATCGAGAGACAGAGTTCACCATCGACACATTTCCAGGAACCCAACCCATTTCCAAACCTCCGTATCGAATGGCTCCGGCAGAACTAAAAGAGTTAAAAATTCAGCTACAAGAATTGCTTGATCGTGGGTACATCCGGCCTAGTGTGTCTCAGTGGGGGGCATCGGTACTGTTCGTTAAGAAAAAAGATGGCTCGATGCGACTCTGCATCGACTATCGAGAATTAAACAAGGCAACGGTTCGAAACAAATACCCCCTTCCCAGGATAGATGATCTCTTTGATCAGTTGCAAGCTGCGACCGTGTTCTCAAAAATTGATCTCCGTTTGGGTTACCATCAGCTCAAAATTAAGCCGGACGATGTGCCAAAGTCAGCCTTTCGCACACGCTACGGCCATTATGAGTTTTTAGTAATGCCGTTTGGTTTGACCAATGCCCCTGCTGCCTTTATGGGTTTGATGAACCAAGTGTTTCGGCCGTACCTCGATCGATTTATAGTAATGTTCATTGATGATATCTTGGTGTATTCGAAGGATGGAGTGGAGCATACAGAGCACTTACGGACCGTGCTATAAACCCTTCTAGACAACAAGTTGTATGCGAAGCTGAGTAAGTGCGAATTTTGGCTAAACAGTGTATCGTTCCTAGGGCATTTCATTTCTGCTGGAGGCATTTCAGTTGACCCAAAGAAGGTAGAGGCCATTGTCGAGTGGAAACGACCTGCATCCGTTAGTAAAATTCGAAACTTTCTCGGGTTAGCGGGCTACTACAGACAGTTCGTAAAGGATTTTTCTAAACTCGCCTCGTCTCTGACTCGCCTCACACAGAAGGGAGTCATGTTTGAGTGGTCCGCCGACTACGAAACTGCATTTCGTGAGTTAAAACATCGCCTAACCTCTGTCCCGTTACTTGCATTACCGGACGAGATTTCGGGATTCCAAATCTTCACTGACGCTTCAGGGCAGGGCTTAGGGTGTGTACTTATGCAGCGAGACAGAGTGATATCCTATGCATCCAAATAGCTGAGAAAGCATGAAAAGAATTATCCCACACACGATCTGGAACTGGCAGCAATTGTGTTCGGGTTGAAATTATGGCGGCACTACCTTTATGGAGTGCCTTGCCGAATCTATATCGATCACAAAAGTTTAAAGTACTTATTCACCCAAGCAGATCTGAACCTTCGACAGCGGCGCTGGCTAGAATTGATAAAAGATTACGATTTGACGATTGACTACACTCCTGGCAAGGGAAATGTGGTAGCGGATGCGTTGAGTCGGGTCTTTGCGGGATCTCTGTCCGTCGATCACAGGTTACAAAGGGACTTAGAAGAAATGGGCATCGAACTCAGAATTCGTTATTGTGGCACACGGGTTGTTCAGATGCGATTTGTACCCAATCTGATAGAGAGAGTCACATCTACTCAAAGAGACGATCCATTCCTCCGGAAAATGCGAGAGCAGGTCCAAGCGGGGAAGGCGAAAGACTTTACAGTGGATGAGAATGGGGCGTTGCGAGTGAAAGAAAGGCTATGCGTCCCCAATGATTCAGAACTCAGAAAGGAAATCCTCACGGAAGCACATTATGCGGCCTATACTATCCATCCCGGGAGCACAAAAATGTATAAGAACCTTCGTACTGTCTTCTGGTTGCACGGCATGAAGAAAGATGTAGCACTCTTTGTGTCGCAATGCATAACCTGTCAGAGAGTGAAAGCAGAGCATCAGAGGCCGGGCGGAGAAATGCAAAATCTTGCTATCCCAAAATGGAAGTGGGAGCACATCAGCATGGACTTTATTGTTGGTCTGCCAAGGACGCAACGGGGGAACGATGCAATCTGGGTCATCGTCGACCGGTTAACCAAGTCTGCACACTTTATTGCCATTAAAAGTACTTGGGGCGCCGATCGCCTTGCCCAGACCTACCTTGACGAGATAGTCCGGCTGCACGGAGTGCCAGTTTCCATAGTATCATATCGGGACGGACGGTTCGTCTCACGTTTCTGGGAAAGCCTTCAGTCGTCGATGGGGACCAAGTTGAAATTCAGCTCAGCCTACCATCCTCAAACCGATGGCCAGACAGAACGGGTGAATCAGGTACTAGAAGATATGCTGCGCCTTTGCGTGATCGATTCAAAGTCAAGGTGGGACGTCAACCTGCCGCTAGCCGAATTTGCTTACAACAACAGTTATCAGTCTAGCATCCAGATGGCTCCGTATGAGGCGCTGTATGGGCGAAAGTGTAGGTCACCGATCTGCTGGGATGAAGTTGGGGAGCGGCAAATCCTTGGGCCGGAACTGGTTGAACAAACAGTACAAAAGGTTCGGCTGATTCGAGAACGATTAAAAGTAGCACAAAGTCGGCAAAAGAGCTATGCCGATGTTCGTCGTCGCCCTCTTGAATTCCAAGTAGGGGACCATGTAATACTAAAAGTCTCTCCCATGTGTGGTGTGACAAGATTCGGGATAAAAGGGAAGTTAAGTCCAAGATTTGTTGGCCCGTTCGAAATTCTCAAACGAATCACTTCAGTTGCTTATCAAATTGCCTTGCCGCCAGCCCTGTCAGATGTGCACGATATTTTTCATGTGTCTCAACTAAGAAAGTATGTACATAATCCGAACCATGTGGTAGACTTGGGTCAGTTAGATCTGCAGGCGGACTTGTCGTACGCCGAAGAACCCGTGCAGATCCTGGAACGTAAGGAAAAGCAGTTACGGAATCGGGCTGTATCGTTAGTGCGCGTTCTGTGGCAGAACCACACGGTCGAAGAATCAACGTGGAAAATCGAATCTGAGATGAGGGAAATGTTTCCCTCATTATTCCTTAGCGGTAGGTTCTATTCCTAAGTTTTGGGACGAAACTTTCTTTTGGATGGTTATGATGTAATGCCCCGTTCTACCTATTCGGGGAGCGCGGCCAAGAAACACTTAAGACCGTCCAAACGGGACAGATTGAATCAAGATCTTTTCCTCATTATGGATTGGTTTCTTCGGAATCAGGTCCCATATTCAACGGATCGTGCCTCAAGGATGGACTTGGCGGCAGAGTCGAGAGGGGCCTTTCCGTTGCGTTGGTTTCTTGCCCATTTTCGTGCCGCTTGGTTGCCTTTTTGTTGGTTTTATGACTTGTGTTTTCGTGAATGGTTTCGATATATTTCATTATTTTCGTTCTTAGGATCTCGAAAGTCCATATCGAACCTCGGAGACCGAAGCAGAAGATATTGATCATCTGTTGGTTCGTGCAGGTGATCGAGTAGACGACGCACGAGCGGAGTCTTAAAGTTCGTCCCTCCTCTCCTACTTCACTAACTTGTGAGTGGCTTTATTTTGATTAGCTCCCTTCTTCCAAGTCTGCATTCTAAATAGATTGACTCATTGTTCATCCCGATCAAACGATACTAAAATATATATGACTGAGTCAAAATAGAAAAGAAGTAGGCTTGAAACACCAATAATGCTTATCATATGGAAATTGTTCTGAACGATCACACTATAACGTGCATGTCCGTCATATATCATAACCATTTCTATGTTAAGCTGTAGTTAGATTCATTTATCTATAACTATTCATGGTATGGTGCAAAATGGGAAGGAAAATGTGATCCTTACACAAGTAGCATAGACTATGGAAAACTACACTATGTTCACTTGCTTGTATTTGCTTGGATATGTGTTTCATGTGATAACTTAGTTGGTTGCGGTGGTATGGTTTTGGACAACTTGTATACAAGGGATATCGTTCTACGAACGGTCGCCGGGGCACCGGGACCGCTTCGCCCCGGGTAGAACAATTTGCTAGTGTAGTCCTAGCATTTGGATGGGTCCGTGCGTTCGCTAAGGGCTAGCTACCCGAGGCGGAATGGCAGTCGACCCATCCCAAGTCCAACCAAGTGATTGTTATGTATATTTAAACTGTGCAGACTAACTATATCTTCGTGGCAGGGAAGGTCATGGTAAGTTTTGTATAGGTGGCTCAGACGGTACAGGTAAAGTCACCGAGCGGTGGCACATTTGGTTATGTTATTTTACTCTATCTTATGCGAAGAATTTATCTAAGCCAAGGTAGATAGATCACATGAAAATAAATATTGCATGCTCATATGAACTCGTTGTAGATTTTGGTTAAGTTGGGTTAGCTCGCCCTCACCGGTACTTTTCGAAGTACCGACCCTCGTTGCAGCAGGTTCCCCGAGCCAAGGTGACGCGGCGAGGAGCTGAAGCTTTCTCCAACCCCCTTCCCGAATCAAGACGCTTTCGTGACGTGACTTTTGGTAGCTCCAGTACATAAGAAGCAAGGAGCTCGCTCTCACCTTTGGGAAGCCACAAGACGATGGTGTTGACTCACACCCAAGGTGTTTTGTGTTTTGAATTCTAGTAAAGGATGTAATATATGGAACGGCTATCTCATTTTGTATCCAAGTTGTAAGCCTGTGTGGCATCCTTATCTTTTTGGGTCAAGAGTTTGTAAACAGATATTCATTATCAATAAAAGAAAAAACTTTTCTATGCCTCAATGTGTGTTATCTTATTTGCGTACTCTGTTGCATATGTTCTAAAGATCATCATTATGCCTAGGCCTTGTGCACGCGCGCCCTACGCGTGCACGGCATCACGCCTAGGGGACGATTATCGATTGGACGAGATCGGGGCGTGACACTCGAGACTGCCGATAGGGGATACTCCGTATGAAGAGTATGTTCCTATAAACCGGGAGATGGGAGATGCAGACCCTCTGGTAGTGGAAGTGTATCAGGAGCTGATATGCCACTACCTTGCTTGTACCGCTTTTTATGGTGAGCCCTCAGATTTGGCTTACATCAACAAATGAACGTCCTACCTCTTCTTTCATCGGTCCAGGACTGCTAAGCCGGAGAAGGTATTGGAGGGCAAGGATCAGCCTGTGAATCCTCTGAGCGTGCTTAATGCTCAGGTAGTCGACGATCTCATGGTAGATATTGGGGCTCCGGACCGGCTCCTCGACGAAGGGATAGGAAAGTATCCTGTAGGCACTAAGGCCTATAGTTATTTGAGGCGTTGCCGCAGGCCTCTGTCCAGGGAAGCTCAACTGACGGGCTTCCTCTCCATATGGCTACAGAGTAGTAGTGCCCGACATCGCATCTGCGGACCGCATTCACCGCAACACGCTATGGCCTGCAGTGCGTCTGGTGTTCGGGGAAAGACTGGGCTTGCTCCCTGCCATGGTATGCCGCATCCAAGATGGCCTGAGGGCCATGACTGATGGGCTGCTCGCCGATGAAACCCGGCGTGAGAGCTTTCCCAGGGTAGAATTACCATACCTATACTTGATGGGGTGGTTAATTCTCCATAACCCCAGGGTTATATCTCCCGGCTCTGGCAGTAGTTCGGGGGGTAGCTTCTTGTTGAACTACCAGAAGTCTTCCTGGAACGTGACCACGGTTATAGACTTTCGGCGGGTGCTGGGCTTCAGTCACAGCTGGAAGCTCTTCTGCACTGTCCCCTCCGTACATCGCAATCGATCGGGGATTAGGCTTGAGGATTCAGGTAGAGAGAAGACCATTCTTTCTCCTTAAGCTTTTAATTGGTTGGTCTACATCAGTCCTTCCTATTTACTGTACATAAGTGAAGATCATTGCTTCTTGGAGCCCTACCTTCCTAGTCGGTTTGCCAGGCAGTTTGGGTATGATCAGTTGCACGTGGGCAACACCGTCACTAGCTTCCGGTCCAGGGGTGGACTCATTGATGGGGCGAAAGGCTGGCGATACTTCCTCATGGGTTGCACTGGAGCAATTTTTACTGTGCTGGTCATTACTCTCTCCACGGAGCTGCACATCCTGCACTCGTATGCCCAGTTCTATGTGGCAACGAACACCTTCCATCGCAATTTTGATATGCATGGAAGTTTTAGGGTGCCCTCTTCCAAGTCTGGGGGAAGAGTCAAAGTCCCCTCGGTTTCTTCTGACGAGGGTGAGGAATCCGTCGATCCAGATGAGCCTCTGTTGGCGGTGTCGAGGGGTGAAGTACCTCTGCCTGCAGGGCCTTTGGTAATCTCTGGGAAGCGAAGGGCTCCTACTCCGAAGGAGACTTCCCCTCGCAAGAGGAAGAAGAAGACGGTTGCTCGTCCCCTCCGGATTCCTGGTATTGAGGCTCCTGGTAGTGAGCCTGCATCTTCCCATGTCGGGGATGATTCTTTGATTGGGGGTTCCTCGTCTTTTAGAGAGGGACCATCTACAGTTTCGGCTGGTGGTGCCGGAGAATCTCTGTCGGAGGCTGCTGTCGCTGCTACTGCTTTGGGTAGTGGAACGAGGTCGCCTACGGGGCTGGGTATAACAAGATTCCGTATACCTCTATGCGGATCGGCATCGGGAGGGACCCCCGTCGTGCCTGTAAGCGCACCTAGCGAGATTCCAGCCGATGAGCCTCGGTTGGAATTTGACGAGGACCTGGAAGACTACTTGCCAGCGTCAGTTAGCAGACCCCCTTCTCCAGGTATGACAGCTTGCTTAGCATCATTAAGAAATAATTTAGCTGTAATGGCTGCAGATGCGACATATATGCCGTCGGCCATGGGTAAATATCGTCTTCACGCCTCTTTTTAGGAAAGTTAACATCGTTTCGATACTAATTTCCTTTTGTCTTCTTTTCAGGGGAAGACATCTTCGGGGAGGGCAGTGTAGATGCGCTCTTTGGCTCTGTGTCAGGTCCTGGTGGCGACACGGAGGTGCCTAACTTTGAAGGGGAAACATCTTCGGGTGCCGGCTCGCCTGTCGACGAGATTCCGATATCTCAAGAGGAGGACGAGCCTGTCATTGCGACAATACCTCCTTTGAGTATGCTGGTATCTTCGTCCGGTGTTGGCGCTTCTTCTTTTGTCGCACCACCTGTTGAAGCGAAGGTCGTGGCAACATCGTCTGAGGATGTTCCTGGAGGGGGATTTGCCAATGTCGAGGCCACCCCCGGCGTCCATTCGGATCTAGCTGTGCTGATCGAGCAGTACACCGGCATCTTCTACACCACTTTGAAAATGTTAATATCAAGGGTGTTGGCAAAGAATCTGAGCTTTGCGTCGCTGAAGAGGTCCTCCCAGTCTGCGATAATGCCGATCCGAGAATTCGACGACACTGGGCTAGCTGAAACGCTGGAGGAGATAGTTAATGGTTTGGAGCAACCCATTAACGAATACTTGCAGCTAGCTCGAGACAATGTTAAAGATCTGGTCCAGGCTAGATACGACTCCATGACTGCGCGGCTTGCCAAACAGATGGCAGGCGTAAATAAATCCATCCAGACATATCAGCAGGAGATGGATGAAGGAAAAGTCGTCCTGGAGGAGGCCATTGCTCTTCAAATGAAGTGCCAGGCCGAGCACGAAGGGAATATAGTGAGGGTCCACAAGCTGGAAACAAAACTCGCTCAGGCAAAGGAGTGGGCTTCTCAGTCGTCGGAAGCTCTAGTTGTGGCGGATGGCCGATTAGGCGTGGCACAACAGAACTTTGCGCGTGCAGGAGCCGCCCGTGCTGGTTTTCTTCGGGCTAAAGCCGAACTGTCCCTCCTGAGCAACGATGAGGCACGACTGGAGTGGGCTCGCGCTGATGTCTTAGATTCAGGACTGAGAGGATGGCCGCACTGGCGCAGCAGCTTCGCGACCTGACCGCTCCCCCAAAATGATGTACTTTTTCTTTTGCTTTTCAATGTACTTTCGCTCCTTTTTGGGAATAATAAAGAGGCTTTCATCTGACTTTGTGGACCCATCATTTTGGAATATAAATGACAGGTTTGGGTGAGAGTGATATCAGAGGTGATATAGACGTGATATACTCTCGGTAAGTTTTAGCAGGATACATCTATTCAGAGGTTATATGGACATGATAGAAATATGATTTTTAGCTAAAATTTGTACACAAGACACTATCAGAGGTAGTATGGACGTGATAGGTCTTGCAGTTCCAAATTAGTCAAACATATCTATTTAGAGGTAATATGAACATGATAGAATATGATCCAACTAGTTTCGTTTTGGAAGTAGTTTTGTCAGAATGAGACCTTCATTATACTCCATTTGAGTAGAGGAGGTTAAACGTAGTACCTTTTCAAGAATTTGTCATTGATAGAAACCATTAGCAGGTCTCCATTAGGCTGGGCTAACCTGTAAGCGCCATTTGAGAACGTCGTCTCGATCACATAAGGGCCTTTCCATTTGGGCTGGAATTTGCCCTTACTCCTGTGAGTAAGAATCATCGGCCTTCTTACGGCTAAAACTAGCTCGTCGACTTTGAATACTCTTTCCTTTACTTTTTGATTAAAAGCTCTGGAAATGCGTGCTTGGTAGAAAGCGATGCACTGTTGAGCTTGGAGGCGTTTCTCGTCTAATCCTTATAGCTCTTGAAGCCTTAACAGGTCATTCTTTTCTTGAGTCAACTCATTAGCCATGGCTATCCTGAGTGACAAAATTTGGATCTCGATGGGGAGAACTGCTTCGCTCCGGTAAACTAACGAGAATAGGGTACAACCTGTCGGTGCTCGTACCGTTGTGCGGTATGTCCAGAGACATTCTCCCAGCTTCTCATTCCAATGCCTCTTGTTCGAAGAGACAAACTTCTTCAAGAGTTTGATAATGGTTTTGTTGAAAGCTTCCGCCAAACCATTAGCAGCAGGATTATATGCTGTAGAGACGACATTTTGTATCCGATTTTTATCGCAAAACCGATAAAACGCTTGGCTGATAAATTGAGGCCCATTGTCATGGATTATCCCTCGGGGTATCCCGAAGCGGTAAATGACGTGATGCTTGATGAAGCTGATCACATTAGATGCCTTCACTTCAGCAAGAGGGATCGCCTCTGCCCATTTGGAGAAGTAATCCGTGATGGCCAGTATGAACCGGTGACCTCTGGAAGAAGACGGGTGAATATGACCAATGATATCCATACCCCATGCTTCGAAAGGCCAGGATGCAACCGTAGGATGTAGATACTCAGGAGGTTGATAGATAAAGTCTGCATGAACCTGACAGGCTCTGCATTGTCTTGCATACTTTATTGCATCTGTGATCATAGTAGGCCAGTAATAGCCCATTCTCCTGATGCGATCCTGTAGCTTAGGACCGGGTTGATGTGCTCCGCATACGCTGTCGTGAGCTTCACGTATCATCCGATGTGCTTTATCACTAGAGAGACATCGTAATAATAGTCCGTCATAAGACCGACGATATAGACATTGTGAAGATGCGTCAAAATAGAAGCGCAATAATTATTTTTTGACGAATACTGCTTCTTTAGGGTCTTCCGGCAAGATTCCGTATGCTACAAAATCTATAAAGGGACTTCTCCAGTCTCTCTTTGGAAGATCTGTGTCCAGCGCGTAGCTGTGTTCTATGTAAAAGTTATTTTTCATACAGAATAAATCTCTGTTAAGAAGGATTACCGAATTCTGCCTTCTTATAGGGGTAGCTAAATCTGCAGCTAGACTGGCTAGAGCATCAGCTTCCAAATTCTGAGATCGAGGTACATGCTCTAGGAAGAATCCTTTGAATGTCATGGCTATTTCGATCGTTGCTCGGTGATTGGGGATGAGGTCTGGATTCCGGACTTCATATATTCCTCTGACTTGGTTGACGATTAGCAGAGAATCACCGAAAGCTTCCAGGGATTCGACGCCCAATTCTTTAGCAACTTGGAGCCCGATTAGTAGAGCGTTATACTCCGCCACATTGTTAGAACAGGGCTCGCTAAGAGAATATGCTCGATAGATGACGAGCTTATCAGGAGTAACTAGGACAACTCCTACTCCCGAAACCACGTTTCCCCTGGGACCAGTCCTGGAGGAGCCATCGAAGAATAGTTGCCATGCGTCACTTTCCATCGCGGAATTACATTCTGCAACTTCGTCGGGAATATCCTTGTACAGTTTGGAGGTCCCCGAGATCGGATGAGCAGCTAGAAAATCAGCCAATGCTTGGCCTTTAATGGACTTCTGAGGGACGTACACCATGTCATATGGTGTTAATAGCATCGCCTAAGTTGCGAGTCGGGAATTAAGAACACTTGGCTTGCTCATCAGTACCCGAAGAGGATTGATCCTGGAGATGATGTGAATGGTCTGGCCTGTGACATAGTGCCGTATTTTCTGGATAGCGAACATCAGAGCAAAGCATTCTTTCTCCACTGGGTTGTACCGGTGTTCGGCTCCGACCATCATCCTGCTGAGGTAGTAGATAGCTTGTTCGTGACCCATATCATTCTTTTGTGCGAGAAGAGCTCCCAGAGAATGATCCATCGCTCGAACATACAGCACGAATGGTCTTCCTATGATGGGAGGCACCAGAACTGGCGGGCTAGTGAGGTAGCGTATGATGTCGCCGAATGCTTGCTGACAGGCTTCGTCCCATACGAAGGATACTCCTTTCTTCATGAGGCGAGAAAAAGGTTGACATCTCCCAGAGTGGTTGGATATGAATCTCCGAATATAAGCCAGACGACCTTGAAATTCCCTGAGTTCTCTCAGATTACGGGACGATCGCATTTCTAAGATGGCCTTGACTTTATCAGGGTCCACTTGAATGCCTTTGGCGGTAATGACAAATCCCAGGAATTTGCCACTGGATACACCCAAAAAGGACTTTGTATGATTCATTTTGAGTTGATGTTGGCGCATCAATTCAAATACTGTCTTCAAGTCTTGGATGTGAGTATCCTTGAGGCGGCTTTTGACAGCTACATCGTCTACATAATATTCCACCGTCTTGTGTAAATGCTCATGGAATATGTTACTTATAGCCCATTGGTACGTAGCCCCGGCATTCTTCAATCCGAAGGGCATAACCGTATAGCAATATACCCCCAGTGGTGTCCGGAAGGCAGTATGCTTCTCGTATTCAGGATGCATCTTAATTTGATTGTACCCTGAGAATCCGTCCATGAAAGACATACGTTCAAAACCACATGTATTATCAATCATGACGTCTGTGATGGGAAGAGAAAACTCATCTTTAGGGCAGGCTGCATTCAGATCTCGGTAATTGATGCAGACACGTACTTTTCTATTCTTCTTCATGAACGGAACAACATTGGCGACCCAGTCGGGATATTGTTCTTCACGGATGAAGCCGCTGGCTATCAACTTCTTGACTTCAGCTTCAATGGCGTCCATCATGTCCGGGCGAAACCGGCGTTGGTGCTGCTTTACAGGCTTCGAATCGGGAAATATATTGAGCTTATGAGTAGCCACCTTTGGATCAAGGCCTGGCATGTCCTCATAATTTCACGCAAAGACGTTGATATATTCTTTTATCAGCTGGATAACTTCTTCCCTTTCTGCTTCGGAAAGATCGTTACTAATAAATATTGGCTTTGGCGAAAGTTCATCCCCAACGTCAATCTGGATAACTTTGTCTTCAGTTGGAGGTTCTCTTTGCTCGAAGCGGAACTCCCATTGTGTATCCATTTGCTGAGCCCAAGCGTCATTCTCAAATAGTTCAGATTCCTGTTCGTCTGATTCGAAAGAATCTGTCACTACCATATTTACTGATAATGTTTGCTCGAGAGTATGAGATGAGTCGGAGGGCGCTGAGCCATCTTGAGAGGAGGAAAAGACATCCTTGTTTGACTCCGGAGTCGCAAGGGAGGTTGTATACCCTAACCCGAAACGAGTTCATTGATAGTAGGGATCGCCGTGCAGCGGCATTCGTCTGCCTTTCCCGTAGTTGAGACCCAGTTCCAGCGTCAGGTTATATCCCATACCTTGCATGATCTTCAGGGCTTGCGGGCTGTATCTGTGAACCTGCATTTTATCGGCATCGTCATCGGAAGAATCTTCTTGCGTGGTTGGTTGCTCGCGCATGTGGCCGAAGACTATTGGATGCTGACTGCTGCAAGTAGGTGGGACAATGAAGATTGAATCCTCATGCGGTCTATATGTCGTGGTGACATTGGATGATGATGCCACTTCCCATATATACGGATGATAGGAATCTATAGCTTCCAAGAATTTTTGCGCTATAGGTTCTATATCGTCACGTGGAAAGGATTCCTGATTCAGAATTTGAGTGTCAATATACTGAAAAAGAGGATATTTATTATTATCTGAAACTTCGTTCCCGGTTGTATCTATATCAGTCGGCTGCCTGTTGCGCCGGAGTTTGATGACCAAGGGTAGAGGCTTCTGGTTCAGAGTGATCACTAGAGGATCACCCCATTTCCCTGACCTGGTCTTATTCAGGTGGATTGCCATAGGCTCCATGGCTTTTGGGCGAGTAGTCCGTCCTTTCACCTTAATTGACAGAGGTTGCTTAGCAAAGGGTTCTTCTGGCTCCCTGTGGGATTCCTTCTCTGCTTCGGCTGACACCTCTTTCGTGTAGTCTTGAGAGTACAACACGGCATCAGAGTAGTAGGATTCTACTCCTTTGAACGGGTTCAGGTTAGCAATCTCCGTTTGTACTGTTCCTCGGACGTCTACATATTTAAAGCATTGATATAGAGTCGAAGGAACGATATTGTGGTCGTGGATCCACGGTCTACCCAGTAGAATGTTGTAGGACACCTCTGAATCGATGACGTAACATGTAGCCACCGATCTGAGGTTGCCAATCTGGATCCTCAAGCGAATTTTTCCCAACGGCTTACTTCTTCCGGCGTTGAAACCCACGATCGTAGTGGTGGTGTAAGCCAATTCGCTGGTAGGAATCCTCAGCGGTCTGAGCAGACTATGAGGAATGATGCTGATTGATGATCCCGGATCTATGTGAATCCGGTCGACCTCCATGGAACCGATATACCCGGTATAATAGAGGGGTCTGTCATGCCTGTTATGTTTTAACAGCATGTCATCTTGAGTGAAAGTGATGTTTGGGATCACCTCCATCACACTGTGGCATTGAGGACACTCCACGGGTTCTTTGTCAGGGGACTTGAGCTGGGTCAAGTATGCATCCGCCTGCATCAATGCTTTACTCAGGGCTTGACGAGTGTCCTAGGAGAGCCTGAGTAGTTCGAAGATGGACAGCCTGGCTGGTGTATTAGCCAGTTGGGCCAGGATGTTGAAGTTATACGGTTTCTCTAAACCTTTGTTCTGAATGTTCTTCACGGGTTTATCGAAGCGCACTTCTTTTTGCTTCCCTTTGTTCGCCGAAGTTTTCTCTTGCATAGATTGCAGGGATCATCTACTCTTCCGCGGAAGGCCGATGCATTTTTATGCGCGGAGCGCATTTGTGACTCCTGATTTGGCGCTGAGGTATCATCAGAAATTTTGTCTATTCCGCCAGGGATGGGAGACTGAATTTTAGGCTTCTAGACTAGTGCTGAGGCGTTGTCCGAAGTTTCGTCTTTTCCGCCAGAGACGGGAGACTGAATTTTATGCGCAGAGCGCGAATTATACTTCTGGGTTAGCGCTGAGGCATTGCCAGAAGTTTTTTCTGCCCTGCCAGAGACAGACGACTGAATTTTACGCGCAAGGCACGGAGTATACTTCTGGGTTAGCGCTGAGGCATTGCCAAAAGTTTTGTCTGCTCTGTCAGAGACAGGCGACTGAATTTTACGTGCAAGGCGCGGAGTATACTTATAGGTTAGCGCTGAGGCATTGCCAGAAGTTTTGTCTGTCCTGTCAGAGACAGGCGACTGAATTTTACGTACAAGGCGCGGAGGGAGCAATGCTACAACCTCATTGGTCGGAGAGATCGGAGAGTCCACAGGAATGGTAGAGGATGTCTTGAGCATCCAGACTTTACGCAGCTTCCTGTTATTTTGGACTGAGAGGGAGTGAGAGCTACCCCCTGTTCGAAGCATGTCTTCGTAGGCAGACTGGTCGAACTGGACGACCAGTGTCTTCTTCACGGATCCCACGGATACCGTATCGTGTTGAGCAATTGCTTCCTCATCAGAAGAGAAAGAGGTCCCCAGCAGAGTCGCCATCTTGTTTCGGATAAAAATAAATGAAAGTAAAAGTACGAGAAATAACAAGGTTCTTTATTTTAAAGAAAACCCCGCTCGAACTTCGTCGGTGTTTACAAACAAGATTGTAAAATTTTGATCCTACAGGAGGAATATCGAAGTATAATTTATTTAATCTGGGTAAATATTGTTATAGGTGTCTGATCTGCGGTCGATCACTTTAGCCCTTGGACCACACGATGTTTTGAAGAAGTGCCGTGGAAGACAGAAGCAGCTTTGAAGGTTACGAGGGAGAGTGGATGTCCGATGCCAAAGTCGTCGATCACTACTCTTTATCTCAGCTCTGGATTCTTCTCTCTCTCTCTCTCTCTCTTTGATTCTTTTACCTTCAATTTATGCGACCTTTCAATTTTTCGATCTTGACCTTTGTTGATAGAGGTCTTTATTTATAGAGTTTTAGTGACAGTGACCACACAGTCGGCATAGAAACCGAGTAGTGGAAAGTACAGCACCCTTTTACACGACTGTTTAAAATAATCAATGCCTGCGTATAGATGACCTTCTGAGTGAGCATGTGACGTGTGTCCAACTAAGGGAAAATGCGTATAGTTGCTGCAAAGATCACGGCGTAGAAGCCACGTAGGTAGTTATCCCTTGTGTAGAAGAGGTTGGCGTAGAAGCCAATAACTGTCACATGGCATAGAAGCCAAATAGGCATAGAAGCCGAGTAGGCGTAGAAGCCGAGCGGGCGTAGAAGCCGAGTGGGCGTAGAAGCCGAGTAGGCGTAGAAGCCGAGTGGTCATAGAGGCCGAGTGGGCATAGAAGCCGAGTAGGCGTAGAAGCCGAGTTGGCATAGAAGCCGAGTTGATGTGGCATCTTTAGCCGAAATTACGGCTTTTGGAGATATAATCAAATCTCATGCATTAAATGCAGAGATCTGCCCCCATCCTGCGCATTAAATGCAGAGACGTGTTTTCGAAGCTTTGCTGTCCCGAAGATTTACCTTTATTCTACATATTAAATACAGATACGCGCCTCGAACTTTGTACGAAGAGAAACTGATGACATGGCAGCCTGTTTGTCTTTCGTGGAGCGTAAGAAGCTCATGTCTGCCCGTGTAAAACTAGGCAGCGTATCTCCTTGTCTGCGTAAAAGCAGTTTATGCAAAGGGGATGCCACTAAACGACGGTTCGGTGACATTTAATCAAGTCCCCAGCATTAAATGTGGAGATCCGCCATTATCCTGTGCATTAAATGTAGAGACGTATTTTGAAGGTCTGTCACTTGGCCTGCGCAAGGTGCAGAGACGTGCCTCGGGCATCTGTCAGTATTCGGCGCTTTAAATGCAGAGACGTGCCTCGAGAACCTGTCACCGCTCTGTGCATAAAATGCAGAGACGTGCCTCGAATCCCGTACGAGGTACAACTTTTGATGTGGCAGGCGGTTTGTCTTCTGTGGAGTGTAAGAAGCTCACGTCTGTCTGTGTAAAACTAGGCAGTGTATCCCTTTGTACGGGTAAAAGTGGTTTACGTGAAGGAAATGGCGGTAAATGACAGCCTGGGTTACAGTACTGCGCCATCATTATAGCCGTCGCTTGGGTAGTCGTGCAGTACTTTTTGTCAGAAGTCCAGACGTCAGGTTCATTGCACAATCTGACAGGTTCGTTTCGAAGAATACGAAGCATCCCTCGTACACTTTAATGCTATATTGAAAGCAGATGAGTTTTACGCCATAAAGGGGATGAAGAACCCTGTTTATGCCGAAGTAGCCTGGACATACTGCTTTACGCGGATGGTCCTTCGAGCTCATATTTTACGCTGTGCTCAGCGGAAAAGCTCTGTTGCACGTTGATGGCTCCGAGGTCCTCTGTTTACGCTGCTCTGCCTCAATACGCTGCGTATAGCTATCAGCGTATTTTTCATGCTTCTACACTTATGTTCCTGGAATAGCACTAATCCTATTTATTTATAAACATTCTGCACTGGGAACGGTTATTAGAGTGTGCGCACACAAAATGGATAATTTATACTGTATTTATCATTTTGTGCGTATATTTTCGATAACTGTTGCCCATGTTTGCATTTAGTGCGCATGGAAACTAGTGTCAGCTTGGCACACGACTACATGTACAAGAAAATCCTGGGTTATGGTGACAACTGCTTGTACACGTTCTTTGAGAATTATGATATTGAATGCACGTAATCTCCTTGGAGTCATAATCGCTCACTGTCGGTTAAATATAAATATACATACATTTTTCTCTACGCAGAGGAGAAAAATGTGCTCACTATATAATTATTGAAAATGTACGCATAAATTTTGGGCTGACACGTAACATCTTCTCGATCGGAGCATAGAAATCTTGGCATTAAATGAGCACATTCTCCTCGAATTTTATGAAATTCATCAACCATCATGCACGTTTTCCAATAAAGAAGGAAGCACACATGTACAGGCACACTATCGTGAAGGAGGAAGCACAGGCGTACTTTTATGAGCTTTTGTAAAGAGACATCACTGGTTGGTGTATTTTTGTGAAAGCAGCAATACTGGCATACTTTTGTGAAAGCAGCGACACTGGTGTACTTTTGTGAAAGCAACAATACTGGCGTACTTTTGTAAAAGCAACAATACTGGCGTACTTTTATAAAAGCAGCAATACTGGCGTACTTTTGTGAAAGTAGCACCATTGTCCAAAAAATGACAATTTGGGTCGACGTACAGAGATCTTAGCATTAAATGAACTTGATCTTCTCGATCACCATGTCAGTCCGTCAGTTGTCAGGCACATCTTTTAATGTAGGCCTCATTGAGCTTTTTGTACGCACCCGTCTTCTCCATGGAAGAAAATGTACGCCTAGAATAAAAAGTGAGGAATGAAGAAATGCGCACACTGCTTCAAAACTTTAATAAGTGTGCCTCATTCTCTTATAAACGAGTTTTTTTATATACACATGTCTGTGTTTGTATGCGTATTTTTTATGCTTCTACAATACCCTCTTCAAAGTTTTCAAAATTTTCACATAAATTTGAAATACTTTGAACCTGGAAGCATAGAAAAAATCTGATTTTGTGTACATAATATGAAACAATTGCAGATGTAACTGCATATCTTTCAAGATTTTCGCATGATATTCTGCATCGATCCTGAAGTGTCACTTTAGTAGCCGAAGGGGTTTACCTACGACTATAAATAGACTCGTTCAAGAGAGAGAAACTCTTTACGAGCCTTTGAAACCCTTCATTTTCCAAAGACCCTAACTTTCCTTCATCTTCAACCTCAAGCTTCTTCTATGGCTCCAAAAACTTCTTAAGTAGCCAAGAAAGATAAGAAAGCAAAAGGCCCCGCCCACTCTTCTCATGCAGTGGCGGATAGACCCACAGAGGAACATCTAGCATCTCAGCAATCTACGAAAGAATGTTTGAACATGTGGTGAGCAAGATACATCCCCCGCGAGAAGGCTCACCATGCTGTGAGGGGTACGGGAGGATTTTGTTTTCTTTTTTATTATTCTTTGTTTACATGTACATTTGTTATTCTTGAGAAAGTGGAGAAACAAGAAAGGAAAGAGATAATAGTGAAGAGTCAGGGAACACAGTGACACGCGTATACGCTCATATTTTCCTCTTTTAGAGTGAAATGAGGCATCATGCACATTCGCGCACTTTTTCTCTTTCAGAGTGAAATGAATCATCCTGCCCATTCGTGCACTTTTCCTCTTTCAGAGTGAAATCAACCATCATACGCATGCGCATCTTTCAACTTTCAGTAAATTTGAAACTCGTACACTTTTCCTCTTTCGGTGTGAAACTTACGCGCACATTTTTAATATTTCCTGTAAACTTGACAGGTGCACATAATCTTTCCTTTCTCGTGCAAAATGAAGTTGATGCGCACATTTTCCTAAAGCTTCTTCTTTGCTTAGAAAGTAGGCATTTTTGTGTATATTTCTTTATGAACCTTTACTAACTTCATGTTTATGAATTTTGCAGTTGAATTATCAATGGACCCTCTTGCTGATATGCTGGGGTCTACTGCTGGCCTGTTGCATGCCAATTACTTGGAAGATTTATCGTATTTAGAGTTTCCCCAATCTGACAAACACTTGCCAAAGGCCAGATGTAACCACCTAGAATTGGGAGAAGGATATTTGTTATTTCACTATAGTTTAAAATATTAGATGTATATTTATATAGTTGTATTAAAGTTTGTATTGGTTAGCTAGTTAGAATGGACCAAGTGTTAGTATGGTTAGCTAGTGCCATTCATGTTAGTCATGACTTAGTTGACTAGAAATTAGTTAGTGTTAGTTAATGGTAGTTAGTATTAATTAGTGTGATGAAAGAAATATTACACCCAATTAGATGAGATACCATACCTTAATTAATTAGATTTTCTTCATGACAACTTTTAATGAGTGGAGAAGGGCATATTGGACATCACATATAAACCCAACCATAACCGTAGCCTAGGTCGGCCCTATAAAGGGATTAACTCTTCATTACTTATTAATTAATAGCCTCCATTCATTCCAAATTGGTTCATTCCTAAATTTCTCCAAATTCCTACCAAATCCTAAGCAAATCTACTCAAATCCACTCAGTTCCAATCCCCAAGGAGCCATAAGAGCTTGGAAGAGCAAGGAGGACATTGGAGGAGAGCTTTGGTAGGAGGATTGTGTTCATCCCTTGATTTTTGTGTCCTTGGAGGAGTTTCATTGGGAATCCATCTCTCAATAGGTATAAATCCCTATTTCCATCAATTTTATTATTAATTTGTCATAATAAACCTATAGGAACCCACCTATGGCTAAGGACCACACCTATAGAGAATAACTAGGTGCTAGAAGCCTCTATTGTGATAGTTATGGTATTTTTTTGGCCAAATTGGGAAAAATCCAAATTTGGTCCACCAAGTGTTTGAGGAATGACTCATTGGTAGTTTTAGAGTTTAATTCATGGATTAGTAGGATTTATGTATCCATAATTGGATACATGTAGACCGTATCATGATACTCCACGGTACGCATCGGTAGTTTGGTCATTTTGGAGATTTTTGCCCAATCGGTGCTAATTATTCATTATTTGCATTGTATTTAATTAGTATAACTATTTAGATATCATAATTCATACATATGTGGTGATTCTTGGTTGTTGGATTAGTGTATCAAGGTGGTATATGTTTTGTATATCATGGTGTATCCTAATGCACATGAAGTGCTCATGTATTTGTGTTGTATCTATGTAGTGTAGTTGTTAGTGTGTGGTCTACATTGGAGTGCCAGTGTGTGAGTGTGTTGAGTTATGTTGATTGTAGTGTGTGAGGTTAGTGTATCAGTTAGAGTGATATACAAGGTTGAGTGGTGCTTTGGAAGTGTGCTGTAATGTGTTCAGTAGCTTGCTGTGCACTGGCACTTAGGCTCAGGTATTCCAGTTCAATGTGTAGATGCAGGTCAGTGCACTGTAAGGGTTGAACATTATGTTCAGGTGCAGTTGATTGGTTGTGGGGGCTAAGGTGCATTGGTAGTAGGGGAGCTGAGGTGCACTGTGTTGGATGCTTGAGGAGTGGCTCGAGTGAAGGCACATGAGAACTGCTGGTACTATACCAGGTCTGGGTATATTTTAGGGTGTGGGAGCAGCTCAGGCTTTGAGCTATTGCGGTGTCTTGAGCTGATATGTGTAGTGGTGCCAACTGTTTACTGTAGTAAGCGTTCACTGCAGTGTAAGGCAGTATGTGCAGTCAGACAGTCCATGTTTGAATGGACTATGGAGGACTCGGGTTAGACAACAGGTTGGGGTAATAGGTAACAGTGATGATAATATGGTCTGGTGTCTCAGTTTGAGCTATTGGGTACCATGAGATAGTTGGGAGTTAAGTATGGCTGAGTAAGGGTGAATGATAGTGAGTTTAGGCACCAAGTATGAGTATCAAGGGTATGTGATACCATGTGTATCAGTAAGAGTGTGGAAGCTTGATGTGAAGGGTTGGAGTAAGGGTGTGTGTTAGTAAGATATTAGTGTTGAGTGTCTTTGGGAGTTAGTATCATGCTACATAGGTACTAGAGAGGGTAGTTGAGTTTATGAGTAATAAGTTGAGATGTCAAGATATTCATATATAGTTAAGGTAAGTTAAGATATGGATATTGGGGGTTAAGGTATTAAGCTATATATATATATATATATATATATATATATATATATATATATATATATATATATATATATATATATATATATATATATATATATTCTAGCGTATATAGTCTAGTATAATCTATATTAGCTATAATGGCTTAGAACAACCTAGTATAAACTTAATATCACTAGTATTACCCCCATAGATTAATTAAATAGGTAATGTGAGTCTAGAATCTAGGTTTGGATCTAGTTTGATACCAAGGCCCTAGAATAGACCTAGAAACCTTCCCTAGAGCTAATTATACATGCTTATTATTCCAGCTCACCAATTAACATGAATATTTTATATATAGGACACTTGGACTCCAGTTCTAGCACTGTTTGGTATTCTTTGCTCAGGACCTCAGAAGAGTATATTTTCTAACAGTTTTTTTATTTTGATGATTACTATGATGCACGTATTAGTAGTGTTATACTTGATTTCTGACACGATAGTATATGGATTCTAGTCAGGAGACGTCGTGATTCGGATCTATTGTATTAGTCGTGGACGGGAAAGTATTAGTTAGTTATGTGAGCATACCCCCAAAAACTTGTGCATAGCTCACCCAACACTTCATGTAGGCTATAGCATGACCTTATTAACTTGTGCATAGCTCCCCATATATGGTTGTGCCTAACCCTATTATATATACTTGTGCATAGCCAATCATATATGGTAGAGCATGATCTTGTCCCAAGCAGATCACATAACTGACTAGTATTTTAAAACACCTAGATAGTTATTTTATCTCCTCTATTTCAGTTATTACCTGATGATACTATCATATCCATGTTTACTTATCTTTCATTGCTTACATGTGATATGATACTAGTCTTATCTTTCCATTATGTTTCCAGTTTACTGTTCCATCATGTACTCTCATTACTATTCTGTTTTATAGTCTTTGTCAATTTAAACAGAACTGATGTTAGTTTATGTGCTTCGCTCCAATCCTAACGGGATAACATTTTTAGGACTTGACTTGGAGGACTTTTGTCCTACCTACTAGGACCCCAAGAGGGTGAGGCTGTTGAGCAGGGTACTCAGGAGGATAGTTTCCAGTAGAGGCAGAGACATGGCTAGTAGTTGCTTAGTTAGACTTTAGTATTTCTTGTACCGGATTTGTCTCCAGCGACTTAGACGATTAAGATGTTATATTTTGATTCTAGACCTGATATTTGGTGTTGTTAGACTATCTAGACTGGTGACTTTGTGATTTCTTTTATTATATCATATCGTGCCATTATCTTCTTTATAGATTTCTTGTGATTGAGTATTGTCATTACCATTATATATTGCCATCTTGTCCTCCTTATGGAGTTGAGATGTTATTGACAGGTTTTGATCGTATTATTGTGTGAGATTGATAGATAGTATTATTGACCTAGACAACGTTCTACTGCCGATGTTGCGGCGTAGGCTGGACGTACCCATGACTCATGCCCAATTTTTAGATATGGATCGTGACACCAGACAACTACTAATAGCCTCTCAGGGTGAAAGAATGTTGTTGTCCTTAATGAGAAGTGTTCCCTTCACATCATTGGACGATGAACGATACCTAAAACCTGCTTTTCTGTTTGGAGATACTATCAGCAGAACATCATAGACAAAACCTAAGAAGGAGACATGGGTCTTCAAAGTTGGTGATACGGAGATGTCCCTCCCTAGTATGGCACGTGATTACCCTTTGTCCGCATTCTATCATGCTACAAACCAAAGAAAGATGGGCTGGGATTTGACTCCTCTTATCCATAGGGCTAAACTCGGAAGAATTTGTCACAAGCGTGACGATCATGGAGGAAGACTTTTCTATAGTACTCGATGGACCTTCTGATACGATGCGTGGATTGTACCTCGGATATGTACCTAGTAAAGATTCTTCGATCATCGGACCTTGGATGGCACCTACCTTCGCCAATCTCTTTACTGGAACTGACGAAATATATCCCCCAAAGAAATACAGACTTACTGGGTGGGTCACCAATGCCAACAGCCGCTGGACTCGCCTTACTCTGTGGATACTGGATAAGTATAGGCAATGTCTTGAGAACATAGGGCTTTATAATTCCATCATGACAACTTTCTATGGTATCACCCCCTAATCACAATATGTTACTTGCTCTGTAGAGCGATATAATGCGCGTACTGGGACTTTCTTCACTCCACACGGCTAATTGGGATTTGTGTTGTATGAGATGCATATATAGTGTCAAAGCTGCCAATGGAAGAGCTGTCATGCGAAGAATATGTTCCTACTAATAGGGAGCTCCAAGATTTAGCAAAAATAGAACCCTGTCTCGTCAAAGTGTACCAGAAGTTGATGTGCCACTATCTTACTTGTAACCACTTTATAACACAGACTCTGCTACAGTCTACATCACCAAGTGGTTCACCTACCTCTTCGAGAATCGATCGAAGGAAGAGACTACCCAAATTCATCCCCTTCGACCACTAGATATTAGATTGAACAGCTCATGAGAGACCATAGAAAATTTGATTAGCGCCTTGAAGAGGTTGTTAGGAACTATCCAGCTGGTGTCGTGCCCCAATCCCGTAGGGGCCGGATCCCGTAGGGTCGATCGTCCTCGCTTGGTCCCTACGGAACCATTCGTCCTCGCTTGGTCCCTACGGAACCGTTCGTCCTCGCTTGGGCGCGATGCCGTGCAAGCCTAAGTTACGCTTGCACCAGACACGTACCTGCACAAGACACAAATTAGACAAAAATATATATATATAGGCACAGAGTAAAAAAATGCAGAGAACCAAAGTTGAACACATTTGATAGCAGACAAAATACTTTCATTTTATTGAATACTGAAGATTTGGATTACAAAATGCTTGCTTGGCTGAGTTATAAAATATGCCTTAGAAGGCTTACAACTCTTTTTACATTCCCAAAACTAGCCACAACGCCCATTACATTATGCCCTTGTAGTAGGACTAAAATAACCAAAACATCTAGCAGAAGAAGAGTAGCCCACTGGAGAGGTAAGCAGCAGAGGAAGCAGCACGAACACAGTCCTACGGAAGGGTGCGCACACGCTGATTCAGGTTCAGGATGCTTGCCAAACTCTCGCTCCCAGCACCTGGATAATTGCTCACAAACGTGGGTTAGTACTACCACATGTACTGGTGAGCGACCGTGGCCAAACTCACCTTAAAAATCCATACTAAGTAAGCATATGAAGTTAGCATTATTAAGTGGTCTTTCTGGTTGTCTAGTTTCATTTTTAACAATTCATGCATGGAAACATAGACAATATATAGCATATGCATATGATAATCTTACCCACGGCCGAGCGGTTATCCCTGCAGCAGACACACAAGTTAGGCACAATTTGTATATATGCATAATATCATGTATCAATCTTTTGGTGTCATAAATGATAGGTATGCAAGAAGATAAACCTAGCATGCGCCCTATCTATATGACGGTCCATGGGTCGCCCCATGATTAGCAGTTGGAACATACAAGCCCATCTCACTAATAGACATATCGCCCCACTAGACCCCCTTACGGGCCGTATCCTCAGGGCGATCCAAAAATCTCTTCCAGACCGAGCGATTCCCAGTGCCCAGGAACCGTTCGAGAGACGAGACCTTGTGCACAAGTTGTCCGAGACCAATGCATGGCATGAAACATCTAACAGATATAACACTACAATGCACAGTTCAAAGAAACGAACACACAATTTCCATCTCTTATTCTTTTCCCACTTAACACATTTGAAACATAGGGACTTGCCATAAATCGGGTCGTGCAGCATAGGGACTAAGAACATGCAACATAATTGATAGCAAAAGCATAATTCTAATACTTTAAGCATGTAGTTCATTTCTTTAGCTTATCTTTTTAGTGAGGCAACATATTTATGTGAACTAGAGATTCTTTTCATTAGGCATGTGAATTGAAAGATTCATCGAAGGGCCTAAGCCACTCACCGAATCAATCGAACGAGAGGATGGGGAAGCCTTAGGCGACGTTCACTCTTTGGTTATGCGTCCTGAAAATGCAACAATACTTGGTTAGCATACTTCAATCTCCTTCCCTTACGATTCGAAAAGAACGCGCAAGCGAGAAAGCGAAATCATGAAAACCAAGTCATCGAAAGCAACTCAAAACACAAAGCAACACAAAACCAAAAAGCAAAGCAACCAACGAAAACTCTTGGACTTATTTCAATAGAAGCCGCTCGATTAATTCGAAGGGTTCATTGCACTTCGTCCGTGTTGATTTGGCGGTAAGGTTTCCCCGAGACTCGATTCTCAACCGAGTCAAAGCAGCGTAGTGTTCCATAAGTAACCGTTCGGAGCGGGGCGTTACATACTACCCCACTGAGAAAAAGTTTCGTCCACGAAACTTAAGAGATCAAGGAGGCGATATACTATACATCAAGAGATCAAAGAAAACAGACTCACCAACATCGTGTCCACTCTCATCACGCTCAATATTCAACTGATACACTCTAGGCCTTCGTATCTGATCAGTTGGTTCCAGAGCAGGACCCGGAGGGGTATGAGTTTCAGCACCATCTACTGCCAAGGCCTTAAGGGTTGGACAATCACGGATCATATGATCTAATTTTCCACACTTAAAGCATCCCTTAGTAATGTGGCGACACGTCTCCTTGGTGTGTCCCTGACGGCCACAGAAGCTGCACACTTTCCCGCGGTTCTCACCCGCGTTAGCCTGTTTCTCGGGATCAGCTTTCTTCTCACCATTGTGGTATCGCTTAGCAGGAGGGTTTCGAGGAGCGGGTGCCTTCTCCGCAACACCTTGCGGCATAAACTGTTCATTTTGCACCGCTGCCTCAAATGCTTGGATGTACGTTTTGCACTCCCGGTTCATAACATCTTTCCTCAGATTATCGTTTAAGCCTTTTATGAACCGATGTGTGCGAGCTGCCTCATCGGGAATCATCGAGCTAGCGAACTTAGCAAGTTTGGAGAATTCTGACTTATAATCTTCGACAGACATGCTCCCTTGCTTAAGCTCGGTAAACTCGTCTTCTTTTCTCTGCCTGACAGCTGGAGGGAGGTAATGCGCAAGGAATGCTTCCTTGAACATTTCCCAAGTGATCCTACCATCCTAATGTTTGGTGGCGAGGTCTGCTTTCTTGACTTCCCACCAGTCGTATGCTCGTAACCGCAGCTGCATATCTGCGCACGCCACCCTCTTGTTCGCAGGTATTGAGGCAAAGCTAAACAAGCTTTCCATCTTTGCGATCCAGTCCATCACCTTATCCGGCGTGGTCCTGCCTTCAAACTCCGGAGGGTTCAACTTCAGGAACTCTGCGCCTTTAAAGGTAGACTTTCCGGCCGTGCGAGGAGGCTCGTTTGTTTCTGCTAATCCTGCGCCTTGAGGCATGGTCGGGGCAGTCACAGGTGTTGCGGCGGTGCCAGATGCACCACTGTTCGCTGCTAGTGTTGTCACTATTTGAGTCAGAGAGTCAAGCTGCTTTTGTTGTGCCAAGGCTCTAGCGTCAGCTCGTTGCTGCTGAGCCTCGAATCGTTCTTGTTGCGCAGCATGACGATCGTTTTGATTCTGTAACATTGCAATCAATCTATCTATTTGATCATCGCTCACGCTAGCTGTGCGCGATGACTCAGGGTTACCAGCACCTATTTTTGTCATCTTTGCTGCAAAAGAGAGTAGCTTGCATTAGTCTCATAACGTATTATGGACTTATTGCATGGGACGTTGGGTTTTCATACTCTTAGGGACCTTTCATACTCTCGATTTACTTCTTATAGATTTGAAATCTATTTTCGAAATTTGGGACTTTTGAAACCGTTTAAAAACTTATATCATTTTCGAAAACGATATTTGAAGAGGCCAAGGACATAAAGCCATGCTTTGATACCACCTGTCGCGCCCCAATCCCGTAGGGGCCGGATCCCGTAGGGTCGATCGTCCTCGCTTGGTCCCTACGGAACCATTCGTCCTCGCTTGGTCCCTACGGAACCGTTCGTCCTCGCTTGGGCGCGATGCCGTGCAAGCCTAAGTTGTGCTTGCACCAGGCACGTACCTGCACAAGACACAAATTAGACGAAAATATACATATATAGGCACAGAGTAAAAAAATGCAGAGAACCAAAGTTGAACACATTTGATAGCACACAAAATAATTTCATTTTATTGAATACTAAAGATTTGGATTACAAAATGCTTGCTTGGCTGAGTTACAAAATATGCCTTAGAAGGCTTACAACTCTTTTTACATTCCCAAAACTAGCCACAACGCCCATTACATTATGCCCTTGTAGTAGGACTAAAATAACCAAAACATCTAGCAGAAGAAGAGTAGCCCACTGGAGAGGTAAGCAGCAGAGGAAGCAGCACGAACATAGTCCTACGGAAGGGTGCGCACACGCTGATTCAGGTTCAGGATGCTTGCCAAACTCTCGCTCCCAGCACCTGGATAATTGCCCACAAACGTGGGTCAGTACTACCACATGTACTGGTGAGCGACCGTGGCCAAACTCACCTTATAAATCCACACTAAGTAAGCATATGAAGTTAGCATTATTAAGTGGTCTTTCTGGTTGTCTAGTTTCATTTTTAACAATTCATGCATGGAAACATAGACAATATATAGCATATGCATATGATAATCTTACCCACGGCCGAGCGGTTATCCCTGCAGCAGACACACAAGTTAGGCACAATTTGTATATATGCATAATCTCATGTATCAATCTTTTGGTGTCATAAATGATAGGTATGCAAGAAGGTAAACCTAGCATGCGCCCTATCTATATGACGGTCCATGGGTCGCCCCATGATTAGCAGTTGGAACATACAAGCCCATCTCACTAATAGACATATCGCCCTACTAGACTCCCTTACGGGCCGTATCCTCAGGGCGATCCAAAAATCTCTTCCGGACCGAGCGATTCCCAGTGCCCCAGGAACCGTTCGAGAGACAAGACCTTGTGCACAAGTTGTCCGAGACCAATGCATGGCATAAAACATCTAACAGATATAACACTACAATGCACAGTTCAAAGAAACGAACACACAATTTCCATCTCTTATTCTTTTCCCACTTAACATATTTGAAACATAGGGACTTGCCATAAATCGGGTCGTGCAGCATAGGGACTAAGAACATGCAACATAATTGATAGCAAAAGCATAATTCTAATACTTTAAGCATGCAGTTCATTTCTTTAGCTTATCTTTTTAGTGAGGCAACATATTTATGTGAACTAGAGATTCTTTTCATTAGGCATGTGAATTGAAAGATTCATCGAAGGGCCTAAGCCACTCACCGTATCAATCGAACGAGAGGATGGGGAAGCCTTAGGCGACGTTCACTCTTTGGTTATGCGTCCTAAAAATGCAACAATACTTGGTTAGCATACTTCAATCTCCTTCCCTTACGATTCGAAAAGAACGCGCAAGCGAGAAAGCGAAATCATGAAAACCAAGTCATCGAAAGCAATTCAAAACACAAAGCAACACAAAACCAAAAAGCAAAGCAACCAACGAAAACTCTTGGACTCATTTCAATAGAAGCCGCTCGATTAATTCGAAGGGTTCATTGCACTTCGTCCGTGTTGATTTGGCGGTAAGGTTTTCCCGAGACTCGATTCTCAACCGAGTCGAAGCAGCGTAGTGTTCCATAAATAACCGTTCGAAGCGGGGCGTTACAGCTGGTACATATGTTTTTAGCTTTCTCATACATACTCACCAAGAGATTTCCCCTGAGGCTTTGTTAGCTGTCTATTTATCTCTGGAGCTTCGACAATGGGTAGTTCCCAGAGGTTCTGGTTCGGTGGATCGACTACACCGCAACGTACTGTTCCTAGCGGTATGACTAGTCTTTAAGCATAAGCTGGCTCTCTTACCCACCATGGTATGTAGATTAAATGCTGGCCTCCGAGAATTTATCGATTGTTTGAAAAAAGGAGCATGTAGGTTGGATCGATTTTTCGAGGACAGAAATTTTATATACATATATGATGGGATGGCTACTGTTGCATTGCCTTAGATTGATGGCTTCTGGTTTAGAAAGCGATGATACTACCGCATTTCTTACAGAGAGTCCACTTGGGATGACACTACCCTTTATAAGACCAGAAGATCATTGAACCTGGGGGTGGGCTGGCATTTCTACTGTATTTTTTCTTATGTTGCATCTGAGCACTGGGGTGCAAGCTTCTTCAACAGGGGTAGCGACAGGTCGGCATTACAGGCTGGGATTTTTCATTGGCTGCTTGGTATCCGACCTTGTAACCACCGTTCTCGAAAATTTTCAAATTTTGAAATTATTATTTTTTATTTCAACTCAATATATTTTTCGTATATTTTTTTCTTAACATAAATTAGCCTTAAAAGGATTAATAGTTGCAAGGATTATCGATTTAGTATTTTGACAAGGGGCATTCTAGTAATTGAAAATTAGATATTTATAAATGAACATGTGCCTAATTAAAGACTTCTAGAAGGATCCCCTAACCAACTAACAACCTTATAACAATCCCAACTAACTTGGTAACGACCTATTTCTAGAACCATCCAACCCATTCTATAAATACCCTAAAATTTACTATTGGAGAATTCATTCCCTCATTTTTACTCAATTTTCCAATTCCCTCAGCCAACCAAAGCCTAATCCACACTCACGGCCCAGTGGCCAGACATTGGTTTAAACCCAATTGAGAATCCAACGTTCTCACTTCCCGCGCAATCAAGAACCGAGGGGAGCTTTTAACCTCTCGAACCCAGCCTTGGCGACATCAAGCTCCAGCCCTGCCGGTGGATGAGCGTTCTCCGACCGTTAATTCGCCGGAGATGCACTGCAGCTCGGCTTTCCACCGCCTGCACCCGTCCTCATCTCCGATGATCGAGCTTTCTTCTCCGACGATGTGCGGCGAAGCTCCGTCGCGTCTTGATGCTTCTCCACCGGCGAGTAGACCGAGTTCTGTGAAAGTCCGCTTCCGACTGACATGACACCGATGGGATCCATCGATCAAGAGTCCGGCTGATCTTGAGATCGATCTCGACAAGCAGATCATTGATCAATTCATCGGTGAGTCCCTTCGGTTGATTTAGTTTCGTCTTTGCTTCTCATGATCTTTCTCTTCTTCCTCCAGTGATCATCCGTCGTGGTTTCGCTAGCGAACTCCTCCGCGAGCAGATCGAAACACCAAGCCGGCACTGCGGCCTTCCTCCACCACGTCTCACCACTACTCCGTCAGTTCGACTTCCGCAACCGCCTTGGAGAACTAGAAGATTTCGAACGATCATGGTGATCGGTGGGAAACATCGTCTCCAGTAATCCGATCGAAACATGGTGAATCCAGTCGAGGTTGAGAACGATCAGAAATTCGTAACCGAACTCGATTCTAGTAGGTAGCACTTCTTCTCCTTCGAATCTCTTGTGTTTCTTTATTTCTAACAAATTAGAAATCACAGAGATCATCTAACTTCTATATATTTCTTCTTTCTGTACTCAAATTATTCTATGAAATGCCTCAACAAGGTTCCGATCAAGCCTGGACACGGACGATCGAATCCGACACGATCACTAACGTATCTCTGCACTCGAGTACAGTACAGCAGACGCAGGTTCGTTTCTAAACATTCTCTCTCTCTCTCTCTCTCTTCAAAATACTTGTATTCATCCTTGTTCTGGACACAAAGTTGTGTCAGTCGTCTGACAAGTGACATTTTTTCGTTCTGTGTCTGACTTATAAGAGCCAGAGCTCGTGAGGTCTGGTACATGTGTCCGCGTCGACCGCGCCAGTATCTAGTGTTTGAAGCCGATACTATGAATACGCGGGGATTTCGGTTTCAAACCCAGAATTTGAGCCGGGTTCGTGGTTCGGGTACAGGCTGTACTGATCGAATCCGCTAGGCAGTTAGATCCAGTGAACTACGAACTTGGGCTCAGGGTCCAGTAATATAGGCGGGTCTGGGTTTTGCAGTAGACCAGGGTTTTGGGCTCTTAGACATTTAATTGCCTCAAAGGGGGGATCGATTTTTGAATAAGGGAGTGTGGGTTGTGTTTGGACTGGGTCCGGTATCCAATTGTATGGGCCAAAGTCGATGGGTTGGTTATAGAACCTGGGCGCGGATGGGATAGGTCTAACCAACTGGACTTTAGGGCCAGAACTGGTAGGAAGTAAAAAAGGGCTGTTAGTAAAATGATTATAAGGTAGTTTTGGAACTGGGTGTTTCAAAAAAAAAAAAAAAACGTTAGGAGGGTTTTTTAATAAATAATTTAGAAATAATGGGGTATAAGAGTTCTATAAGGGTCCAATTAAATTAGTTTAGTCTTATTGTTTACTTAGAATCTAACATCTATATACCTTGCCTTCTAGGTGGATTTACTTCGACTCACACCCTTAGATTAAGGCAAGTACATACATTCTCTCTCTATTTTACTATATTTCATTCATATATTGTGCACTTTGTATCACGTGTCATTTACTGTGTCATTGATTGTGTCTTGATTGATTGAGTAGAGTCGGGAGGGAGGATACTATACAACATGTAGTTCACCTAGCCTGGACAACTATTGACTGCTAGCACATCATTGATGTGCCTTATGTCCAATTATTGATTGACTGCTAGCACCTCGTGTGTCTTTTTCCGATCAGGCCCTACATGCTTGTCTAGTGTTCTGATTGCACTTGCTATACGTAGATAGTGCATGTAGTCAGGTACTTGTTCTTTTTCAGATTAGTGTTTATTTTTGCATCATATTGTTTAGTGGTTTGAGATGTATGTTGCTTTGCTCCAATCCTGACAGGATGTTGACATATTAGGTTTTAGAGACAGCTTTGGATCAGATAGCGGAGTCCGACAGACTTATGAGATTTGTATATATTATTTTATGAATTGTCGCAGATATATGTTGTTATTAGTTATGATGATTTACCGGATTTGTCTCCGGAGAATGGAGATGTATAATATACTAAAAAGACATAGTACATTGGGTGATGTGTGACTGTGTTTGGGTATTTTCACGTATCTTAGTGTTGTGATGAGAAAATCAATAATGCTGATGTATTTGGAGACTACTAAGGTTTAGAACAGCTGACTACCGCTGTTAACAACGGCGTAGTCTGGGCACGCTCATAACCCATACTCGATATAGCGGGCGGGGGCGGGGCATGACAGACCTTCCCATTTGATCTATAGGAGTGACAACGGATGCTCCATTGAGCCATATTCTACCTAGTCTTTTTCAAGATAGTTCGGCTATGATCAATTTTATGTTAGGAATGCTAACACTTGCCTCTGGTCTTCCGGGGGGGGGGTGATTGACAGAGCCCATGGGTGGCGGTACTTTAGCATGTGTTGCACCGGTGTCAAGTTCACTTTACCCTCCAGAAATGCTCCACTGCGCATCTTGCATTCCTATGCTAACTTCTACTGCTCGATCAATAAGTTTCATTGAGATTTTAATCTGGGGGGTAACTTCAGAATAGTAGAAGAAGCAACTACTATTGCTGAGGAGGAGGTTGCTGATTCATTGATAGAAGAAGAGGAAAATTACCCTATGGATGAAGTACAAGAACCACTCATGGGTGAACTAGATGAACTGCCTGCTCCTGCTATACATATTTCTTTAAAGAAGTGCAATATCACCTCACCGAAAAAATCCCCACGTGCAAAGAAGAGGCAACCCGTTCGAAAACCTCGGGCACAACCTCCACCATCTCCAAGAAAAAGGTTATTTGCTCCTTCAGCCACTTCTGCCGGTGCATTCGGGCCATCAGCTCCTCCACTACCTATTGAGAGGATTAGCGTATATATGCCCCTCCTCCGACGATGACTATGGAGGTTAGTGCATTCATCTCTTCCCCGACTGTTGTGGGGGCCAGCATCTCAGAATCTCAGGCGATTAAGGTAGATCCCATTCTCGATGCTGCGGCTAAACTAATTTTGTCGATCACTCATATCGTGCATGAATCGTCCAGCCTTTTACAGCAGACTATAATAACCAGAGGATATCTGACGACGACGATTTCGTTCACTAGGGAAGAAGTCGAAATAGAGCTGATTCCTTCTTCTCCTGAAGTTGATCCTAGAGGGGAAGAATCGTCAAGCTAGATGCCATCCCAAGCTAACACGGATGTCGAAGAGTTTTTGGATGTTATTCGAGGACTGATATCGATGTAGGAATATCAAAGGTAGGAGGATATGATGACCCTCTGCCCGATGTTGGCTCTCCTCACATAAGCACTTCCTTGACGAATTTAAGAACTTCTCTAGAAGAACCGGCACTTGATGATGCATATGTGTCGGTTGCATCGGGTACGTGCTTCTCCATTCTTACTATATCGTAAGTTTTCACACTCCAAGCTTCTGTAGCACGAGTGTCCATGATGACAACCCAGCTGAAAGGGGCCAAGGTGTCATTCATTCCTTCATATTGCTTTATAACTTCACTTCAATGTTCAGTTCACTTACTTTTTGCACTGATGTTTTGTAGGTACAAAGGCCCATAAGGAGACTTTTCTTGAGCATACAGAAGAAACGGTTGTTTCACAACCCGAAATAACTCATATAGTCGAAGTTACAAGAATGACTAGCAGTGTCAAGGAAGAAGAGGAGGTTGACTCTCAAGTGGCTGCTGATCAAGGTGGAGTCTCTCAAGTGATGGGTTTTCCCCCTCCTATACAGAGCACCGAAGCGTCCACAGTAACAACGTCATCATTCCCCTCTCAGGGATGAGAGTTAGCTTCGGTAGCCGCAACTC
Organism: Iris macrosiphon; assembly: GCA_036927795.1. NCBI lineage: Eukaryota > Viridiplantae > Streptophyta > Magnoliopsida > Asparagales > Iridaceae > Iris > Iris macrosiphon. The sequence continues at coordinate 170,630,496 of JAYESA010000005.1, read as the reverse complement.
CTAGCTCGGATGCATTTTTTGAGACCGTAGTTGAGATCAGGAGTTGCAAAGGCGAGGAGCATGCTCTAGCCGCAACTCAAAGCCTTATACGGGACGCTGAGATGTGTCTTGAGATTGGTGCTCGATAAGAACTTGGCTTTTGGTGAAATGAGAGACATGTTCTCCTCTAATATTTGCACCATCAGGAGTTGCAAGGGCAAGGAGTGTGCTCTAGCATTAGAGCATATCTTGAATGGACTCGAGCAGCCGATCAACGAGTATTTGCAACTTCGTGAAGAAAATCTCGCTTCACTCATCGAGGAGGAGTATGAGTCGATAACGTCTCAATTCCAAGCACAGAAGACAGATTTTGAAGAGAAGAGAAAGATGCATGAGGAACATAGTGTTCAATTATTGGAGGAATTGAACGCCACTAGCTCTTCAGTCATCCAGCATCACTCTACCGAAGATAATATGTCTTTCGAGATAGCTCAGCTCGAGACTTTGATCAAAGAACCTCAAGAGAATATAATAGTGATGCAAGCCAAGCGTCGTGAGAATTCAACACAGTACCACCTGATGAATAATCAGCTTGCTACTTTCGAGCAAGCGAAGGCATCCATTGATCAGGCCTGGTCCAAAATCATTGAAACATACACTTCTCTGACCAAATATGAGACAGAAGAGGCCTGAATGGCCGAGGCCAGACAGAAGGCTGAATTCAAAAACGATCGGCAACTTGCTCGGCTGAGGGAGATTATTAATGACCTTTCAGCCCTTCCTCGGTAGCATTGACTTTTCTTTGCGTCGCCCCTTTTTTATACTAGCTCTCATATTTTGTAGGCCAATTCTCTTTTCTATTAAATAAAATTCTCCTTCTTTGTCACAATCTCTTTTTGCATGAAAAATACAACTTGTATGTTCCATATTTTCCTTTGTGGACTTATTACCTATTGCGTACCTAGAGTCAAATACGGATAATAAGTTAAAGCAACTGACACCACCAAAGAGGACGAAAACACGTTGGTAGACAGAACGCTTGCTCAGAGGTTATATGAACGTGACAAATTTTTAAATTAAAATTTTACTGGAGATATCTGCTTAAAGGTGATATGGACATGGTAGAACATAACTCTGTGAGATCCTAACTTTTTACGGGGAAGACAATGCAGAGGTAATGTGGACATGATAGTTTTCCTCATTCTACCGTGGGAGAGAGAGAAGAGATAGTTCAGAGGTAATATAGACGTAAACTATTGTTGGAAATATTTTATCCTAGCTGGGTAAGAAATATTTAAGAGTATTTCCAATCCAACTAGGGATCATAAATATGACACCCTTATAGCGACTAGGATCTAAGAATACGATAATTTGCTTGGAAAGATTTGCGACCTCAACGAGAATGTTTCGTTGGATCTGAGGATTATTCCGCTAGAGAATTTTTTGAGGATCTATTACCTATAGCGTATTCGAAACTCTTGGACTTAGGTAACAGCTCGAAGTAATGAAGAGTTTCACGGACTCTCCTGTGGAAAGTTTTTAGCAATAACAATCTCTAACCACACTGTGAAAGAGAAGTTTTAGGTGGATCTATTACCCATAACATATCCAAGACTCTTGAATACGGATAATAGATTTTATAATAAACTGTGGAAAATAAATGTCTCACTGTACATTTACATTGCAGGGGATAAAAATAAAATAATATTATCACTGTACATTTAAATTGCTCTGCTAGGGATGGTGAAATACTAGACTAATTTAGACGTAGTATTTTTTGAGAAAATTGTCATTAATAGCAACATCAACAAATCTTCGTTATGCTTTGCTAGCCTATACATACCATTGGAATACACCGATTCTACTACAAAAGGGTCTTCCCATTTAGCTTGGAACTTCCATTTACTTTTGTGCATCATAATAATTGGTCTTCTGAAAGATAAGACAAGTTCACCGACTTGACATATTATTTTCTTAACTTTCTTGTTGAAAGCTTTGGAGATACGTGCTTGATATAGTTTAATGCACTGTTAAGCTCTTAAATGCTTCTCATCCAATGCTTCTAATTCTTGTAGTCGTAAGCGATCGTTGTTCTCGGTAGTTAGCTCATTGGAGAGAGCTATCCTGAGGGAAGGGATATGGATTTTGAGATGAAGGACTGCTTCACACCCGTAAACTAGAGAGTAAGGTGTGTTGCCAGTTGGAGTCCGTATCATTGTCTGATAGGCCCATAAACACTCGCCAAGCGTCTCATTACAATCATGTTTATTAGATGAAACAAATTTCTTGATGAGCTTGATTATAGTCTTATTGAAAGCTTATGCTAAGCCATTGGCTGCAGGGTTGTATGTCATAGACGTCACGTTCTAGATGCGATTCTTGTCACATAACCGGTAGAATGCCTGGCTGGCAAATTGTCGCTCGTTGTCATGAATTATCCTCCGGGGAACACCAAAGTGGTAAATGACATGATGTTTGACAAAACTAATCACGTTAGATGTCTTCACTTCAATAAGTGGCACTGCTTCTGCCCATTTGGAGAAATAATCGGTTATTACTAAAATAAACTGGTGACCTCTAGCCGAGGGCGAACTGATAGGACCTATGATGTCTATTCTTCGAACTTTAAAAGGCCAAGTCACAACTGTAGGATGTAAGAACTCCGAGGATTGGTGTATAAAATCAGCATTGATTTGATATGCTCTGCATTTACGGGCATAATCTATAGCGTCTGCCACCATGGTGGGCCAATAGTAACCCATTCTCCTAAGTTTATCTTGCATCTTGGGGCTCGGTTGATGTGCCCCATAAGTGCCATCGTAGGCCTCACGAAGGGCTTGTCTTGCTTTGACATTTGAAAGGCATCGCAGTAGGAGCCCATCATATAAACGACGATACAACATCTTGGATGTTGCATCATAATAGAACCGGAGTGAGCGTCTCTTAATGGAGGTTTCTTCTTTCGGATCATCCGGCAGAATTCCATAGGCCGCATAATCTATGAAAGGGAACCTCCAATCTTTAGAATCAAGACTCGGCTCCGTTGCATGGCTATGTTGAATTCATAGATTATTCTTGGCACAAAATAACTCTCGATCAATCACTGTGATCGAATGTTGTCTTCTGAGTGGATTAGCCAAGGAAGCTGCCAAACCAGCCAGAGCGTCTGCTTTAATGTTCTGTAATCGAGGCACGTGCTCGATGAAGAATCCATAGAAATTAGAAGCTAACTTGATAGTAGTGTGACAGTAGGGGATGAGGTCTTCATGAGGGACTTCATACTCTGTCACGCCCCAGTCCCAAAATACGTAAGCATGCCAGTCGTATGTATATGCTAACTCCAATATATGAAAATCATAACACATACGTACGTTGTATTATGAATAATAATTCACAAGTGGTATATAATGTCACAACTCACAGGCAATACTAATCTCATCCACAAAATTAAATAGAAATAAATAACCAAATATGACAATGAACCAAGTATGAAATAGTCGAGAAGAACTAATAGTTGGGTAGAGACAAATCCGTTACCAAACTATGATATGAAAGAAAACATAATAAGTACATCATCTAGTAATCAGAGAGCCTCGAAGGGAAGGCCTCCTCTAAAGAGAACGAAATAACAAGTCTTGGTCCATGCTCCTACAAATAGTCATGATCGTCTATACCTGGAAAGGTACCAGGTCCTCAGAGAGACGTAACAAAATACAAAAAATAGCATGCCAATTGAATACAGTAAAATATGCATAAAGAATAGACAAAAATATACAAGTACGCTGCACTAGACAATCTATATGAAAATACATAATAAGGACAACTTTTTAACGTATGGGCAGGTGTAGGCTACTCTAATACACACGCTATCTCATAAATCATGAATACACACACGTACTTGTACTATCAATCGACATACCTTGAGGGTAGCGACCATCGTAACACCAGATCAATATACCTCGAGGGTACCGACCATCGCGACAAAAATACCGTAGTGTGTCAAGTTACTACGGTTTACCAAAGTGGGTAGCCCATACGCCTACTGACTGTCCTTCCCTCCATGATACTATGTGTCAAGTATTTGTCAACAAATATAATATATAATATGACTGAAAGAAAACACATATATAATAAATATATGATAATATGTTAAGCATGCAAAATACTGTAAGCAATTTGGCAAGGTATATTTGTCTGGTGTCCGAGCAGAGTTTAGACAATGACCTGGTAGTGAATAGGTCAAGTCAATAGTAGTACAAAGAGAGGAAGATGTGCGAACATCTCCGGATGCTGAAATAAACAATACCAACGTTTACAAAATAAGTGACATAGTCAGAAAACACTACCCTTTCGTCCAATTTGGACACAGGAGCAAAACGATAATTTTTGGATCAAAGTAGGGGTCCACATGTAGGCTACTATACCGAAAAATATGTCAGGGGTAAAGGTCTTTAAATATGCTAAATTATAGGTCAAACGAATTCTAAACATCGATACGAACTCAACGGTATGTCCAGTTTTGGATTCCTGTGAGTCGATCACAAAATCGCTCGTCAAGTCGAATGGTAGGGCCTGCGAAACAACGATTCGTCGACTGACTTGAAATCGAATAAAACTCGAGTCACGGGACAGGCCAGACGCTGTGAATCCAATGGTGCAAGTTTTGTTTCGATCCGATGAACGTACACAAACTAATTAGGAAATTTGTAAAATACTGATACAAAGGACTTTTTACGGATACGGGTTGATTTCGGTGTGCACACACACGACCAAATCAACTTTCGCGAAAGTTCACATGTCAGGATATACCATACACGCTTTTTGGTGCAATTGTTACGCAACAAGGAGGTCCCGTTTGACGGGGCGCACTCCATATCGTAAAATTTTAGTTTATGAAAAACGTGATTTTTGATCGTTTTGGAAACAGAATAATTTGACAAATGAAGCAAACTAAGAAAAACTAAAAAATAGAATTAATCCTGGTTATATAGTATAAAATTTTATTCAAACACATTTTTTTAAAATAGTTCATGGATTGGATGGAAAGTGGGCACGAACAAGAGTACTTGGATAGTTTTTAACAGTTTTGGAAATATTGTTTTTCCTCAACTTAGATGCACTTTTTACCTAGTTTTAACTAACAGATATGAAGGTATACGTACTGGGTGTCGAAGAGGATTACATAGGCTTTCCAGAAAATCAATCGGTTTGACTTTTCATCGTGTGTGTGTGAAGTTATGATCGTGGAAAGGAGGGTACCTGACTATCGGTTTCTGCGCGGTTCGGGCTGGTGTGCGGCGGTTCTCCGGCGAACGCAGGCGGCTGTAAGCGGCGGTGGGGTGTCGGGAGGTGGAGGAGGTTGAAATCTAGGGTTAGGGTTTCAGTTTTGATGGTTAAGTTGATATCTATATAGGGGAGAGACAAAGAGTCGAGGGGACGTCCGCGGGTTCGCGGGTTCGTGGGATAGGATTTGCTTTCTATTAGTTGTGTGCACGTGTATTGTTTGGTTACTGGTGGTGGTATTGCTTTATTACTTTTATTACTTTTTGGTTTGCTTTTCTTTTGCTTTGCTTTCTTTTCTTTTCATTTTCTATCCTTTTCTTTTCTTATCTTTTTCCTTATTTCTTTTATTATTATTATTATTATTATTATTATTATTATTATTATTATTATTATTATTATTATTATTATTATTATTATTATATATAAATATATATATATATATATATATATATATGAAATAAATTAATTCGTACATGAAATAATATGTAAACAAATCTTTAATACTTTATTAAATAATTTTACACCCAAAAAATATATATTTGTGAAATAATTCTAATTACCAAGAAAAATAATATATATTTAAGCTAAATAAATCAAAAATTTTTATTTTCTAACTATCTAAACAATTAATCCAATACTTAAATATAATGAATAAAATACGATAAAATACTACAAATTATCAATTCTAAATTAGGGGGTTTACATTCTACCCAACTTACAAGAATTTCGTCTTCAAAATTAAAAATAAGGCAATGTTCTAAAAATAGGAGAAGGCAATATGGTAGAGAAAGGTCAAGTGTGAATTATCGTACCTCAACCTCGCGAAGGAGAAAATATAAATAATGCATTAAATTCTAAGGGTCAGTCTGGCCTATACTAAGTAAGGTAATATGACACGAATAAGTTTTCAGTACAAGGAGAACTTGCACATGGGACCGAGGATAAGAAGGACACGATAGGGGAGATGAGTAATCCAAGAATATCCAAGAATGAGGTGTTGATAGGACAGAGGATAAACTGTCATTTTTTGGTTACATGAATGATCTTGAGCTATCTATGATCTAATGATAAAAAATGATGTCTCTATATTATATAAATTCTCCTCAATCATTCGATAACACTCACCAATCCTCAAATTTTTTAACATAATTTATAACTCATGTGATACGCCCTTAATCACAAAAGACATCCTCCTAACAATGCAATTGGCATATGGGAGCTATACCTAGTACTACCAGTAGATCTAACTTTCCTCAAGCTTACAGTTTTGTAACCGATATGATATGCTCTGACCATTCTAGAGGGAAAGTATATTCATCTAATAAACTACGTCAACTATATCTCAATCCACATAATATAATCTCACGTGGAAACCAAGTGCATTAATGTTGATCAGACAATAATACACCGATGTCACATGAATAAAAATACCAAGAAAGACAATATGTAATAAAGTTGGTCAGACCTTAATACAAATGTTTGAACACGCTCATGATAAAAATAAAGCTTGTAAAAACTAAGCTATACAAAAAATAAGTCAAATAAAAAAAATTATAATGGATAATGATAAATAAAAGTACAAATAGTTCAAGTTCATCAAGAATCTAAGACTCGTCCGGTGTTTGTGCCTCTACAGTTGCCATACTAACTTCTTGTCTAAGTCTATGGTCGACCAAATGGGATATGGAGCTCTAAAACTCTACAGTCTAGATAACAATATCTTCTTACACTAGCATAGATTCAGTGTTATTCAGTTATACTTCATTAATGGGTAATAAGGACTATGAGATGCTAGGTTATGAAGCATGTTACCCAACTTACAAGAATTCAACTAATAGTGTAATTGACCAATGGAGCATATATATACCTAGTACAAGTCACCTTCCTAACCTCTATCAAGCACGAAAAAAATATATAAGATTTATGTTGTGAAAGGACCAAGCAAGATGCAATTCAAGAAGTCAAATAAGAGTTCAAAAATGGAATCAAGGAAGGTGATCAAGTAAGTGGATGAGATCTGTCACGCCCCAGTCCCAAAAATGCCGAGGGACTGGACACGTGGCAATGGCCAACAGCACGCACCGATGGATAACCCAATTTAATGGATCCATCAGGACATGCTTAAGCTGTAGTCTAACAGTAAGATGTTACAAGTCTCAGGTATTTCTAATCTCATCCACAGAATAAACACAGATTAATGCCAGCAATAATGCAATAGAATAACTAAACAAATCTCAAATAAGGTTATCTCGGAAAACAATCCGAGAATCAGTCTGTTACATTAAGGAAATAGACAGGAAATAAAATACTGGAAATGGAAATACTGAGTGAATGAAGCCGGTGCTCAGGAGAAGTCCTCTGGTGCGAGCTCGTCCTCAGGTCCTGGTACAGCTCCTGGAAGTGCTCCTGTACGGTGTATCTCTGGATGGTTCTCTTCGGCTATACCTGGGGACATAGTCCATTCCAGGTCCTCAGGAGACATAACAAGGTACAGATAATACAAGCCAAAATATAAGCAGTGTAGAAATTAAATGAAACAGCAGGGTAAACTACGTAACCAGCTAGGTGATAAATGCAAGTTGAGAGCATCACTAGAACTCAGGCTGAAGCTGCTACAAGCTCTGTGTCGGGGAGCCGGTAGCAGTGATATCATGTAGTTGTCTAGCTCAATGGGAGACTACGACGCCGGCATAATATAAAATCAACCTGTAGCCTGTGTAACTCTCCCCACCCAATGTAATCACGCATATCATGACCATAACGTCTCATGTCCATGTCAAGCGGGATCATAGCTAATGCAACAAGTCATAAAGTATCTAGAAACAGATGTCAATGTCAAGTCATGTATCCTATACAGAATTACCATGAATGTCTCAGGAAGACTCTGTCTCATGAATAGTGTCAAGTATCCTGGGTTCTGTTGTACTTGATAGGACAAGTACCAAGAGTAAGGATATCGAATGTCCATCTCTAATGACGTACCCAACATCGCGTACGGTGTTGGCACCCGACTATGATCGGACACTAAGTACGTCACACGTTTCCTAGGTTAAGTAGTTAAAACAAGTTTATATGAATTTACACAAGAACTCCAGCAAAATATTATCACAGAAACTACTGAGAATTGACAAGCTTTAGTTGCCCACTGATGCTAAATTAAGCCAAGGAAATAAATAGCAGACTGCAGGGTCTGGCAAGGTACACTTGCCTGTGGTTCCGGTTCAAATTGCGGCTCTGACTTCAGCTGAATTTGCAGGCGGTATTCCGGTTGCTGAAATAAACATCACCATCAGATCCAGAAAATATCAATCAGCTAGAAACGCCTGTCCTTGAGTCCAATTTGGAGACAAGGGCAGAAACGACAGTTTCGGGTCAAAACGGGGTCCACAAGTGGGCCCGCTTTGCACCGAAAAACGTGTCAGGGTCAAAGGTCTCCAAATTCACCAAACTTAGTGTCAACAGGTCAGGAACGATGATACGAACCCAACAGAACTTTCAGAATTGGATTCCGATGAGCCGATCACAAAATCGTCCGTCGAGCGGGGCTTGTGGGGCCCACGACACGCGATTTTGTCAACGTTCTCAGAATCGAACCAAACTTGGGTCACAGGACCAGCGTATCACTACGAGTCCGATGGCGCAAGTTTTATTTCAATCCGACGTGTGTACACAAAGTTAGGGTGAATTGCAGAAAAGTCGGATACGGGGCGATGTCCGCGGATATGCGTTGATTCCGGTGTGCACGCACATCCGAATCAGCTTCCGCGAAATCCCACACATCCGTATCGATGACGCGCACGAATCTGTGAAGACCGCACGCGACCAAGTCATCCCATTTGGCAGAGCGTACCCAGTTCCGGGGTGAATCGGGGTATTGTTTTTTCTGTTTTTGGATCGCGGTGTGCGATCACCACAGGACGCGATGCCCCGAACGGTTTATCCGGGCACCGAGAGGGTCATACAGGCTTCACAACGCAATTTACGGAATCGAAAACAGAGCTACGAGCAAGAAGATACACGCACCTGAACGGGGCCCGAAAATCGGGGTCTGAATCGTGTCCAACACGACACGGACACTGTGTCCCGTGTCTGTGTCCGACGCAAAGGGGATTTAGGGTTAGGGTTAGGGCTTTCTGCCGGCGGTGGGGACGGCAACTCTGCGGCCAGGCTGAGGTGGAGGGGGCCGGGGGCAGCACGGCGAGGCGGCGGCCGGGCTCGTCGGCGCTGCGAAGGCCGGAGGCGGCTCGGGGAGCTGCCCGAGCTGCTGCTGCTGTCGTCGTGGTGACCGGGGACGCCGGAGCGGGGCGCCGGAGGGGAGGAGATGACCGGGGAGAGGGATGGGCGGCGGTGGCGGCGTCGTGGTCGTGGGGGAGGTCTGGTCGGAGAGGGGCTGACGGAGGGGATTTATAGGGCTGAGGGAGGGCTGTCGTGGCCGGGTTAGGCGGAGGCGAGGGGTGGATGTGGCGGGGTGGGACGCGGGTGGGAGGAGCGTGGCCGAGCGGAGCGGGCGGCGGCCGGGGGACGCGCCGGAGAACGCGGAGGGGTGACCGGGTCGTGGGGTGCGGGTTCGGGCGGGTCGGGTCTGGCGGATCCGACCCGACCCGCTAGGGGCTGGGCCGGGCTCGGCTGGGGGAATGGGCCGGGCCGATCCAATGGGTTTGGGTTTTTATTAAAAAATAAAATAAATAATAACTAAATTATTAATTAATTAATAAATAACTAAATAATTATTTGTAGGTGTTTAAAAAAATAGGTCCGGGGCCCGATTTTCAGAAAATTTGCCCTAAGTCCAGTTTTTCATTTTACACCCAAAAATATTATTTTTATAATATTTTAATACTGTTTATTATCATTTAAAAATCATTTAAATATTAAAACCCTGTTTTTAAATTACAGAAAATTCCCAGAAAATTCCAGAAAATTGTGTAAAATCCAAATTTGAAAATCTTGAAAAATCAGGGGGTTTATAAGATCCTATACTCTAATCATATTCGCAGGCTTGCTCGATACAGTAACATAACCGAGATAATATACTCTCGACCTGTATGGGCCACTACAAAAATATGTCACGTCCCAGTCCCAAAATATGTAGGACTAGGGATACGTAAATATGTTAGCCGTATGTATATGGTAACTCTAATATATGGAAATTATAACACATACGTACGCTATATTATGAATAATAATTCACAAGTGGTATATAATGTCATAAGTCACAGGCAATAGTAATCTTATCCACAAAAGAAAATAGAGATAAATAATCAAATATGGTAATGAACCAAGTATGAAATAGTCGAAAAGAACTAATAGTTGGGTGGAGACAAATCTACTACCAAACTAGGATATGAAAGAAAACATAATAAGTACATCATCTAGTGATCAGAGAGGCTCGAAGGGAAGACCTCTTCTAAAGAGAACGAAGTAGCAAGTCTTGGTCCGTGCTCCTACAAATAGTTATGATTGTCTATACCTGGAAAGGGACCAGGTCCTCAGAGGGACGTAACAAGATACAAAAAATAGCATGCTAATTGAACAGTAAAATATGCATAAAGAATAGACAGAAAATATACAAGTACGCTACACTAGACAATCTATATGAAAATGCATAATGAGGACAACTTTTCAACATATGGGCATGTGTAGGCTACTCTAATACACACACTATCTCATAACTCATGAATACGCATGCGTACTTGTACTATCAATCGACATACCACGAGGGTAGCGACCATCGTAACAATAAATCAACATACCTCGGGGGTAGCGACCATCATAACACCAAATCGGCATACCTCGAGGGTAGCGACTATCGTAACACAAATGCCTTAGTGCGTCCAGTTACTACGGTTTACCAAAGTGGGTAGCCCATATGCCTACTGACTGTCCTCCCCTCACACGATACTATGTGTCAAGTGTTTGTCTACAAATATAATATATAATATGACTGAAAGAAAATACATATATAATGAATATATGATAATATGTTAAGCATGAAAAATACTGTAAGTAATTTGGCAAGGTATACTTGCCTTGTGTCCGAGCAGAGTTTAAACAATGTCCTAGTAGTGAATATGTTAAGTCAATAGTAGTACAAAGAGAGGAAGATGTGTGAACATCTTCGGATGCTGAAATAAACATCACCAACATTTATGAAATAAGTGAGATAGTCAGAAAACACTATTCTTTCATCCAATTTGGATACATGGACAAAACGATGATTTTTGGGTCAAAATAGAGTCCAAATGTAGGCTACTTTGCACCAAAAATGTGTTAGGGATAAAGGTCTCTAAATATGCCAAATTATAGGTCAAATAAATTATAAACGTCGATATGAACTCAACGGTATATCCAATTTTGGATTCTGGTGAGCATATCACAAAATCGCTTGTCAAGTCGAATCGTGGGGCCCGCAAAATAGCGATTCGCCAACTGACTCAGAATTGGACGAAAATTGGGTAACATGACAGGTCAGACGATGTGAGTCCAATGGTGCAAGTTTCATTATGATCTGATGAACGTACACAAACTAATTAAAAAAATTATAAAATATTGATACGAGGGACTTTTTACGGATACAGGTTGATTTCGGCATGCACACACGTCCAAATCAACTTTCGCAAAATTTTACACGTCAAAATATATCATACGTGCCTTTTGGTACAATTGGTACACAACGAAGCGGTCCCATTTGGCGGGGCGCTATCACAAAATTTTAGTTTCTGAAAAACGTAATTTTTGATCGTTTTGAAAACAGAATAATTTGACAATTGAAGCAAACTAAGAAAAACTAAAAGAATAGAATTAATCCTGGTTATATAGTATAAAAGTTTATTCAAACTCAAAATTTTAAAATAGATCATGGATTGGATGGAAACTGGGCATGAACAGGGGTACTTGGACAGTTTTTAACAGTTTTGGAAAGGTTGTTTTTCCTCAACTTTGATACAATTTTTACCTAGTTTTAACTAACCAATATGAAGGTATACCTACTGGGTATCGAAGAGGATTGCATAGGCTTTCGAGAAAATCAATCGGTTCGACTTTTCGTCGTGTGTGCATGAAGTTATGATCGTGGAAAGGAGGGTATCTAACTATCGATTTATGTGCAGTTCGGGCGGGTGTGCGGTAGTTCTCTGGTGAACACAGGCGGCTGTAGACGCCGCTGGGTGTCGGAAAGGTGGAGGAGGTTGAGAGCTAGGGTTAGGGTTTTAGTTTTGATGGTTAAGTTGATATATATATAGGGGAGAGACAGAGAGTCGAGGGGACGTCCGCGGGTTCGCGGGTTCGTGGGATAGGATTTGCTTTCTATTAGTTGTGTGCACGTGTATTGTTTGGTTGCTTCTAGTGGTGTTACTTTACTCCTTTTTGTTTCTTTTCTTTTCTTTTCTTTTCTTTTCTTTTTTTCTTTTGCTTTGCTTTCTTTTCTTTTCTTTTCATTTTCTATCATTTTATTTTCTTATCTTTTTCCTTATTTCTTTTATCTATTATATATATAGATATATATGTATATGGTAAAAAAATCTAAAATATATTAATTTGTTCATGAAATAATTTGTAGAAAATCTTTAATACTTTATTAAATAATTTTACACCCAAAAATATATATATTTGTGAAATAATTCTAATTGTCAAGAAAAATAATATATATTTAAGCTAAATAAATAAATAAAATTATTTTCTAACTAGCTAAACAATTATTCCAAAACTCCAATACTTAAATATAATGAATAAAATAAGATAAAATACTACAAATTACCAATTCTAAATTAGGGGGTTTTACATACTCCCCTCTAACCTGATTGACTATCAGCTTAGAATCGCCATAAGCTTCTAGTATTCCACCTCTAGCTGTTTTGCTAACTGGAGACAAATGAGCTGAGCATTATATTCTGCTACGTTGTTGGAGCAAGGTTCTCGGAGAGAATATGCACGATGTATCGACAAATTATCGGAAAAAACGAGGACTATCCCCATACCGGCGATGATATTGCCTTTGGGACCTATTCTGGATGCTCCGTCAAAGAACATTTGCCAAGTGTTGTCTCTCATTGCCATGTCGGACTCTAGGACTTTGTCTGGAATATGGTCATACAATTTTAAGTTTTCAGGAACTGGATGAGCCGTGAGGAAGTCAGCCAAGGTTTGGCCTTTCACCGCCTTTTATGGGACGAACACCATGTCGTAAGGGGATAACAACATTGCCCACGTAGCCAGGCGAGAGTTGAGTATACTTGGTTTAGTCATTAGCACCCAGAGGGAATTCACTTTGGATATGACATGGATTGTTTGACCAATCACGTAGTGACATATTTTTTGGATAGCGAACACCAAGACAAGAATTCTTTCTCTACAGGGTGGTACATGTGCTCGGCACCGACCATCATGCGGCTGAGATAGTAGATAGCCTATTCATGACCTTTATCACTCTTCTATGCAAGCAAAGCGCCTAAAGAGTGATCCATTTTCCGAACATACAATAAGAAAGGTTTTCCCATAATTGGGGAACTAGAGGGTTTGTGAGGTACTGCTTAATGTCGCTGAATGCTCGCTGACATGCTTCTTTCCAAATAAATGTCACTCCTTTTTTCATGAGCTGGGTGAATGGATGGCATCATCCTGAGAGATTTGACATAAACCTCCTGATATATGCCAATTGGCCTTGCAGTTCACAAAACTCCTTGAGTTTACATGGAGGACGCATTTAATGATAGCTTTGACTTTGTCGGGATCAAGATCAATGCCCTTAGAGGTTATACCAAATTCGAGGAACTTGCCACTGAAAACTCCCAGGAATGACTTCGTCGGATTTATTTTGAGTTAAAGTTCACGCATTAATTCGAACATCGTTCATAGATCTTGAAGGTGATCATCCTTGAAATGACTCTTAACTACAATATCGTCCACATAGCATTCCACCGTCTTCCCTAAATGCTCACAAAAATTTATACTCATGGCCCGTTGGTACGTTGCCCCTGCGTTCTTCAAGCCGAAGGGCATTACTGTGTAGCAGTACACTCCCAACAGTGTCCGAAATGATGTGTGTTTTTTATCATCAAAAAATATCTTGATTTGATTATATCCCAAGAATCCGTCCATGAATGACATGCGCTCGAAACTGCAGGTATTTTCAATCATGACATCTGTAATTGGGAGAGAAAATTTGTCTTTTGCGCAAGCCTAATTTAGAACTCTGTAACCTATGCAAACTTGGATATTTCTATTCTTTTTCATGACTAGGACCACATTGGCCACCCAGTCAGGATGTTGCGCTTCCCGAACAAAGCCACATGCTATCAGCTTTTTCACTTTAGCTTCGATCTCATCCATTTAATCTGGGTTGAACCGTCGTTGTTGTTGCTTCTCTGGTTTAATATTAGGAAGGATATTGAACTTGTGTGAGGCTATCTGTGGATCCAAACTGGGCATATCCTCGTAGCTCCAGGCAAAGATGTCAATATATTCTCTTATAAGCTATACAAGCACCTGCTTGTCTTCATTAGAGAGACTTTTGTTGATGAAGATGGATTTTGGGGAAGACGGATCTCCTATATCGATCTGGATGATTTTATCATCTGTAGGCGATTCGCGTTGCTCAAACCGTAACTCTCATTGTGATTCCATCTATTGTGCCCATGGATCAATTTCGAAAGATTTCAATGATTGGTCATCTTCGTCAATTGAGTCAGCTGACCCCATATTGACAGAAAATGCATGCTTGAATATTTTACCTATGATCCCGTCAGAATTCCAAAATCATGATTCGGAAGAGTGAGAAGTTGTTTTCTCATCCTTCTCTGAGCTTTCAGGACTTGTCGGAGGAGTGACATAACCTAAACCACTTACGTGTTCGCTGGTAATAGGCTTCAAGTTTGCGTTTTGGAGAGAAGTGGCGTATTGGCAGACGCCGACCTTTTCCATATTTGGGGCCTTTGTCAGTCTTCAAATCATAACCCATCTTTTGGATAATATTTTTGGCAGATCGACTATAGTGATAAATTTATATTTTTCTCGTATCCTCCTCTGAGTCATCGGTATGCAAAATCTTCTTATTATTAGCTTTGTCGAAGACTATATGTTGGTCTTCATTCCTTCTTGCTGGAACCACGAAGTAAGAACCATCACATGAACGATATGATGTGCCTGTCTGGAAGGGTGGTACCACCGGTATCGATAGGGGATCATAAGCACAAAGAGCGTCTAAGAACTCTCTAGCAAAGGAATCAACATCAGTGTAGTACGAAGAAGCGTCATCTTTATTCATTAAGTACAAAATTTTCTTCTCCTCAACAAAATCAACAACAGGCTCTACTTTGATAGTAGGCTTAGTGAGATTAATGACCAAAGATAGACTTTCTGGAGCAGGCTGCTTGTTGCGACGAAGGTTAATAACGAGTGGTGGTTCCTTCTGCTTAGATTTGGTGATATCTATCACCAGTGGCCCTTTTGCCTTCTTTTCGTGAGTTGACTTGCGTAGGTTGATAACAAGTGGTTCCGGAGGATCTTTGCGAGTGATACGCCCTTTGACTCGGATGTAAGCCCCCACCATTTTTGAATTTTGAATTTTATTATTTTTATTTTCATTAGAGGAATTTTTGGGTTATTTTTAGCTTATTTAAAAATATGAATATAATTCTTTGGTTTTTACATATATAAAATAAATTTATATTTAGAAATTAAAATTATTAAATGAAAATATGTTGGCGTAAAAATTACTTGTTAAAGTATTATCAATTTTTCTAGAATTTATTACTATACAAATCTATTTTTAGATACTTTCAAATATATACAATAAGAGAAACGAAAAAAGAAAAGAAGATAATAAGAAAAGAAAAGAAAAAGAAGATAAAAAAATGAAATAAATCAAAAATCCTAAACTAAACCATTTCCCTCCCCCTAGCCAGATTACATAACTGACCTAAGCCCCGAGCCCAGGTTTTTTCCACCCATGCTCGACAACAGCGACTCGACCGCGGGTTTCCCCCGCAACCCCGCTCATCTCTCTCTCTCTCTCTCTCTCTCTCTCTCTCTATATATATATATATATATATATATATATATATATATATATATATATAACCCTAACTCTAATCCCAAATCGTAACCTTAGCACAACCGACGTCCCGATCCCCTGGCCTGCGGCCACGAAGCGAGCGTCGCGCGTGGCCGCGTGCGCGGAGGCAACGATAGCAGCTACAATAACAACACCAGCACCAGTTCAACCTCCCCACTTTGTGCAGTATTTTCTCCCTACTCGTGCGATCGTTCTGCGTATCGTCTTCTCCGGTACGTTCACAACATAAGCCTCTCCAATCCCCTTCAAGTAGTTCATCTTTAATTTGTTTAAAAAATGTAAAAATTGATCCGAAGTTGAAAAAAAAACATGTTTCAAAATAGCCCTGGAAATTGTCTCAAACCCCCATGTGTAAACTCCCTAATTTTTTAAATTATAATTTTAGTATTTTTATTAAATTATTGGATTTCTTTTGGCTATTTTGTTCGTTAATTAGAAAATAACTTCTTTGATTTAATTACTTATATAAATACTTATTTAGAATCATTTTCAGGCTATTTTAGAATTTTTTTTAGATTTTTTAGAATTTTGGGGTAATTAAAACCTAGGAAACATAATTTTTTAAGATTTTTATGATTTACTGGGAGACCATACTTGCATGGTATTTCAACCAAACATTTATTTTAGAGTTAAAATAATTAAATATATTTTTATGTAATTTATTTATAATTTTTTAGAATTTATTTGGTTTTACAATAGGCTAATAACTAATTTTCTAGAAATTTTTGAATTTAATATAGAAGCCTATGATCATAAAATGGCCCTAAGTATTTTTTTTTTTAGGTTTATAATGGTATTGTACATTTTTTAGATTTTTTATAAATATTTTTGAAATTTTTACATATTTATTTTGAGTTATTTATATTGAAAATTATTTAAATAATGTTTTGATAAAGGCAAATCAAAAATAAATAATATAAACAAACTACCCAACCAGATTCTGACACGTGTCCAGCCTGTCCCCTTTTTTCAGCCTCCGACCAGCATATATATATATATATATATATATATATATATATATATATATATATATATATATATATATATATATATATATATATATATATATATTATAATAACCCTAATTGTCGGCTTTTTAATATTGAGGAGAGAGAGAGAGAGAGGAGAGAGGAGGGAGATTGGTTCTTCGTGTTCATCAACTTTTCGAGGCCATTACTCCTAGCTCTGAACTCTAAATGCATTCTCGTTTCTTATGTTGGAACCAAATCTAGGTATAGTTTTTGAATAATGAATTTATTTTCATAAATTCTGAACCTAAACTTCTAGAAAATTCGTGGATTGCCGATTGTATGAAATCTGACATGTTTTGGTGTTTTTGAGATTTCGGGAGATCCCAAACTCGAAATTGCGATCCGTTTAAACTTTCGGAAAGCTGTCATGACAAAATATAAAATATATTTTTCTCAGAATTAAATATACTATTTTAATATTCTAAAATTTTTGTACAACCTAGAAATAACTAAAAAACTACCGAAAACTGTCATTTGTGAGTCATATGGGCGATAATTTTTTACCGGTTCGAGATTTGATGAAACCGTCGATTAAAGGATTATTTAGTGCTGAAATCTATAAAATTTCACACATAAATCTTAATTTTGTGTCAGTTGAGTTTTTTGTCAACAGAATACCTTGATTTGCGTGCCACGGATCCCGAATTCGTAAAATTAATATTTTTTAAACCAAAATCTAGAATTAGCCTTAAAATTAGAAAATAATTAAATTAAATTAATATTTTAGGTTATTTTATTCAGAATTGAAATAGATTAGACTATAAAACCTATCCAACCACTTTTGTAGATCTAATTTGTTTAATTTATGTGACGGATAGATCGGACGACTTCTTGAGTTACGACTTCCTTCTTTTTTGGAGCAGAAAAGATACCTTGCCAACTCTTGTACAGTACTTTGTACGCTTTCATTTTTAGTTATTATTTTTTTATCGTATATAGTTTCGTGATGCTCTTTGTCATATTTGATTTGTCATATGATGCTCTAGTCTTATTTTCTTGTTTTACGTGCATGTATATTATTTGCCTTCCATATATGATGCTCGTCTCTACTTTTTCGTCACGTATATGATATATGCTCCACCATGTGCGTACAACTTGACAGGATCTTGTGGCCCCGTATTAAACTTGACTTGACATTAGTCCATGACCTTGCCTTGACCGCTTTGACTTGATTCCTTAGTTCCTTAGGTGAGGATATCGTTATTAGGCGTTGGTTATTGTGATTAAATTTTGACTCATTAGCGTCTCACCGGGTTACGATAGAGATTTGTTCACTTGACCCTTCGGTCGTTATGTCACGACCCGCACCCGGAAATTCGGGCACGAGTGCGTGGGTACGTCCAGCCTACGCCGCAGAGTCGGCGGTAGTACGCTGTCTAGGTCAATTCCACAGTTAACTAATCTAGCTCATTCACAAATAAAATAGGCAAGATAATAATGGGAATAAGATGCTTAAAATTTCAAATAAAGTAAATGCGACAACAGATTCAAATGTTTTAGTACAGAAAATCAGAATAAAATCGGGGACAAACCCGATTACTAAGATAAGAGCAATAAATAAAAATAGCCACTGCTATCTACTCTGCAGCAGGGGTCTCCTGGGTGGGATCTGGCTCCTCATAAGTATCATCTGTACCCTCATAGGGACCATAATATGTAGGGACAAGGTCCTCATCATCGCCTAAATCAACGGATCCAGTCAGGAAAGGAGCAAAGTACACAATGCACAACAAGATTAAACTAAATATTTATAACAATTAAATTGAGTATCATGTTGAGAAACTGCATAAAAGAACATCAATATCTCAGAGTTAATGCTATAAACAGGAATATGAGAAAACATGAATAAATGAGACAGGAAATGAAACTACAACAGTCAGCAAGAAATATAACAAGACCAGAAACTATCTGTGTGAACTTGTGTTTGTTTTAGAATACATAGTTGGCATGTAGGGGTTTATAAGGCTAATCCGGCCGTCATAAACGGCTATTAAACAGGGAAAATTGAGATCCGGCTGAGGTACAGTCGCGTACCAACAGCTATTAAATATGACAAGGGGAAGGGTAAACTATATGCCTTCTTGTATTCTCCCACCCGACATAAAAAACAAGACATGAACTCCAAATATTCAAGACATGAATTCCAGTATTCCTAACACTAGGTGTAATCATCAAGGGTACTAGTAAAGCAGGGAATTAATTATCATAATATAAAGATTTAACTTGAAGTGCAGGTACTTGCCTGTTGTTTGGATCCAATTAATTGTACGCAGGGAAATATTCCAGAGATGAGTCCAAAAGCTGAAATAGACATTACCATCATGCTCATAAGATGTCAAATAGCTAGAAACGCCTGTCCTTGGGTCCAATTTGGAGACAAGTGCAAAAACGACAGTTTCGGGTCAAAACGGGATCCACCAGTGGGCCCTCTTTGCACCGAAAAACGTGTCCGGGTCAATGGTCTCCAAATTCACCAAACTTAGTATCAACAGGTCAGGAACGCTGATACGAACCCAACAGAACTTCTAGATTTGGATTCAGATGAGCCGATCACAAAATCGCCCGTCGAGCGGGGCCTGTGGGGCCCACGACACGCAATTTCGTCAACGTTCTCAGAATCGAACCAAACTTGACCCACAGGACCAGCGTATCGCTACGAGTCCGATGGCGCAAGTTTTGTCTCGATCTGACGAGTGTACAAGAAGTTAGGGCGAATTACATAAAAGTCGAATACGGGGCGATGTCCGCGGATACGCGTTGATTTCGGTGTGCACGCACACCCGAATCAGCTTCCGCGAAATCTAACACGTCCGTATCGATGACGCGCACGTATCTGTGAAGACCGCACGCGACCAAGTCGTCCCGTTTGGCGGGGCGTACTCAGTTCCGGGGTAAAACAGGGTCTAGTTTTTTCTATTTTTGGATCGCGGTGTGCGATCACCACAGGACGCGATGCCCCGAGCGGTTTGTCCGAGCACCGAGAGGGTCATACAGGCTTCGCAACGCAATTTACGGAATCGAAAACAGAGCTACAAACAAAAAGTTACACGCACCTGAAGGAGACCCGAAAATCAGGGCCAAATTGTGTCCGACACGGTTCGACGTGTCCGAGTCCAAAATTAGGGCTAGGGTTAGGTCTGGGAGCTGCGGCGGGCTGGCCAGAGGCTGGGGCGGCGCTGGCTGGCCGGAGGCGGTCGGGGGCGCTGGGGCACGGCCGGGCGGAGGCACTGCGGAGCGGGGCGGCGCCGGGGATGGCGGCTGCTGTTCGTGGGGAGGCCGAAGGCGGGTGCTGGAGGAGAGGGAAAGAGGAGGAGGGGCTGGTGGCTCTCGGCGGGGTACGGCGGAAGCGGGGCTGGGCACGGCGAGGCGGGGCGATGGTCAAGCGGGGGTGGCCGGGTCTCGAGGAGGGCGGAGCCGGAGGAGAGGGGCGGACGGGTGGCTGGAAAGGGGAAGGGGAAGGGTTTTATAGGGCTGGGGGGTGCTGGGTCGGCCGGGGATGGCGGCGTCGTGGCGGGGAAGGCGGAGGCGAGCCGGGTGGAGCGGGGACGTGGCGCGGCGGGCGCGGGCCACGGCGCCGGACGCGGGGCAGCGTGGGGGGCTGGGGGAGAAAAGTCTCCGGGTCGGGCGGCTAACGGGTCCGGGCAAACCCGCCCGACCCGCAAGGAAGCGGGCTGGGGGCTGGCTGCTGGGCCGGTCCACTGGGCTGGGCCGGCCCAAGAAAAAATAATAAAAAAATATTAATAATAATAATAATAATAATATTTTAATAAATAGTTTAATTAATTAGTTAATTAGTAAAAATAGTTTTTAGGCATTTAAAAATAGGTCTGAGGCCCAAAAAAATTCAGAAAAATTACCCTAAGTCCAGTTTTTCATTTTACACCCAAAAATGTTATTTCCATAATATTTTAATATTATTTATGAATAATTAAAAAAATTATTTAATAATTAAGAACTTTGATTTTAATTACAGAAAATTCCCAGAAAATTCCAAAAAATTGGAAAAAAATCCAAGTTTTAATAATTTTGAAAATTCAGGGGGTTTACAACCTACCCAACTTATAAAAAATTTGTCCTCGAAATTTAAGAATAACAAAGGCACGAAAGGAAAGGCCGAGAATTAATATACCTCAGGGTTCAAAAAGATAAGGGTAGCGCTCTCTAATCTCGTCTTCTCGCTCCCAGGTGGATTCGCCGGGAGAATGGTGCTTCCAAGCTACGCGAACAAGGGAAATAACCTGGTTCCGTAGAACTTTCTTCGATCGATCCAGTATCTCCACGGGTTGCTCTTGGTAAGTCAATCTTGGGCCTACTTCGAGCTCTGAGTGATCCAAAATGTGGCTGGGGTATGATACGTACTTTCTCAGCTGCGACACGTGGAAGACGTTATGGACTCCATCCAAAGAGGGTGGCAATGCCAGTCGGTATGCCACTTCTCCAATTTTCTCCTGAATGCCAAAAGGTCCAATAAATCTTGGGCTGAGTTTTCTACTCCTTCCGAACCTAATGGTGCCACGTGTCGGGGAAATCTTCAAGAATACCAGCTCTCCAACCTTTAATAAAGTTATAATCAAGTCTTAGTCCCATAATCAAAATGTTTAAATTGACTTGAATTCATAAATTTAATTACCTCAAATTCTAAGGGCCTTCGGTGGCTATTTGCCCAATGTCGTTGCCTGTCTTGAGCCACTCGAAGTCTGTCCCTTATTTGTTTTACCTTCTCAGTTGAATCGATTACCATCTCTGGTCCCAGTAGGGCTCTTTCTCCAACGTCGTCCCATGATAGCGGGGTACGACATCTTCGTCCATACAGAGCTTCAAATAGAGTCATCTCAATACTTGCTTAGTAACTGTTATTATAAGAGAACTCCACAAGTTGTAGATAGTCTTCCCAGGATCCTCCAAAATCCAGAACACATGTACGAAGCATATCTTCAAGTGTCTGGATTGCACGTTCCGATTGTCCATCGGTTTGGGGATGATAAGCTGTGCTGAATTTGAGTTGAGTCCCCAAGCTGGCTTGTAAGCTCTTCCAGAAGTGAGAGGTGAATCTTGAATCTCGGTCGGAGACAATACTTACTGGAACTCCATGCAACCTGACAATGTGTCTGATATATAAATCTGCCAGCTTCTCTGTAGATAGCCCTACTTTGAAGGGTAGAAAATGTGCAGACTTGGTCAGTCTATCTACTATCACCCAAATTGCATCCTTTCCACTAGGTGTCCTTGGAAGTCCGGAAACAAAATCCATTGTGATATGTTCCCACTTCCACTCCGGAATGGGTAGTGGTTGAAGCAATCCTCGAGGTCTTTGTCTTTTTGTCTTGACTTGTTGGCACACTAAACAACGAGATACGAACCTGGCTACTTCTCTTTTCATGCCATGCCACCAAACATGCATCCTCAGGTCCTTGTACATCTTGTTGGCTCTTGGATGTATAGAGTATTGCGATCTGTGTGCCTCTTGCATAAGTTCTTCCCTTATGTCTTCTTGAGGTACACATAATCTATCGCCATGCCTCAGTGATCCGTCTTCATGAATTCTGAAATCTTCCACTAATCCAGCTTGCACCTGACCTCGAAGGCTTTGCAGGCCTTCGTCTTGAAACTGAGTCTCTTTGATCTTGTCTATTAAAGTAGACTGAATCTGCAAGTTTATCATTTGGCCTTCTTTTCCTGGGATAATTACCTCAATACCTAAACTTTCCAGGTCCTCGAGCAAGTGTCGGTCCATAGTCAAGTACATCGCCATAGGATATCTGCTTAGAGCATCAGCAACTACATTGGCCTTCCCAGGGTGATATTGAAGGGTAATATCAAAATCTTTCATTAGTTCCAGCCACCTTCTTTGCCTCATGTTCAGCTCTTTCTGGGTGAAGATATATTTTAGACTTTTATGGTCCGTAAATATTTCTACCTTTTCTCCATAAAGATAATGCTTCCATAGTTTAAGAGCAAAAATGACAGCTTCTAATTCTAAATCATGAGTTGGATAGTTCTTTTCATGGGGTCGAAGCTGTCTAGAGGCATATGCTATTACTTTCTTGTTCTGCTCCAATACACCACCTAGACCTTTTCCAGAAGCATCACTATAAATAGCAAAACCTCCGGTTCCAGAAGGTAAGGTCAGAATAGGGGCAGTAGTCAGCCTTTTCTTCAATTCCTCAAAAGTATGCTGACATTCATCAGTCCAGGTGAACTCTTCATCCTTCCTTGTTAATTTTGTCATGGGTTCAGCAATTCTAGCAAAGTCTTTCACAAACTTCCGATAGTAGCCAGCTAATCCCAGGAAACTTCTAATTTTTGCTACCGAGTCTGGAGTGGGCCAGGATTCTACTGCCGCTATCTTCTTAGGATCTACTGCTATTCCATCTCCAGTCACAACATGTCCCAAGAATTCTACTTTGTCTAGGAAGAATGCACATTTAGATAATTTTCCATAAAGTTTTTCCTTCCTCAAAGTCTCCAATGCTAACCTCAAATGTTCTTCATGTTCTTCGGGGGTCTTGGAGTAGATTAAAATATCATCAATAAAGACCACTACAAATTTGTCTAGATATTTCTGAAAGACTCTGTTCATCAAGTTCATAAAAATTGCTGGTGCATTCGTCAACCCGAACGGCATTACTAAGAATTCGTAGTGTCCGTTCCGGGTATTGAAAACAGTTTTAGGGATGTATTCATTTCTCACCCTTACTTGGTGGTAACCAGACCTCAAATCAATCTTTGAAAATACCCGAGCTCCACTTAACTGATCAAATAAGTCATCTATCCTGGATAGGGGATACTTATTCTTAATTGTTAAGGCATTCAAGGCCCTATAGTCAATACACATTCGGGATGTTCCGTTCTTCTTGGGCACAAATAATACTGGAGCTCCCCAGGGTGAGACACTAGACCTAATGAAATATTTGTCTTCTAGCTCTTTGATTTGCTCATTTAGTTCTATTATCTCCTTCTTGTTGATTCTGTAGGGATTTTGAGATACTGGTGCTGCTCCCGGCACTAAGTCAATAGAGAATTCAACTTCTCGGTCTGGGGGTAAGCCTGGGAGATCCTCAGGGAAGACATCAAGATATTCAGAGATGATAGGTAGCGGCAATTCTTCTGTTACTAGGGCTCCACAAATTTTGTTACTACCCATTTCTCTAGAACCTCTAGCAAATTCAAATTCTGGCTTGTCAGGGGGCCTGAAGATTACACTACCTCTGTGGCAGTCTATAGTGGCATGATGTTGACTCAACCAATCCATACCCAGTATAATATCAAAACTGGGCACTGGCATTACGAGTAGCCTAGCATACAGTTCTCTTCCACATAATATAATAGGACAATTGTTACAGGCATCACTAACCGGGATAATTCCTCCACCGGTAATGATCTTATAACAATTCCTAAGGGGTTTAGTGATTAAGCTATGCTTCATAAGGAAATCTACTGACATGAATGAATGTGAAGCTCCAGAATCAAATAAAGTAATGGCTGGTATTGAATTTATAAGCACAGAACCTGTGATCACGTCTGCTGTGGCTTCCGCTTCTTCCAGAGTCATTGCATAAGCACGGCCTTGCAGCGGTGCACCCCTCTGTTGCTGCTGTTGGTGCTGAGCAAAGCGTTGTTGTTGTGTTGGAAGCAGGGGTCCCCTCTGCTGTGTTGCTGGGGCCCTGGCCTGGGCTGGAGCCTTTGGTGCAGCGGTGCGTCCTTGAGCAGCAGGACAGTCCCTCATTTGATGCGCTGCTGAGCCGCAGTAGAGGCAGGCACCTAGCCTCTTCCTGCAGACTTGCCAAGTGTGACCTGGTTTTTGGCAAAAATTACAAGCAGCAGCTTGTTGGTTTTGTCCTTGAGCCTGGTGTTGGGTGCTGGAGCTCGAGGGAGAGGACGCTGAGTTTGTTGCGGGGCCCTCTGCTATTGTTGTTGTTGAAATGGACGTTTGTTGGGTCCCGCATTTTCGGTATCTCTCTCTCGCTTTAGTTTATGCCCTATGTCTCTCTCAACGCCTTGTGCCACGCTCAAGATTTCCTCATAGGTGCGAGCTCGACTGGTGGTGACAGCAAGGCGAATGTCCGGAGACAGCCCCTTCTTGAATCTACGGGCTCTGTCCTCCGGGGTACGAACCATGTACTCCGTAAAGTGGCTCAACCTGCTAAATTCAGCAGTATACTCATCAACAGACAGGTTACCTTGTTCCAGTCTCTCGAATTGGCTTTCGAGAGCTTCCCGAGCCACTTCGGGGTAGAATTTCTCCTTGAATAGCCTCTTGAAGTCCTCCCAGGTGAGGTCAGGAGCAGAGAGTTGAGGTTCATCTCTGAACCAGGTCCGAGCTATGTCGAACAGTTGTAGGCTTACGGATTCCACTTTGAGATCATCAGGAACCCGAGCAGTCTTCAGGAGTCTCTCGTCATTCTCTATCCACTCATCGGCATAGAGAATGCCTTCAGTTCCGTAGAATTCCAGGGGTCTAAGGTTCTTGAAGTATTTGGCACTCCCTGGCCTCTTGAGTGGCGACTCCTGGGACTTAAGAGCTTATGAGAGGCTGGTCCACAGGAGTGCAGTCTGTTCTTTCTGGGATTCCACTAGTCCCTGGAACACTCCAAGTAGCTGTGCCCCATCCAGAGTAACTGCCGGAACAGATGGAGGCGGCGGGAGTGCAAGAGTCTCGGGCACATTCTGCTCAGCTGGTTCTGATGTGCCTCCTACTGTGTTCCTTATCTGGACCATTCTGAAAGATTTAAGGGATAGGAAGATCAGAATAGATTACTTGGAAATCAAGGGCAATAGAAAAATTGAGCAAAAATGATATCAAGAATTGAAATAAGGACCCTATACTGTGAATGAGCTTTTCCTAGAATCCTCAATCTTATTCCATACCCTGTCCTAGGGTATTACCATATTTAAGGATAGGACCTGCATGGGCCACCATAAAAACGTGTCACGACCCGCACCCGAAAATTCGGACACGAGTGCGTGGGTACGTCCAGCCTACGCCGTAGAGTCGGCGGTAGTACGCTGTCTAGGTCAATTCCACAGTTAACTAATCTAGCTCATTCACAAATAAAATAGGCAAGATAATAATGGGAATAAGATGCTTAAAATTTCAAATAAAGTAAATGCGACAACAGATTCAAATATTTTAGTACAGAAAATCAGAATAAAATCGGGGACAAACCCGATTACTAAGATAAGAGCAATAAATAAAAATAGCCACTGCTATCTACTCTGTAGCAGGGGTCTCCTGGGTGGGATCTGGCTCCTAATAAGTATCATCTGTACCCTCATAGGGACCATAATATGTAGGGGCAAGGTCCTCATCATCGCCTAAATCAACGGATCCAGTCAGGAAAGGAGCAAAGTACACAATGCACAACAAGATTAAACTAAATATTTATGACAATTAAATTGAGTATCATGTTGAGAAACTGCATAAAAGAACATCAATATCTCAGAGTTAATATTGTAAACAGGAATATGAGAAAACAGGAATAAATGAGACAGGAAATAAAACTACAGCAGTCAGCAAGAAATATAACAAGACCAGAAACTATCTATGTAAACTTGTGTTTGTTTTAGAATACATAGTTGGCATGTAGGGGTTTATAAGGCTAATCCGGCCATTATAAACGGCTATTAAACAGGGAAAATCGAGATCCGGCTGAGGTACAGTCGCGTACCAACAGCTATTAAACATGATAAGGGGAAGGGTAAACTACATGCCTTCTAGTATTCTCCCACCCGACATGAAAAACAAGACATGAACTCCAAATATTCAAGACATGAATTCCAGTATTCCTAATACTAGGTGTAATCATCAAGGGTACTAGTAAAGCAGGGAATTAATTATCACAATATAAAGATTTAACTTGAAGTGCAGGTACTTGCCTGTTGTTTGGATCCAATTAATTGTACGCGGAGAAATATTCCAGAGATGAGTCCAAAAGCTGAAATAGATATTACCATCATGCTCAGAAGATATCAAATAGCTAAAAACGCCTATCCTTTGGTCCAATTTGGAGACAAGGGCAAAAACGGCAGTTTCGGGTCAAAACGGGGTCCGCCGGTGGGCCCGCTTTGCACCGAAAAATGTGTTCGGGTCAACGGTCTCCAAATTCACCAAACTTAGTGTCAACAGGTTAGGAACGCTGATACGAACCCAACGGAACTTCCAGATTTGGATTCCGATGAGCCGATCACAAAATCGTCCGTCGAGCGGGGCCTGTGGGGCCCACGACACGCGATTTCGTCAACGTTCTCAGAATCGAACCAAACTTGACCCACAGGACCAGCGTATCACTACGAGTCCGATGGCGCAAGTTTTGTCTCGATCTGACGAGTGTACAAGAAGTTAGGACAAATTGCAGAAAAGTCAGATACGGGGCGATGTCCGCGGATATGCGTTGATTTCGGTGTGCACGCACACCCGAATCAGCTTCCGCAAAATCTCACACATCCGTATCGACGACGCGCACGTATCTGTGAAGACCGTACGCGACCAAGTCGTCCCGTTTGGCGGGGCGTACTCAGTTCTGGGGTGAAACAGGGTCTAGTTTTTCCTGTTTTTGGATCGCGGTGTGCGATCACCACAGGACGCAATGCCCCGAGCGGTTTGTCCGGGCACCGAGAGGGTCATACAGGCTTCGCAACGCAATTTACGGAATCGAAAACAGAGCTACGAACAAAAAGTTACACGCACCTGAAGGAGACCCAAAAATCAGAGCCAAATTGTGTCCGACACGGTTCGACGTATCCGAGTCCAAAATTAGGGCTAGGGTTAGGTCTGGGAGCTGTGGCGGGCCGGCCGGAGGCTGGGGTGACGCTGGCTGGCCGGAGGCGGTCGGGGGCGCTAGGGCGCGGCCGGGCGGAGGCACGACGGAGCGGGGCGGCGCCGGGGACGGCGGCTGCTGTTCGTGGGGAGGCCGGAGGCGGGTGCTGGAGGAGAGGGAAAGAGGAGGAGGGGCTGGTGGCTCTCGGCGGGGTACGGCGGAAGCGGGGATGGGCACGGCGAGGCGGAGCGAGGGTCAATAGATATTCGAAATTTCCTTAGCAGAGAACTTTTCCTTATCAATGGATATTCGAACTCCCACCAGCAGTTAGTGTTGGACTAAAAACTTGACCAATCATAAATATTGGCCAGGATATGTATACAATTTTCGTAATGACTGAGACGACTATGGTCGCTATCTGAGAGAATACCTAGTTAAAATCTTAGAAATTAGTTGTAGTTACATAAACCAATAGTGTCACACCCGTTCCCAGATTTGGTATTTCTTGAATTTGTGATATTTAAATTTTTTTTCTATAGATGTATTCATGTTGTATTTACATGTAGGTTCATGTTAACCATATTGTATTTATTTAATTGTATTCTTGTTTATTGTGGGAGATTGCCCGAGACTACTAGTGAACATCTTGGCAATTGCCATAGACTCGTACTAGGACCCGTATATAAGATGGATACCAGACCCGGTTCACTCTTGGAACCACTAAGCCTATTTTGGATGGTTGAGATTGGTTGGAGAGTGTCATGACTTAATCCTAGGGCTAACCTCATTTCTTCACTTGGTATATATATTTTATTTTCTCTCTCCTCCCTCATTCTTCCTCATTTTCACTTTCTTCTTTCTTCTTCCTCTTTCCCTCAAGAGCTCCCCTTGGCCCTAGCTGTAGCCCTAGCCCTAGCCCTAGACTTGGTTCTAAGAAGAGGTTTGTTAGCTCACCAAGGCAAGTACATCTTGCTCAAAGTGGTAAAACAATAGATTTTTGGATTTATATATATATATATATATATATATATATATATATATATTATTTTAAAAAATATGGTTGATGAAAAATATTCTCCTTGAGTTGTTGATTATATTTAGTTCTTGGAGTTTTAGATTTTGATGTATAGTTTCTTGTAGATATGAGTTTCAAGATTTAGATTTTATGTGTTCTGTGAGTTTTCTTTGGCTTTGATCTGCTACAACTTTGTGTTTTCAAAAACTAGTTGATCCTTATGTTAGAGCATTATATTTTGAGCATTTTGGCTTTTGTTTCACTTGATTTGGACTTAAAATAAAAATTTTATGAAGAAAATATTTTTTGGGTTTTTGGAGCTTTTTCTACCATGGCTGAACTTGCTATCTGGAGATGACGAAATTCTCATGCGACCAGCGCAATATGCGACCGAGACTTCCATGCGGCATGATCCTTATGCGGCTGGACTCTTTGCCGCATAGCCAACCAGCATGCGTCCATCTTGTTGGATGCATGACTACTGATTTACACAAGTGCAATTGAACACCTTGTGTATTCACTCGATGAACGAATAAGAAATTTGCTAAGTCCAAAAGGCACTCCATGCGGCATCGAACTTCATGCGACATTGAACTTATACGACAAGCAGAGCATGCGACCACCTTTCCTTGGACGCATGACTCTTAGCCTTGGCGTATCCTTGGCACAACTTTCTATGGTTTTCTCTTTTCTTTCTAACATACTTTATGTCACATCACACTTTATGTCACTTCACTGACACATAATTAATGCACGTTACTTCGGCACTTATTCCAAGGAGTGGACCTTGACTTGACGCTATGCGACACCTGCCTCATGCGGTAAGTAGTCCATGCGGCCTGGAGACATATGCGGCCAGCGCGTCCATGTGTCCAGTTGCTCATGCGCCTGATCAGTGCAGGCAGCCTGACCCATGCGGTAATTCATGCGTGCACTTCTCATGCGCGCATGTGATCCTATACGACCCCAGTAATCTATGTACACGTTCCATGATTTCTTGAGTTTAATTATTTTATTTGAAATGTTTCTTTGTTCTATGTGGTTGTTCTTGACAATTGTTTGTTATTGATCCTAAGAAAGAAATGGACTTAGTAACCAGACTGTGTTAGACCTGGCTATGTGCTAGAACTGACTATGTGCATAGTATGATTATATGTTGTAGTAGGCCATGTGGCAACCCAAAGTGAACTCAGATTAGTAGATTAACTTATCCTTGTTCATCGAATAGAGTGAGGGGCGTAGTTATGCTTGGGAGACGACCTGCAATCCTGGTTTGAAGATTAGTAGATTAACCTAAAGTGAACTCAGATTTGGTTTAAGGATTGTAGATCTACTCCAGAGTGGTTCACACTTTCCCTTACTTATGTTCGACGGCAAAATTGTTGATTCGAGAATTTCATCAAGATTTGATTTCTAATTGATTAGTAATCGGTGTACCTGATTTGAAGAGATTATATTTGGACCAAGTGTCCCCATGCGATAAGACTCATATGACCAACTGTAAGTTTGGTTATTGGACTCGAATATTGTATCTGTGTTGATACCACTATTGCATGATACTTATTTATAATTTAATATGCGCTGAGGTGTGACATATCCTGTCACGTGTTAGTAATTATATTTGGGTTGTGCATCGAGAATGCCTCCAAATTTCTGAATACGTGATATTATAAATATATACATTATTTCTCCATCACAGGCATAATAAGCGAGTCAACTACCAAAGCGTGGCTAGGATATTGATTGTATGAATGTTGCATACACGCTCAGGTGAATCCAGATTTGACTTTCATAAATTCGTATCTAGCGTGCGCGTACTTTGTACGACATATTAAGAAAAATTCTCATTTGACCACACTTGATATTTCAATAACAACATAGGGTTAATTAGGTAACTAAAAGTGGTAGTAACATTGGGAGCAAACAGTATCCCGAGATTATGCCAACGAACCTTTCCACAGAGATTCATTCCAAGTGCGCTGTGGACTGACCACCACAGATATTGTATATCATCTGCCTTAGTGTAGTACAATATCTGACAATTATAATGCCGAGCCACTGTTTTACTATAGGAACACTGGAACCGCTGCTGCCACATTTTTAGCGCAGTGGCCCTACGAGGGACTGGTGTATCCTACAAGTGCTTGTTTTATATATTTGGTTCGGTTAGCTCATGTTCGACAATGGCGTGATCTGAGGATACTTATTATTATTTCTGAGATAACTCAGACTCCACATAACAAGCCGTAGGATTGATTGGCCGCTCTAGCAGAGTATGTGCTGGTAGTCTAGGGACCTGAACTATTATGGTGCTACGGTTCAACCCATGTCCTTGTTTGGTTTTAGGGTTGCGCCAATGTGTCATAATAGGTCATGTACCGAAGTTGCATATTTTATTTATATCTTAGCTTGTATTATGTCATGTGTGTCCTGGATTATATTAATGTATTTTATCTTTGTCGTGTTCATAATTGGTTAGTCGTACCCTGTCTCGGAGTAGTGCGGGACCTCTTGTCCATGTTTGGTTGTAGGGCTATCCTACTGCTTCGATGAAAGGTCATCCTCTTGTCGTTGTCGCACGAACTTTCTTATTTTATGTATATTATTGGTTTTTTCTTCATTTACTTGTGCTCCTTTATGGTACTTGCTATCGGGGCCTGACCCCGCTAGTTTTGTTTGGCCATATTTAGTAGCAAAACCCGAGGATCCTGTCATGTATCTGTCTGATGGCGCACACCAGGAGGATGTCCGCCAGGGAACTTGAGTGGGTTTCTTCTCCCCCACTATGAGTATTATTTTACATTATCTTTTTGGCGTTTAGCCGACGACACCTGTTAGCCGGCTTATCTAGATATTAGTTCCTCTACATGATTGTATATATTCAGACCTCGGCTGACTTACAGTCATGTACTCTTGACAATACACTAGTATACCATCATGTATAACTAGTTTTATAATTATTCTGATAGAGCGTCAGGGACGCTTAACTTATTTATCTTACATGTTCATTCTTATTGTTTCTTGGTTGATGATTGAGACATAGATGTTCTTGAACCTAGGTGACTTGATTGTAGCATGCACTCCCTTGTCTCTTGACAACCTTAACACATTGTGGCTTACTTCGATATTATGCAAAGTGTGGTTTGCTGAGTCACTCCTCCGCTTTCCAGTATTCTGATTATGGGGTGTGACAAATAGGGCCAACCTTAAGGAAGACTTTAGAAGATATGATTTGAGATTATCATTATAAATAGAACAGTTCAATAATCCTTGTATTTAAGATTAGACCTAAGCCTATATAGAATCTTACCATCTCTTTAAGTTCGATAAAATTATCACATAGAAGAGGAGATCACGACTTCATACACGTGTTATAGGGTAGTAACTTAGCCAAGAGGACTTCCATGAGAAAGATAAGTATTAAGATAGCAGAAACTAGAAGAACAACAGTACAGAGGGATAGGTAATAGAAGGAATAAGTTGTATAAGAATAGAGAGACATTCCAATTGAAGGTTAGACTAGTATTAGAATGACCAATCTCAATCGTGATTTGAAGAGTGACCGTAGTAAATAGTATGCCATGAGTGATAGACCTATGTAACTGTTTAGTTTAGCCTTGACCCTTATCTATTAAGTTAGGAAAATATGAGTTAGACGAAGTCATAGGGATTGCATAGTGTTTACCTATAGGTAAAAGTGGTTTACCAATAGTATGCGTGAGGTTATATAGAATAAAATTTATAGGAATATAGTATTGAGTTTAAGAATTAGTTTTATTACTCCATAAACTGTATTCTTATCTTTCCTATCAGCAATTCCTATCTTGTTTTACATTCATAAGCCCCTGGCCTTAGTATAGGGTTATTTTTGTAATTCCAGAGTAAAATTGAATTTATTTGGTATTAATTAGGTTTAGTTGCAAACAGATTAAATTACCTCTTTAAATTGGTATCCTTGATACCTTTGTTATGGCTCGGATAATTGGAGCACAACACTATCCTTTCATTTCTAACAACTTCCACCCTTATGACCTAAACTAGCCACTCTACACCCATGACATGACTATCACTCACAGACTCACATTCCCATGCTTTATTTTAGCCGCACATCATTCGCGACGTATTTGTACACACAAATGACACATATATATCTTTTTTTCGTTGTGGGCGATTCTAATACGCAACACCGACTCAATTCTTTCTACAACTTTGATATCCATGAAGCCTAACTGGACCTACTCACTCATGAACCAACTGTTAGTCTCGAATAAATCCTCTCATGCTCCATATAGACCCCACAACATTTGTGGCATACCTCCTTCTATTAGCCTATACTTAAGTATTTAATTCCTTTACAATAAATTGTACATCAACAGCCCAATTACCCCAACCACTAATATACTCGTAGCGCACTCGAGCCAAATAATGTCCATGGCACTTGTGTCGTATCAAATTGGGCCCCCTTGTACTCTCTACACAATATTAAATCACATCAACAAATTATATTACCTTTTAACACCTATTGTTGAACCATTCCTCGACATCCATGATATGTGACGAACATATTACTCTGTATCATCTCACCATAGTTGTATTTGACTAAGACATTTTTTATTGGCTTGCAAACTCATAACCTAATTAGGAGCAATGAGAAATGGTAAGCTTCCTTTATAGAGTTAATGACTCCTTAACATTATGGTAGTATCTAGATTTCTCTCGATCGCTTATGATTACGGTCACAAAAGTATCAGCAACTCGTATCCCTTCTTGAAGTTAGATCTTCTATAACCCTTGTAAATGGGAGCGTGACCAAAATTTTTGCTGCTAACTTATTTTTTTATAAGTTGGTTAGTGCATGGAACTAAGGGTATCCTTGTTCTTTGAACTTGACGTCAAACTAGGAACCCCATTGGTAACTGTATCACCCATCTTTTGAGAACCAAGTAAGACATTGCTTGCTTAAATTCTTTTCTACTGTTGTAGACCTTATCTTTAGATCATGTCTGATTTTTATATCGAGAAACTCGATACGACAAGTCGTATTCTTCCTTCTTCCTCTGTGAATCCTTTTACACTTTCCTATATTTGCTTATTTTAAATTTTGATGACAAAATTTTTATAAGTTGGGTAGATTGTAAGCCCCCACAATTTTTGAATTTTGAATTTTATTATTTTTATTTTCATTAAAAAAAATTTGGGTTATTTTTAGCTAATTTAAAAATATGAATATAATTCTTTGGTTTTTACATATATAAAAATATACTTATATTTAGAAATTAAAATTATTACATAAAAATATTTTGGCGTAAAAATTACCTGTTAAAGTATTATACAATTTTTCTAGAATTCATTATTATACAATTTTTCTAGAATTCATTTATATACAAATCTATTTAGATACTTTCATATATATAAAATAAGAGAAAAAGAAAAGAAAAAGAAAAGAAAAGAAAAGAAAAGAAGAGAATAAGAAAAGAAAAAGAAGATAAAAGGAAAATGAAATAAATCAAAAATCCTAAACTAAACCCTTCCCCCCCCCCCCCAGCCCACGTACAGACCCTACCTAACCCCCTAGCCCAGGTTTTTCCACCCCCGCTTGTCACGCCCCAGTCCCAAAATACGTAGGACTAGGAACACGTAAGCATGTCAGCCGTATGTATATGGCAACTCCAATATATGGATACCATATTACACACGTACGCTGTAATATGAATATAAACTCACATGTGGTATATATAGTGTCACAAGTCACAGATATACTAATCTCATCCACACAAAAAGTCATAGAAAAGAAATAACTAAACTAGAATAATGAGTCTGAATAATCCAAAATAATAGTTGGGTGGAGACAAATCCATTACCAATGACTATATTAATACTAAAATGAGGGAGAAGGGTAAATCTCCAATATAAATAAGATGATGATATAAAGGTATCAGCGAAGCGATCTATCGCTAGAGATAATCAAAGATGCTCAGAAGGTAAGACCTCCTCGGAAGAGATAAGTAGTAAGTCCTGATCCGTGCTCCTGCGAATAGTCATGAACATCTACACCTGGAAAGGGACCAGGTCCTCAGAGGGACGTAATAAGATACATAGAAGCATGCCAATTTAAATACAATAAACATGCATAATAGGTAGAAAATATATAAGTACGTTGTACAAGACAATCTATATGAATGCATAATGAGGACAACTTTTTGGCGTATGGGCATGGGTAGGTTACTCGATCTAAATCTCACAACTCACACACACGTCAGGGACATCAGAAATCGACATACCGCGGGGGTAGCGACCAGCGAGACTCCAGAAATTGACATACTGCGGGGGTAGCGACCAGCGCGACACACTACCATAGTGTGTGCTAGATACTACGGTTTACCATAGTGGTTATAGCCCATACGCCTAATGATTGTCCTCCCCTCCCATGATACTAGGTGTCAAGTGTGTGTCAACATATATATATATATATATATATATATATAGCATATACTTATGACTGAAAGAAAATACACATGCAATGAATATACAGAAATATAATAGGCATGCAAAGTACTGTAAACAATTTGGCAAGGTATCTTGCCTGGTAAGAAAGCTGCAAAGTATAACGTCCAGGAGTCAAGCACACATGATCAGAAACTACGGCCTCAGAATGAACGACTCCAAATGCTGAAATAAACATCACCAACGTTCCCAGAATAAGCGAGATAGCTAGAAAATATTACCCTTTCGTCCAATTTGGACACAGGAGCAAAACGATAATTTTGGGTCAAAGCGGGGTCCACATGTGACCCACTTTGCACCGAAAAGTATGCCAGGAGTAAAGATCTCTAAATAGGACAAATTATAGGTCAAATAAACTCTAAATGTCAGTACGAACTCAAAGG
Source organism: Iris macrosiphon (assembly GCA_036927795.1). NCBI lineage: Eukaryota > Viridiplantae > Streptophyta > Magnoliopsida > Asparagales > Iridaceae > Iris > Iris macrosiphon. The sequence goes on along the minus strand of JAYESA010000005.1, from coordinate 170,594,473 downwards.
TATGTCCAATTTTGGATTCCCGTGAGCCGAACACAAATTCGCCCAAAAAGTCAACCGTGGGGCCCGCTAATAAGTGACTTGGTCAACTGTCTCATAATCGCATGAAACTTGGGTCACAGGATCAGCGTGATACCACGAATCCAATGGCTCAAGTTTCGTCGCGTTCTAACGAGCGTACACTAAATGGTGCAGGGTTTTACAAAAGTCGCGATATGGAAACTTTTTGCGGACACAGAGTGATTCCGACGTGCACACGCATCCGAATCAGTTTTTGCGAAAGCCTACACGTCTGGATATACCATGTACGCCTTTCGGTGTAATTGGTATACGACGAGACGGTCCCGTTTAGCGGGACGCGCTCCGTATCACAAGTTTTTGTTATTTTAAAACAGGTTTTTAGTGATTTTTAACCTATTTTAATTCTGCATATAACGCCTAATAAAATAATATAATTGACAGGAAATAATCTAGGTTAGGTGGTCTTCACATAGCAAAAGAAATTTCTAGGTTTGGATCTCTGTGGTGGGAGATACGAGTCCGTAAACATTGATGGTTACAACAGTTTTTCTAGAATTAAAAGTTGTCGTTTTTTCCAACTTGGTCTCGGTTTTCACCTAGGGTACGCGCTGTTCGAAGTAAACTAATACACATAGTTGGAAGAGGTATAGGTCGTGAACATACCGGTGAATACGGGATCGATATTGGCCGAGCGATGGCTCGGGAATCGAGGCACGAACAGGGGTAAGTTGCTGCTTAGTTGCTATCGCGTGCACGGTGGGGTGGTCGCGGACGGCGGATGCGGTGGTACTGGCTGGAGGTCGGCGGCAGCGCTGGTGGCTGCACGATCGCGGCTAGGTCAAGGTGGAGATAAAGATTTGGGGTTAGGGTTTAGGGTTTGTGAGATGAGTTATTATATATACAAAGAAGGAGAGGAGAACGCGGGGTTGGTCTCGCGCTGGTGTTCTGGGCCCGTGGGGAAAGTTTAGTAATAAGGTTTAATTGCTAGGGGTGCTGTACTGGGCCGGGGGGGGGACCTTGTGGGTAGGTTTTGTTTGCTGGGGCTTAGGACTAAGGTTTTAGGAACTTAGTTGCTTAAGAAGTTTTTTTTTTTCGTTTCCATTTCTTATTCTTTTTTATTATTCTTTTCTATTAATAAACTTTATATATATATATATATATATATATATATATATATATATATATAGAAATTTATTTTAGTGCATACAATAAATCTTTTAATCGTCCACAAGGTCTCCTACATGAAAATAGTTAAGGTAAAATTACGGTTGCTCCATATAATCTCTAAATGCACAATCACCTAGAAATAAAAATCCAATAAATTATATTTCTTCTAATTAGCTAATAAATACTATAAATCAATTAATTAAATAATTAATACGATTTTTAAAATTAGGGATTTTACACCGTTAGGCCACAGCGACACGATTGTGGGTTCCCCCATAACCCCTATATATATAACCCTAACTCTAATCCTAAACCCTAACCCTAGCATAGCCGACGCCCCGATCCACTGGCCTGCCACCGCATAGCGAGCACAGCGCGTGGCCGCGCGCCCAGAGGCAGCGACAACAGCTGCAGTAACAACAACAACAATAGTTCAACCTCCAAACTTTGTGTGACATTTTCTCCCTCCTCGTGCGACCATTCCGTGTGTCGTCTTCTCCGGTACGTTCACAACATAAGCCTCTTCAATCCACTTCAACTAGTCCATCTTTAATCTGTTTGAAAACATGTGAAAATTTGATCTTAAGTTGGAGAAAAACCAGTTTCAAAACAGCCCTAAAACTGTCTCAAACCCCATTCTCATGGCCTATTTTCTTCTAATTTAGATAATATTTTAAAAATATACTTGAACAGTATTTTAGACAATATATCCAAGTTTAAAAACCTTCTTTTAGTATATTTTTAATTCCTTTAAATCACTAAAAAATCGAGTTACAAAATCAAGAAAAATTATATTTTTCAAACCAAAAATTTTCCTAAACGGGATGCGTTCCGCCAAACGAGGCCACTTCGTCATGTGAGGTTTGTACCGAAAGGCGTGTGTCATAAATGCGAATGTGTGAGATTTCACAAAACTTGATTCGGACATGTGTGTACGCCAGAATCATTGCATATCTGCCAAAAAATATAGTATTGCCTTTTCTAAGTTTGTGCAATAACTTTGTGTGTACTTGTCATTTTGCAACGAAACTTGCGCTGTCGGACTCATAGCATTACGCTGGTCCTGTGACCCAAGTTTGGTTCAATTCTGAGAACGTTGACCAAAATATTATTTTGCGGTCCCGTGGTCTGACTTGACGGGTGATTTCATGACCGGCTCCTCGAAATCCAATTCCGAACATTCGGTTGAGTTTCTATAATTATTTTGAACTTGCAGATACTAAGTTTGCTAAAATTGGAGAACTTTGTCTCCGACACATTTTTTGGTGCGAAGTGGGCCATACGTGGATTTCGTTTTGTCCCTGTGTCCAAATTGTACTTATGGATAGTCAATTCTAGCTATTTCTAATATTTTGGAAACATTGGTGATATTTGTTTCAGCATCCGAAGATATTCGTATGAATTTTACCTTTTTGGGAGCAGTTGATGTGTTGAGCTCGCTACCTGAACTTCACCATGTCCTCATTCAGGATCCAGGCAAGTGTACCTTGCCTTTGTTCCAGTATTATGTGCTTTATATTTTTACTAGCTTTTGATTATATTCTAGTTCTTTGCATGGACTTTATTGTGACCATAGGACCGTTACGATACTTAGCGTCCAAATTGTATTCGGGTGCCGACTTTCGTACGCGGACTCGGGTATCCTTAGATGGCATTTTCATCGTATTCACTTGTTCGTGCTGACTTTTAGGCAATAGATCGTAGGACACTGGACATGCCTTGCATGTACATGAGCTATACTTGAGACATTCAAGGATGTAACCACCTAATTCCGGGAGGGGTATTTTTGTCATTTCTAATTATATATTGTTAAGATATATATATATATATATATATATATATATATATATATATATATATATATATATATATGTAATGATTAGTGAATTAGCCTATTAGTTAGACTTAGTGCTAATGAGCCAAAGTAGACCCAACTAGACATGACATGACCATTGGTTCAATTAACTAGATTAGCCATGATTTGACTCATTGGATTAGTTAGAATAGATAGAATATTCTTTCCATTTAGATTAGAACTTTCCCCATAATTAATTAAACCTTCATGACAACCATTGAGGGCATTTTGGACCTTTTGCATTAACAAACATTAAAGGAGTAGTCCCTAATAATAGGGAAGGCATCCTTTCCACTTGTCATTTCATATTTCATTTCATCCCCAAATTTATCCATCCCTCCACCAATTTCACTCAATTTTCTCTCATTTCCTACTCATATTTATTCCCAAGGAGGCCTAGAGCTTAGATTGCAAGGTGCACTACTTGGAGAGGGGATTCTAGGAGCTTGAGTCCATTTCGTGTCCATCCGAAAAAAATTATTGGAATTCGACTCCCAATAGGTATAATCCATATTTTTCCTTAATTTTAGGGTTAATTTGTAGTATTAGACCCTTAGGAATCCACCCATGACTAAGAACTACGTATAGGGAGAAGAACTAGGTGCTAGAGGTCCGTATAGTGATAATTACAATGACCTTTATGGCCAAATTAGGAGAAATTCAAATTTGGACCATTAGGTGTTTGTAGAAATAATTATTTAGCCATTTTATAGTATGATTCATGATTTGATAGTGTGGACATATCCACAATTGGATACGAGCAGTGCGTATCATGATAAGCCATGATACGAGTCGTAGGAAGGGTATGTTCATGTGTAATAGGTTCTAGCATGCCAAATTATATTGTATTAAAATAGATATTATATATGTTATATATGCTATATTTGGTTATTTGGTTGTGTTGCTTGAGCTTGGAAAGATTATCTTGGTGATTGTGGTGCATATCATGCGTATCGGAGGTGATACATGAGTGTGTCATAAATGGATGGTGAGTATCTCGACTGTGCACACCAAGTATTTGGTGTAATATATTGCTGTGAGGGTATATGAGGTGTTGGAGAGTTGTATTAGTATACTAGTGTTTGTGTGTGTGTCTTGTGTAGGTGTGAGAGCGTAGTGATGAGGATATTGTGTGCTCATATATGTTTGGTTGTGGTGTTTTATGTGCTTGTGAGGGTGTGCAATGGTACCAAGGGGATGTGCAGATGAGGAATTGAGAGGATGTGTGGTATTGTATTCAAGTGGAGGGAGAAATCTGCAATTGATAGCAGTAAGGAAGTTGTAGGTCTGTGTTGGGAATTAACACAATAGACCTTCATGTGTTCTAAGAGTGCACTTATGCACACAGGGATGGGGCTCGAGTTTGCGGTATGCAGGGGGATTGGGGGTGCTGTTTTGGCTTATTGGTGTCTGAGAATTTTTCTAGTGTGTGCTCGGGTAGTGTGGTTGTGAGTGTTAGGTGCTTCATGAAGGTAGGCATTTTGGGTATATGAAGGAGAAGATGGGGGACTACATAGTTGAGTTGGAGCTATACAGGTTATGACCTGTGTATCTGCAGGAAGGAGGGATTTCAATTCTGCAGTGGGTTCATATTGAACCCGAGCACTGCAGTGCAAGGTATAGACGAGGGGAAGTCTGAGAGTTCTATGAGGGAAGGGGAACCTGGCAACAATAGGTGGTACAGTTGCACCAATGTAGGGTATGACTGTGTGCAGTGGTTCATTCATGTGTGTGTATAGAGTGTAGGTAGTCTGTGTGTGTGTGTGTGTGTGTGTGTGTGTGTGTGTGTGTGTGTGTGTGTGTGTGTGTGCACGTATAGGTTAATGTGTAGGCTAACACATGGAAGGGTAGTATCAGTAAAGGATGCCTATAGGTATATGTTAGTGTGGGAGATGTGAGGGAAGTTGGTGAGGGTAACGTAAGATATAGATACTAGTATTAGATATGGGTAAATAGTTAGGTATATTTGGTTAAGGTAATAACTTGTATACTAAGGTAATGAGGTTAAATTGAGGTATTAGCATATATGTATATACTAAGATACTAAAAGTATAAGTTATGATATTAGGATACCAAGGCTATAGACAAAGGCATCAAGTGTTGTCATAGGTATTAGAAGTTATGGTATTAATAAGCTTTGGTTATAGCTAAGTTAATGTTAGAATTAGAAGTATCAGTCAATAGGTAGAAACCAATTTACATACTAGGGTAATACTAGATACTAGATCATACTAGTATATATATATATATATATATATATATATATATATATATATATATATATATATATATATATATATATATATATATATATATATATATATATATATAAGTATTTAGTAGTGTTAGCGGGTATAGTTAATATCGCTAAGGTATGGACCTAAAAACCTAGATATAGCCTAGTATCACCTAGAATTAGCTAGTTTAGCCTTGTTAACCAACTTAGAAGCTAGTTTTGAATATAGAATCAAGGTATTGACCTAGCTTGACCTAGTATTAATTTAGAGACCTAGTTTCAAGCTAGTTTAGCATGTTTATAATTCCAAAATATTGTTTTGACTTGTAATTCATATTTAGGTCTTTGAAACACCGAGACGGACACTGTTAGATATTCAACACCAAATTTTAGGAGAGTACATTCTCTGATAGTTTTTATTATTTAATAATTACTATAATACAAGTATCTATAAATGCTTTACTTAATTCCTGACACGTTGGTACACGGTCTAGTGCATATATTGGATCTTCAGTCATGAAATATTGTTTCATGTTTATACTATTCATCTAATTCCGTATGGACAATAGCTAAAGTTTACCATGCTGGCATTAGACAATTCTATGGGTTTTATTGTATTGCAACGAGTCATGGTTGGATCCATTGTACTAGTCGGGACGGGAGAAATGCTAGCTAGATATGTGATCAAAACTATAGACAATATTTAATATTAAAGTAGACAATGTTTATCTCATTAAAGTAGCCAATGTTTGTCTTATTAAAGTAGACAATGTTTATCTTGTTAAAGTAGACAATGTTTAACTAAAGCCGATCATATATCTAACTAGTACTTCAAAACACTTAGTGTAGTTACAATTCTTCTCTATATTACATTCCATTGTCTATTGTTTTTCCTTATTTCTCAAGATTACCCGTCTCTCTTTTCTGCCATAATATGATATCTATTCACTGATTTTCTCATCTTGTATTACATTCACTATTACTATTTATAGTCATTATCAGTTAATTGGAACTACTATTGGGTTGTACTCGCTCTATCTGATTGGACAATATTTTTTAGTAGATTTGGAGGATTGGTTTCCGACTCATTACGGATCGCGGGAGGGAGTAGCTGCAACCTTGGACCCTGTAGTTTAGGAGTGATTATCGGGAGGTCTAGTCGGTGTCACCAGTTATCTTAGTTATATTTTCTTAGCATTTGGTACTGGATTTGTCTCCAGCATCTTAGACTTTTTGGATGTATTTATATGACTCCTAGACTTAGGTTGGTATTGCTAGACTTATTTAGATTGATGTGATGTTGAGGACTATCTAGAATTGTGACTTTGTGACTTCAGTTGTTTTATATCTTATCGTGCCATTATTTCTTATAGATTTTTTGTGATTGAGTATTTATCATTATATTGTCATCTTGTCCTTTTTATGGAGTTGAGATATCATTGATATGTTTAGTTTATATTATTGTGCGAGATTGATAATTAGTATTATTGTCATATATAGCGTTCTACGTCGTTGTTATGACGTAGGTTGGACGTTGTCACGTACTCATGCCCGAATATTAGGGTGCGGATCGTGACAAAGGATTTTGTCTTCTATAACAGGATAGGACTCGGGACATGTGATAGTTGACATGATTATATTTACACTGTTGACTCGATCCTAGTTAGTAATTGATCTTGCGTGTTTTGGACATGAGACATCATGGATATGAGATACGAGATTACATTGGGAGTGAAGAGCATACTCGGGATGTTGGGCTACCACTATTCACCATGTTACAATGAACTCTTACAAGAGTTCTGAAGATTGCCACGCTACTGCAGGTTCCCTGACAGAGCCTGGAGATTTACATCGATTTACACATCGGTGGTCTAGCGTATGAGTACTGTTCTCATGTGCATTCACATAGTTGGTTATGATATATTCCCTTGAGCATACTGATTATTATTTATTGTTACATTGGCTTGTTTTATCTGTACCTTGTTATGTCCCCCGAGGACCTAGATCCGGATTTTGTCCCCAGGATATTACTGAGTTGGATTGGTGGAGTATGTTGGTGGCTAATTATTTCTCCAAGATTCAGGTATATGTAGTTGATACGTCTATCATGTTCTTTCATATTTATATTTATTTCTCATTACTTATTTCTGCTAATATAGTCTAGTTTTATAGACTTTATTTCTTTCTCGAGTCTATACAAGTTTGTGTGCTACTGGACGGCCGACTTTAGCACATGTATCTCATTCTTGTATTTTTTTATTGTGGATTAAGATATAGATGTATATACTGTATTATCTAGATAGTGGCCATTATAGTACAGCTTATACGCATTTGAGTCGGACCAGAGTCTGGTCGAATGTGTAGCTAGCAAGTTACGTATTCCTAGTCCTACGTATTTTGGGACTGGAGCATGACATCGGATCATGAGGAGACCCTCACTTTGAGTACTTTTGGCCAAATCATCAGCCTCATTGGCTAATTCTTCTGGGTACTCTGGTATATAGAGAACAGAATCGGAGTAGTATGCTTCAACGCCCTTGAACGGGTTGATGTAATTAAACTCCATCTTGACCTCTCCCTAACTGTCCACATACTTGAAGCAATGGTGCAAGGTAGAAGGTACTATCATATTCTTTTGTATCAATGGATGTCTAAGCAAGATATTTTAGGATATCTCAGAGTCGATCACATAATATGTGACCTCCATTCGAAGATCGCTTATTTGAATTTTTAGGCATATCTTCCCAAGGGGGGTGGCTTCTTCCAGTATTGGAGCCTAAGATCGTTCTGTTGGTCGTTGACAGGTTGTGCATCCAAATTTTTAGACCTCACAACATGCTCCTAGAGATGATGTTGAGTGATGAGCCTGAATCTATATATATCCGGCTCACTTTGCTAGAACTGACGTAACCGGTATAGTACAACGGCATATCGTGGCGATTATCCTTCAGCAACATGTCTTCTTGAGTGAAGTAATGTTGGGGATCTTCTCCATCACACTGTGGCAATGAGGGCATGCCACAGGTTCTTCAGCTGGTGTCTTGAGTTGGGTCAAGTATGAGTCAGTTTGTGTCAGCACCTCGCTCAAGCACCAAGGGTTTCCTTCGAGAGGCAAAGTAACTCAAATATGGAAAGCCGGGTCGGCGTATTGGCAAGATGTGCCAATATGTTGAAGTTATACGGCTTATCAAGTCCCTGAGGTTGACTTTCCTTCAAAGACTTGTCGAAGTAGACCTCATTCTACATAGCTTTTTTTGCTGTTGTAGGCTTCCACGGACTTGCTTCGGCAGCAGTTGGGGCATCAAGAGTAGAGGAAGCAGGAGGAGCATCCTCCTGGGCAGGCTTATACGTCCGTAAATAGTTCTTGCTGGATCTAGTTTCTCCGATCTTTGCTTCTTCAGGGACTGGGGAAAGGACCATGTGGCAAGATTTGCCCTTCTTCTTGGATTTGGAACTGGAAAAGGCATCCTCCTGCTCCATCTCCTTTGCGATATCAGGATAAACCCAGATGACTTTGCCCTATGGGGTGGTAAGAGGGACCAACCCCTTTGCTTCTTCGCACACTGGAGGAAGTTTGAAAATCTTTATTGTTGTTTTCTTATCGGCACGACACCATCTGAACTTCATGCATCGAGAAGTCACCAAAATAAAAAGACACCAAGTTCCCGGTGACCGTCTTCTCATCATTTTAGAACGTGATAGCCTTGACATCTATTAATTATTGTATTTTTCTCTTTAATACGTAACAATTCTTTGTAGGATGGTGTACATGTCGATGATAAAAACAGTACTTTGGATCGTCTGTTTGATTTTCTTCTTCTGGCCATCTTATGTCGGGCAACTTCAGCTTGTTGCTTTTCATCAGAACATCGAAGATGGTGATCACATATTCATCCTCGAAGGAGTACTCTTCTTTGGGCTTCAGATTTTTTGGAGCCTTCTGCTTTGGCGGGGAGAGAGCCCGTTGTAGAAGCATAAAAAATACGTTGGACAGCTATACGCAGTATGCTGATACAAGGCAGCGTAAACAGAGGACCTCAGAAGCCATCAACGTGCAACAGAGCTTTTTCCGCTGAGTACAACGTAAAATATAAGCTCAAGGACCATCCGCGTAAGGCAGTATGTCCAGGCTGCTTCGGCGTAAAAAGGGTGCTACATCGCCTTTATGGCGTAGAACTCATCCGCTTTCAATGCATCATTGAAGTGTACGAGGGACGCTTCGTATTCCCCGAAGTGAACCTGACAAATTGTGCAGTGAACCCGACGTTTGACTCCTGACAAAGAGTACTGCACGACTACCCAAGCGACGGCTATAATGATGGCGCGGCACTGCAACCCAGGCTGTCATTTACTGCCATTTCCTTGGCGTAAACCGCTTTTACGCGAACAAGGGGGTACGCTGCCTAGTTTCACACAGACAAATGTGAGCTATTTACGCTTCACAGAAGACAAACAGCCTGCCACGTTAAAAGCTGCTCTTCGTACAGGGCTCGAGGCACGTCTCTATATTTAATACGCAGAGAGAGGACAGAACTCGAGGCACGTCTCTGCATCTTGCGCAGGCCAAGTGACAGACCTTCAAAACATGCCTCTGTATTTAATGTACAGGATAATAGCGGATCTCCGCATTTAATGCAGGGGATTTGATTAAATGTCACCGAACCGTCGTTTAGTGACATCCCCTTTGCGTAAACCACTTTTACGCATATAAGGGAGTACGCTGCCTAGTTTTACACAGGCAGATGTGAGCTGTTTATGCTCCGCAGAACACAAACAGGCTGCCACATCATCGGTTTCTCTTCGTAAAGGGTTCGAAGCACGTATCTGCATTTAATGCGCAGAATGATGGCAAATCTTCGGGACAGCAAATCTTCGAAGACACGCCTCTGTATTTAATGCGCAGGATGGGGGCAGATCTCTGCATTTAATGCAAGAGATTTGATTATATCTCCAACAGCTATAATTTCGGCTAAGACGTCCACGTCATCACCTTGGCACACTACGCCAACTCAGGCCACAGTCAGAGGAGGAGGATCAGCTATCTTCTATGCCTACTCGGCTTTTACGCCCACTCGGCTTCTACTCCTACCCGGCTTCTATGCCCACTCGGCTTCTACGCCCACTCGGCTTCTATGCCTACTTGGCTTCTATGCCATGGTGACAGTTATTGGCTTCTACGCCAACCTCTTCTACACAAAGGATAACTACCTACGTGGCTTCTACGCCATGATCTTCGCAGCAGTTATACGCGTTGTCCCTTAGTTGGACATGCGTCACACGCTTATTCAAAAGATCATCTATACGCAGACAATGGTTATTATAACCGTCGTGTAAAAGGGTATTATACTTTCCACTACTCGGTTTCTACACCGACTGAGTGGTCACTGTCACTAAAACTCTATATAGAGACCTCTATCAACAGAGGTCAAGGTCAAAAAATTGGTCGAAAGATCCAATACCAGAACCCCAGGTCGCGGATTTAGGGTCGAAAAGGTGGAGATTAAGGTCGCAGACTGAAGGTCAAAAAGTGAGAGAGAATAATCCAGAGCTGAGACAAAGAGTAGTGATCGACGACTTTGGCATCGGACATCCACTCTCCTTCGCAACCTTCGAAGCTTCTTCTTCTGTCTTCTACGGCACCTCTTCATCATCGTGTGGTCCAAGGGACAAAGTGATCGACTGTAGATCAGACTCCTATAGCAATATTTACTCAAATTAAATAAATTGTACTTTGACATTCCTCCTGTAGGATCAAAATTGTACAAGCTTGTTTGTAAACCAAAGAGCAAGGGTTTTCTTTCGTAATAAAGAACCCGTCGTTCATTTTTTTCCTTACGAACCCTTTCGTTTATTTTATCCGAAACAAGATGGTGACTCTGCTGGGGACATCTTTCTCTTCTGATGAGGAAGCAATTGCTCAACACGATATAGTATCTGTGGGATCTGTGAAGAAGATACTGGTCGTCCAGTTCGACCAGTCTGCCTACAAAGACATGCTTCAAACAGGGGGTAGCTCTCACTCTCTCTCTGTCCAAGACAACAGGAAGCTGCGTAAGGTTTGGATGCCCATGACATCCTCTACCATTCCTGTCGACTCTCCGATTTCTTCGATCTCTCCGACCAACGAGGTTGTAGCATTGTTCCCTCCGCGCCTTGCTCGTAAAATTCAGTCGCCTATCGCTGACAGGACAAACAAAACTTCTAGCAATGCCTCAGCGCTAACCCAGAAGTATACTCCGTGCCTTGCGCGTAAAATTTAGTCGCTTGTCTCTGACAGGGCGGAGAAAACTTCTGGCAATGCCTCAGCGCTAACCCAGAAGTATACATCGCGCTCTTCGCGTAAAATTTGGTCTCCCGTCTGTGGCAGAATAGACAAAATTTCTGATAAAGCCTCAGCGCCAAATCAGGAATCCCAAACGCGCTTTGCATGTAAAAATGCATCTGCCCTCCACGGAAAAGCAGATGATCCCTGCAATCTACGCAAGGGAAAGCAAGTAGAAGAATACTCAACTTCTCGGCCTTTACGCCAGCAAGGGAAGAATCTGCCCGCCCTCCGGATTACGCGAGGAGCTGACGGACGACTGACGACCTCCTCGGCTTTACGCCAACCTGAGCAGAGCTCTAATTTATGCCAGGAAAGGTCCCTCAGCGTAAAGCAGGCTTACTCTGCGGAAAGACGTACTCCTCGAGGATCTTCCGCTACCCAGATGGCCAACCTGTTGTATACAGGTGGCACATGGAGGACTATGGTTCCCAACATCTGCATGCCCACTGATATGAACAGAAGGAACAAGCCATCATCTTCTTCTTCTGTAACTCCTCCTGACCTGCGCAAGTATCTGATCCAGAAACGCAAGGAGTGGGAAACTTCCAGCATGTCTATTACGCCTCCTAACGAGCACTATTGTAATAGTCATAGGATTGTAATTAATTGTTGCTGTTCAGAAACAAAACGGTCAGTTTTCAACCGGTTGAACTACTCTCCGTCTTTCTAGGAAGAAGAGCACACACATGCATCAATGAATATGACTTCACACATACCTAGAGGAAGATCGAGCTCAAGACGTCATCCCTCTAGAACTCCGAGCCGAAGGAGATTCAACAAGCTCCTTAGGAATACTGAAGCTGGGGTGTTCCAAAATACCCGTTCGAGGTCGCAACAAACGCCTTCGTACTCTTCTGATTCCGAAGCTGGGGGTCGCCAGTCTCCCGAATCAGATGCTGAAAGTATAGAGTCAACTTCTACAGAGACCTATACTCATCCTTCGATGACACCCAGGGAGATGGGAGTTTATGCCATTGGAGTTGAACACGAGGAAGCTTCCCCGTCAGGAAGCGCTGAGCAACGCATTACTATATTGGAGACATCTCTGAAAGAAATGCAATCCATGATGGAGAACATGCACCAGATGATGCTGACCCAACACACAGCTGCTATGGCTCAAGCATCGGTCCCTCCAACTCAGATACGTGTAGGGGTGGACTTACCACCATCCAACATGATCCACGAGCCTGCTCTAGATCAGGAGTCAGCAGTTCCTCCGCTTCCTCACTCGGAGAATGTGTTAATGCAACCAATTCCTCACCACTCCATGGTCCCGCTACCGACTGAAAATCCGATGCAGGCAGTACGGGAGTTGAAAGCCCAATTCGATGCCTTGAAGCACAAAGATCAGCTCAAGAAATTGGGAATCAACCAGCCTTACCCGGCTATCTGGGAAGAGGCCCCTTTCCCTCCTAGATATAAACCACAGACCATGGCTCTGTTTGAGGGAAAAACATCACCGAGTCAGTACATGAACTACTTCAGTATGATGACGGTGTTACTACAGGGGAACGACGCCCTCCTTACTCGGGTGTTCAAGGGCTGTCTTTCGGGAGTGGCTTACCAGTGGTACCGCAGCCTGGCGAACAACTGCATTACTTCCTTCGAAGACTTCAAATCTTTATTCTTCGCACGATTCTACGAGGAAGGAATGGACATGTCTATGTCCTCTCTCATCGAAGTGAAACAGAGAAAAAAAGAGGACATTCGCACCTTCATCGAACGTTTTTGTCAAGCCACTTTGCAGATGCCTCCCGGAGTTCCAGACTCGGCATTAGTGGATATTTGCAAGAAGAACCTTCTTCCCATGATCTCGGTGTTCATAGGACCATATCAGTTCCATGATTGTCCCTCGTTCATCATCTCAGTGGTAGCCGCCGAGGACAACAGTCGGAAGGTGCATGACAATGGCATCCTGATCTCTGCCTCCGACAGAGGCAAAAGATCGTCACCCAACAGCGATCATCCTCGCAGTTCCAAAGAAAAAGAAGCTCTGACGATCAATATGTCTAGGCAAAAGACTGCGGCAACCACGCAGGCAAAACCTGGGACTTCCAGGCCCACTGAAGTATACTCTTTCGACGACGACGATATTCCAAGCATATTCGAGTGTCTCGTCAAAAGCGGCAAGATTACCCTTCCCGAGGAGAAGCGGCCCAATGAAGTCGGTAGTACTAATAACCCCAAGTACTGCATCTTCCACAGATACGTGCACCACCCTACAAAGGCATGTTATGTATTGAAAAGGAAGATCCAGGAGCTGATCGATGCTAAGGCCATCACTCTGCGCAACAGCGAGAAGACGGTCACGGCCAACATGATCTCTCTGCAATTTGGCAATCTGCCTCCCCAAGAAGTTCCGGACGGTGTTACACCTATTTTCCGGACAACGATGAACATTATTAACCTCCCTCCGACTAGGGGTCAAAATCATGACCTGCTGCCCCTAACTACCCAGCGAGGCGAGATCATATGGGTTCATCCAGATCTGGTGCCAGAGATCGAGAAAAAGACTCAAGCTGCTAAGGCTAAGTCCAAAAAGAACTCAAAGCACAAGCCGTGTCACATGATTATGGTGCACTCAGCATCAGAAGACGAGGTCTTGACAACTGGAATCCGTTCAGGGAAAGCTTACCTCCAGGACTATGGAGCCGGCCAGGAAGATGTATCAGCAGACGCTTCAGCTGCCAAGCCTTCAGAACCAGAATCCGCCGTACCAGAGGCCGGTCCTTCGAGACCAACTTCGGCGGACAAGGGGAAGCAAAAAGAAGTGCACTTCGATAAACCTGTGAAGAACATTCAAAACAAAGGTTTAGAGAAGCCCTACAACTTCGACATCCTGGCCCAACTAGCTAATACACCAGCCAGGTTGTCCATCTTCGAACTACTCAGGCTCTCGCAAGATACTCGTCAAGCCCTGAGTGAAGCACTGATGCAGGCAGAGGCATACTTGACCCAGCTCAAGTCCCCTGACGAAGAACCATTGGCATGTCCTCAATGCCACAGTGTGATGGAGGTGGTCCCGAACATCACTTTCACTCAAGATGACATGCTGTTAAAATATAACAGGCATGACAGGCCCCTCTATTACACCGGATACATCGGTTCCATGGAGGTCGACCTGATTCACATAGATCCGGGATCATCGATCAGCATCATTCCTCATAGTCTGCTCAGACCGCTGAGGATTCCTACCAGCGAATTGGCTTACACCACCACTACAATCGTGGGTTTCAAAGCCAGGAAGAGTAAGCCGTTGGGGAAAATTCGTCCGAGGATTCAGATTGGCGACCTTAGATCAGTGGCTACATGCTAGGTCATTAATTCAGAGGTGTCCTACAATATTCTGCTGGGAAGACCTTGGATCCAAGACCACAATATCGTTCCTTCGACTCTACATCAATGCTTTAAATATATAGATGCCCAAGGAATAGTACAAACAGAGTTTGCTGACCTGAACCCATTTAGAGGAGTAGAATCCTACTACTCTGATGCTGTGTTGTACTCTCAAGACTACACGGAAGAGGTGTCCGCCGAAGCAGAGAAGGAATCCCACCAGGAGCCAGAAAAACCCTCTGCCAAGCAACCTCTGTCGATCAAGGTAAAAGGGCGGACTACTCGTCCAAAAGCCATGGAGCCTATAGCCATCCACCTAACCAGGTCAGGAAAAGGGGGTGATCCTCTAGTGATCACTTTAAACCAGAAACCTCCACCCTTGGTCATCAACCTTCGGTGCAGCAAACAGCCGAGTGATGTAAAAACAACTGGGAATAGGGTTTCTGATGATAATAAACATCCTCTTTTCCAGTATATTGACGCTCAAATTCCGAACCAGGAATTCTCTCCCCACGACGATATAGAACCGCAAAAATTCTTGGAAGCTATAGACTCCTATCATCCATATATATGGGAAGTAGCGTCATCATCCAATGTCACCACGACATATGGACCACATGAGGATTCTATCTTTATTGTCCCGCCTACTTGCAGCAGTCAGCATCCAATAGTCTTCGGCCGCACACGCAACAAGCTGACTGTACAAGAAGATTCTTTCGATGAAGATGTCGATAAAATACAGGTCCACAGATACAGCCCTTAAGCTTTAAAGATCATGCAAAGTATGGGTTATGACTTGAAACTGATACCAGGTCTCAACTACGGGAAAAGCAGACGAATACCGCTGCACGGAGATCCCTACTACCAATGAACCAGTTTTGGGTTGGGATATACCACCTCCCTTCCAACTTCTGAGTCAAACGAGGATATCTTTTCCTCTTTTCAGAATGGCTCCTCGTCCTCTGACGAATCAGATGCTCTCGAACGAACATTATCGGTAAACACGGTAGTGACAGATCCTTTCGAAGAAGACGAGCAAGGATCCAAAATATTCGAGAATGACTCTTGGGCTCAACAGATGGATACACAATGGGAATTTCGGTTCGAGCAGAGAGAACCTCCCACTGAAGATAAAGTTATCCAGATTGACGTTGGGGATGAACTTTCGCCAAAGCCGATATTTATCAGTAACAATCTTTCCGAAGTAGAAAGGGAAGAAGTTATCCAGCTGATAAAAGAATATATCGACGTCTTTGCATGGAATTATGAGGACATGCCAGGCCTTGATCCAAATGTGGCTACTCATAAGCTCAATATATTGCCCGATTCGAAGCCTGTGAAGCAGCACCAACGCTGGTTCTGCCCGGACATGATGGACGCCATTAAAGCTGAAGTCAAGAAGTTGATAGCCTACGGTTTCATCCGGGAAGAACAATATCCCGACTGGGTCGCCAATGTTGTCCCGGTCATGAAGAAAAATGGAAAAGTACGTGTCTGTATCGATTATCGAGATCTGAATGCAGCCTGCCCTAAAGATGAGTTTCCTCTTCCCATCACAGACGTCATGATTGACAATACATACAGTTTTGAACGTATGTCTTTCATGGATGGATTCTCAGAATACAATCAAATCAAGATGCATCCTGAGGACGAGAAGCATACTGCCTTCCGGACACCACTGGGGGTATATTGCTATACGGTCATGCCCTTCGGATTGAAGAATGTCGGGGCTATGTACCAACGGGCTATGAGTAACATATTCTATGAGCATTTACGTAAG
This sequence comes from Iris macrosiphon, assembly GCA_036927795.1. Lineage (NCBI taxonomy): Eukaryota > Viridiplantae > Streptophyta > Magnoliopsida > Asparagales > Iridaceae > Iris > Iris macrosiphon. The sequence goes on along the minus strand of JAYESA010000005.1, from coordinate 170,577,756 downwards.
ACGGTGGAATGTTACGTGGACAATGTAGCTGTCAAAAGCCGCCTCAAGAATAATTACATCCAAGACTTGAAGACAGTATTTGAATTGATGCGCCAACATCAACTCAAAATGAATCCTACAAAGTCCTTTCTGGGTGTATCTAGTGGCAAATTCCTGGGATCTGTCATTACCGCCAAAGGCATTCAAGTGGACCCTGATAAAGTCAAGGCCATCTTAGAAATGCGACCGTCCCGTAATCTGAGAGAACTCAGGAGATTTTAAGGTCGTCTGGCTTATATCCGAAGATTCATATCCAACCTCTATGGGAGATGTCAGCCTTTTTCTCACCTCATGAAGAAAGGTGTATCCTTCGTATGGGACGAAGCCTGTCAGCAAGCATTCGGCGACATCAAATGCTACCTCACTAGTCCGCCAGTTCTGGTGCCTCCAGTCATAGGAAGATCATTCGTGCTGTATGTTCGAGCGATGGATCATTCTCTGGGAGCTCTTCTAGCACAAAAGAACGATATGGGTCACGAACAGGCTATCTACTACCTCAGCAGGATGATGGTCGGAGCCGAACACCGGTACAACCCAGTGGAGAAAGAATGCTTGGCTCTGATGTTCGCTATCTAGAAAATGCGGCACTATGTCACAGGCCAGACCATTCACATCATCTCCAGGATCAATCCTCTTCGGGTACTGATGAGCAAGCCAAGTGTTCTCAATTCCTGACTCGCGACTTGGGCAATGCTATTAACACCATATGACATGGTGTACGTCCCTCAGAAGTCCATCAAAGGCCAAGCATTGGCTGGTTTCCTAGCTGCTTATCCGATCCCAGAGACCTCCAAACTGTACGAGGATATTTTCGACGAAGTTGCAGAATGTAATTCCGCAGTGGAAAGTGATGCATGGCAACTATTCTTCGATGGTGCCTCCAAAACTGGTCCCAGGGGAAACGTGGTTTCAGGAGTAGGAATTGTCCTAGTTACTCCTGATAAGCCCGTCATCTACCGAGCATATTCTCTTAGCGAGCCCTGTTCTAACAATATGGTAGAGTATAACGCTCTACTAATCGGGCTCCAAGTCGCTAAAGAATTGGGTGTCGAATCTCTGGAAGCTTTCGGTGATTCTCTGCTGATCGTCAATCAAGTCAAAGGAATATATGAAGTCCGGAATCCAGACCTCATCCCCTATCACCGAGCAACGATCGAGATAGCCATGACATTCAAAAGATTCTTCCTAGAGCATGTACCTCGATCTCAGAATCTGGAAGCTGATGCCCTAGCCAGTCTAGCTGCAGATTTAGCTACCCCTATAAGAAGGCAGAATTCGGTAATCCTTCTTAACAGAGATTTATTCTGTGTGAAAAATAACTTTCACATGTGGACACAGATCTTCCAAAGAGAGACTGGAGAAGTCCCTTTATAGATTTCGTAGCATACAGAATCTTACCAGAAGACCCTAAAGAAGCAGTATCCGTCAAAAGACGATCATTGCGCTTCTATTTCGACGTATCTTCACAATGTCTATATCGCCGGTCTTATGACGGACTATTATTACGATGTCTCTCTGGTGATGAAGCACATCGGATTATCCGTAAAGCTCACGACAGCGTATGCGGAGCACATCAACCCGGTCCTAAGCTACAGGATCGCATCAGGAGAATGGGCTATTACTGGCCTACTATGATCACAGATACAATAAAGTATGCAAGACAATACAGAGCCTGTCAGGTCCATGCAGACTTTATCCATCAACCTCCTGAATATCTACATCCTATGGTTGCGTCCTGGCCTTTCGAAGCATGGGGTATGGATATCATTGGTCCTATTCACCCGTCTTCTTCCAGAGGTCACCAGTTCATACTGGCCATCACCGATTACTTCTCCAAATGGGCAGAGACGATCCCACTTGTTGAGGTGAAGGCATCTAATGTGATCAGCTTCATCAAGCATCACGTCATTTATCGCTTTGGAATACCCCGAAGGATAATCCATGACAATGGGCCTCAATTCATCAGCCAAGCGTTTCATCGATTTTGCGATAAAAATCGGATAAAAAATATGGCCTCTACGGCATATAATCCAGCTGCTAATGGTTTGGCGGAAGCTTTCAACAAAACCATTATCAAGCTCTTAAAAAAGTTCGTCTCTTCGAACAAGAGGGATTGGAATGAGAAGCTGGGAGAATGTCTCCGGGCATACCGCACAACGGTACAAGCTTCGATAGGTTGCACCCCATTCTCATTAGTTTACAGGAGCGAAACAGTTCTCCCCATCGAGATCCAAATTCCGTCACTCAGGATAGCCGTGGCTAATGAGTTGACTCAAGAAAAGAATGACCTGTTAAGGCTTCAAGAGCTAGAAGGATTAGACGAGAAACGCCTCCAAGCTCAACAGCGCATCGTGTTCTACCAAGCACACATTTCCAGAGCTTTTAATCAAAAAGTAAAGAAAAGAGTGTTCAAAGTCAGCGAGCAAGTTTTAGCCGTAAGAAGGCCGATGATTCTTACTCACAGGAGTAAGGGCAAATTTCAGCCCAAATGGGAAGGCCCTTATGTGATCGAGACGACGTTCTCAAACGGCGCTTACAGGTTAGCCAAGCCTAATGGAGACCTGTTAATGGCTCATATCAATGGAAAATTCCTGAAAAGGTACTATGCTTAACCTCCTTTGCTCAAATGGAGTATGGTAAAAACCTTAGTCTGACAAAACTACTTCCAAAACGAAACTAGTTGGATCGTATTCTATCATGTCCATATAACCTCTGAATAGATATATCCTGGTAAAACTTACCGAGAGTATATTACGTCCATATTACCTCTGATATCACTTTCACCCAAACCTGTCATTTATATTCCAAAATGATAGGTCCACAAAGTCAGATAAGGGTCTCTTTATTACTTCCAGAAAGAGCAAAAAAATTACATGAAAAGCAAAAGTATATCATTTGGGGGGAGCGGTCAGGTCGAGAATCTGCTGCGCCAGTGTGGCCATCTTCTTAGTCCTGGAATCCAAGACATCAACGCGGGCCCGCTCCAGCCGTGCCTCATCGTTGCTCTGGAGGGACAGTTCGGATCTAGCCCGAACAAAACCAGCACGGGCGACTCCTGCACGCGCCAAGTTCTGTTATGCTACGCCCAATCGGCTATCCGCCACATCTAGAGCTTCTGACGACTGAGAAGCCCACTCCTTTGCCTGAGCGAGTTTTGTTTCCAGCCTGCGGACCCTCGCTACATTCCTTTCATGCTCGGCCTGGCACTTAGTTTGAAGAGCAATGGCCTCCTCCAAGACGACTTTTCCTTCATCCATCTGCTGCTGATGTATCTGGATGGATTTATTTACGCCTTCCATATATTCAGCAAGTTGCGCCGTCAAGGAGTCATATTTAGCCTAGACCAGATCTTCAATGTTGCCTCGAGCTAGCTGCAAGTATTCATTAATGGGTTGCTCCAAACCATTAACTATCTCCTCCAGCGTGTCAGCTACCCCGGTGTCATTGAATTCTCGGATCGGTACTATCGCGGACAGGAAGGACCTTTTCAGCGAAGCAAAGCTCAAATTCTTCCCTAATACCATTGATATTAACATTTTTAAGGTGGTGTAGAAGATACTAGTGTACTGCTCGGTCAGCGCAGCTAGATCCGAATGGACGCTGGGAGTAGCCTCGATATGGGCGAATCCCCCTCCAGGAATGATCACAGACGATGTGGCCACGGTCGTCGCCTCAACAGGTGGTGCAACAAAAGAAGAAGCGCCAACACCGAACGAAGTGACCAGTGTACTCAAAGGAGGCATCGTCGCAATGACGGGCTCGTCCTCCTCTTGAGATATCGGAATCTCTTCGACGGGCGAGCCAGCACCCGAAAGTGTCTCCTCTTCAAAGTCAGGCACCTTCGTGTCACCGCCAGGACCTGACACAGAGCCAAAGGGCGCATCTACACTGCCCTCCCCGAAGATGTCTTCCCCTGAAAAGAAGACAAAAGGTAGTTAATATCAAAATGATGTTACTTTTCTAAAAAGAGGCATGAAGACGACATTTACCCATGGCCGATGGCATATATATCGCGTCTGCAGCCATTACAGCTAAATTATTTCTTAATGATGCTAAGCAAGCTGTCATACCTGGAGAAGGGGGTCTGCTAACTGACCCTGGCAAATAATCTTCCAGGTCCTCGTCAAATTCCTACCGAGGCTCATCGGCTGGAATCTCGCTAGGTGCGCTTACAAGCACGACAGGGGTCTCTCCCGATGCTGATCCGAATAAAGATATCCTTATTCGGCTCGGCCCTAAAGGCGATCTCGTTCCACTACCTGAAGCGATAGCAGCGACAACAGCCTCCAACAAGAATTCTCCGACACCACCAGCCGGAATTGTAGAGGGTCCCTCTCTAAAAGGCGAGGAACCTCCAATCAACGAATCATCCCCAACATGGGGAGATGCAGGCTCACTTCTAGGAGCCTTATTACCCAAAATTTGGAGAGAACGAGTAACCATCTTCTTCTTTCTCTTGCGAGGGGAAGTCTCCTTCAGAGCAGGAGCCCTTTGCTTTCCAGAGATTACCAAAGCCCGTGCAGGCGGAGGTATTTTACCCCTCGACATCGACAACAGAGGCTCATCCGGATTGACGGATTCCTCACCCTCGTCAGAAGAAACTGAGGGGACTTTGACTCTTCCCCCAAGCTTGGAAGAGGGCACCCTAAAACTTCCAAGCATATCAAAATTGCGGTGGAAGGTATTCGTTGCCACATAGAACTGGGCATACGAATGGAGAATGCGCAGCTCCGTGGAGAGTGAAATGACGGGCACGGTAAAAGTTGCCTCAGTGCAACCCATGAGAAAATATCGCCATCCTCTCGCTCCATCAATGAGTCCACCCCTGGACCTGAAGCTAGTGACGACATTGCCCACGTACAACTGGTCATACCCGAATTGCCTGGCAAACCGACTAGGCAAGTAGGGCTCAAAGTAGCAATTGTCTTCACTTCTGTACAGCAGATGGGAAGGTCTAATACAGACGAACTAGTTGAAAGACTCAGGAGAAAGAACGGTCTTCCCGGCGCCTACGTCCTGGAGTTTGATCCCCTATTGATTGAGATATATAGAGAGGACAGTACAAAAGAGCTTCCAGCTGTGACTGAAGCCCAGCACCCGCCGACAGTCTAAAATCGTGGTCACGTTCCAGGAAGATTTCTTGTAGTTCAACAAGAAACTACCCCCCGAACTACTGCCAGAGCCGGGAGACATAACCTTGGGGTTATGGAGAATTAACTACCCCATCAAGTACAGGTATGGTAATTCTACCCTGGGAAAGCTATCACGTCGGGTTTCATCGGCGAGCAGCCCGTCAGTCATGGCCCTCAGGCCAGCTTTTATGCGGCACACCATGGCAGGGAGCAAGCCCAGTCTTGCCCCGAACACCAGACGCACTGCAGGTCATAGCGTGTTGCGGTGAATGCGGTCCGCAGATGCGATGCCGGGTACTACCAGTCGGCACAGCCATATGGAGAGGAAGCCAGCCAGTTGAGCTTCCCTGGACAGAGGCCTGCAGCAGCACCTCAAATAACTATAGGCCTTAGTGCCTACAGGATACTTTTCTATCCCTTCGTCGAGGATCCAGTCCGGAGCCCCAGCGTCTACCATGAGATCATCGACTACCTGAGCATTAAGCACGCTCAGAGGATTCAAAGGATGATCCTTGCCTTCCAATACCTTCTTCGGCTTAGCAGTCCTGGACCGGTGAAAGAAGAGGTAGGACGTCCGTTTATTGATGTGAGCCAAATCTGAGGGCTCACCATAAAAAGTGGTGCAAGCGAGGTAGTGGCACATCAGCTCCTAGTACACTTCCACTACCCTAGGGTCTGAATCTTCAGCTCCCGGTTCGTGGAAACATACTCTTCATATGGAGTATCCCCCATCGGCAGTCTCGAGATCTCTGCCATCTTATGGAGGGCCAATCCCAACTCCCCCAGTGGAGTGGCGAAAGTCCCGGTGAGCGAGATATATCGCTCCATCAGTGCCAAAAACAGATTGGGGTTGGGAGGTAACCCAACACTGGTAGCACTCACGGCTTCGAACAGACCAATGCTCTCCAGCTCGGTCTGAAAATGCTTCAGGGCCCAATCAGCTAAGCGAGCCCACCGGAGATTTGTTGGGGTGACCCACCCACTGTATCGAGGGTTCACCTTGGGGTATACTCCCCCGTGTCCTATGAAATCATTGTAGAAAGTCGGTAATTACACCGGCTGGATCACTAAACTGTCTTCACTCGGGATACTGCCCGGGTACAGTCCCCTGAACGTCGTCACAGAGCCGGAAGGGCGGCTGACAAACGACCCCTGGTCAGTTCCTTTCTGATAAAAGATCTTCCCCGGCCTACCGTAAAGATCGGGAGTCAGCGTCCACGACATCCTCCTGGGATGTGTAGCATGGAAGAATGCCGAGATGGGATAGTCTCTCGGCATCTTGGGCAGATATAAGACTAAGCTCCCGGCAGGAAAAACCCAGAGCTCTTTCTTGGGCTTCGTCTGGGACTGCTTGTCAATCATGTCCCCGAAGATAAAAGTCGGCTTTATATATTGGTCCCCGTCTATGTACGTCAGGGGCTCTCCATTGATCATGTTCAGCAGCGTTCGCTCACCCTGAGCCGATATCAAAATTTCCCTTCCTTCGGGATACTGGGGCCCGGAGATAGGAAAGGTCACGTGCGACAGATCCTCCAGATAGTTGGAGTGCAGCATCCCGGCGGCTGAACCCATCACATCATCTAGCGAAGATGCATGCAAGTTAACTGCAAGAGTGCAAGAAAAACACATCAGTTCCTATAACTAGACATTACAGATCTTGCAGCATAAGCCAAAAAATCAACAGTCTGTGCTTTATGCCAAGACTGTAAAACTTGAGCTTTTACGCTGGAATCCATTTCCTAAACGTAAAATTCAAGGTTGGCAGTATACAATCTGTGCTTTACGCTAGACTGATAAAATTGAGTTATTACGCCAAAATTTTCATCCAGAAGCGTAACACTCAAAATTTTATACGCCAAGTTTTGACAGTCTGTGCTTTTACGCCCGACTGCAAAAATATGGAGTTTTTGCGCTGACACATTAGAAATGTGGGCGTAAAAGATGAAATATTTCTGTGCATCATCTTCCTCAAAGAGGCTATCAGCACAGAAGATGACCTAGCGCGTTCACATACAACGTGTGCGAAGAATTTTCAGTCGTTCTTTTTTGTCCCAAAAGCTCTACCTTTAAGGCTGGGTGCACTGCCCGGCGGCAGGATACTTCGCTCAGAATAAAGTTTGCCTTGCCCGACCGAAGACGCTCTCGCTTGTGCAGAAGAACGAGAAGAAGAATCAACCTTCTTTTCCTTAGAGGAGGAGACTTGTTTAGAAGCCATTATTGGAAACTTTGAAGGCTCGGAGAAGAAACAAAGAAAACAGTCGAAAGCTTTCTCTCGACAGAAGACGGATGAAAAGTTTTTTCTCTCAAAAGCTTGGGATATATATAGAGTTCGGATGGACTCCTCGAATCCCGAACCAAATCTCGTAATTAATATTCGGTTATGATTGGGTACTACATCGGCCTATTACTCAAAGAAGGCGGACAGTCAGCGAATTCGAAAAGTTTTCATGCAAAGTAGATTCGTGGTTTTTACGCTAAGGAGCTTTCTACGCTCGACAGCTACAGATCTACGGTTTTATGCTCACAGGCTATAAGTCTATAGTTCTACGCCCGGATGCTCTCATGCTCAGTAGCTTTTACGCTCGAGAGGCTACGGACTTACGACTTTACGCTCAGCAGCTACAAATCTATGATTTTACGCTCGGTGGTTTTTTATGCTCAGAGGCAACAGATCCACAGTTTCACGCTCGAAAGATTTATTTTCAGAAGCTACAAATCTACAGTTTCTACGCCCGGATGCTCTCATGCTCAGCAGCTTTTACGCTCGAGAGGCTACGAACTTATGATTTTATGCTATGACTTTTCGCACATCTGAAAGATACGCAGGCCAGAGTACGCGTACATCAGAACGTGTCACGCCCCAATCCCAAAATACCGAGGGACCGGACGCGTGATAATGGCCAGCAGCACACACCGATGGACAAACCCAATTTAATGGATCCATCGGGGCATGCTTAAGCTGTAATATAAGAATATGTAGGTTCAATGATACAAGTCACAGTCTATACTAATCTCATCCACAACAGATAATCACAGATTAAATGACAGAAATAAAGTAAATAAATAACTGACAAATCTTAATAAAATGTCTCGGAGAACAATTCGAGTACAAGTCTGCTACATCAATAAAATAGACTGGAAAGTAAATAACTAGAAACTGAAAATAATGAGTATCTCAAGCCAATACTCAAGAGAAGTCCTCTGGTACGATCTCGTCCTCAGATCCTAGTTCTGCTCCAATGTAGGCACCTGCTCCTGCTAATTCCAATGCTCTGGTCCCGTAAACCTAGGGGTAGATCTCGTCTGCAATATCTGGGGACATAATCCGGATCCAGGTCCTCAGGGGACAGCAAGGTACAGAAAATACAAGCCAAAATAAATACAGTGCAGCAAATAAATGAAACAATAGGGTAAGTAAATAACCAGCTAAGTGATATGCAAATGAGAACATTATTCCATACACGGGCTGAGACTACTACAGGATCAGTGTCGGAGAAACCCATAGCAGTATTTTCTCGAAGGGCCAGAACTGGTGCCATAGCTCTGTGTCAGAGACTAAGACACATCCAGATGTCAATATATAATATAATCAGCCTTTCATATGGTAACACTCTCCCCACCCAATAAAATCTCACGTCTCATATCCATGACACGCAGGATCAAGACTAATGCAACAAGTCATACTATATCTAAGAATATAATGTCCAAGTCCTGTATCCTATACAGAATTACCACGAATATCTTGGGAAAATCCTGTCTCATAAATAGTGTCAAGTGTCCTGAGTCAAGCGTACTTGGTAAGACAAGTACAAGAATATATAGTGTCACGAATGTCCATCTCTAGATGACCGTACCCAACACCGCGTGCGGTGTTGGCACCCGACTATAATCGGACGCTAAGTATGTCACACGGTCCTAGGTTAAGCATGCACAACAATGTAAAAGAATCAAAGAGATTATGCAACAAGACTGCAAAGTTTGGCAAGGTACACTTGCCTGGGGTCCTGGCTCCAACTGCAGCTCTGGTCTCAGTGGGATCTGCAGGTACTACTCCGGTTGCTGAAATAAACATCACCATTAGATTCAGAAAATATCAAATAGCTAGAAACGCCTGTCCTTACGTCCAATTTGGACACAAGGGCAAAAACGACATTTCTGGGCCAAAGCGGGGTCCACATGTGGGCCACTTTGCACCGAAAAGCGTGCCAGGGTCAAAGGTCTCCAAATTCGCCAAACTTAGTGTCAACAAGTCAGGAACGATGATACGAATCCAACGGAACTTTCAGAATTGAATTCCGATGAGCCGATCACAAAATCGCCCGTCGAGCGGGGCCTGTGGGGCCCACGACACACAATTTCGTCAACGTTCTCAGAATCGAACCAAACTTGGGTCACAGGACCAGCGTATCGCTATGAGTCCGATGGCACAAGTTTTTTCTCGATCCGACTTGTGTACACGAAGTTACAGCGTGTTCCAGAACCGACGGATACGGGACGATGTCCGCGGATACGCACTGATTCCGGTATGCACGCACATCCGAATCGACTTCTGCGAAATCCCACACGTCCGTATCAACGTTGCGCATGTTTTGGTAAAGACCGCGTGCGACCAAGTCGTCCCGTTTGGCAGGGCGTACCCAGTTCCGGGGTGAATCGGGTCGTTGGTTTTCCTATTTTTGGATCGCGGTGTGCGATCACCATAGGACGCGATGCCCCGAGCGGTTTACACGGGCACCGAGGGGGTCATGCAGGCTACGCGACGCAATTGACGGAATAGAAAACGGGTCAGCGAGAAGAGAGAAAAGAGTACCTGAACAGGGCTCCGCGAAGACCGATTCTCACGTGTCCGTGTCGTGTCGGAGTCCTGTGTCCGTGTCCTGTGTCGCGTTTAGGTTCTAGGGTTAGGGTTAGGGTTTCTGTCACAGGCGTCGGGGCTTGCCGGAGGTGGGCAGAGACTGCCGGGGATGGATCGTCGGCGGCTAGGGCATCGAGGAGGAGGGTTCTGGGCAGAGAGGTCTGGGTGCTTCTGGGCGGAGAGGTTCAGCCGTCGGGGAGCTACTGTGTTGGGGGTGGTTGCTGGCCTTTAGGGAGAATGGCGGCTAGGGCAGAGTAGGGTGGAGGGGTCGTTCTGCGTCTAGGGTTCCGTCGAGCGGGGCGAGTCCGGGCCGGTGGTCGAGGGGAGTCATGTGGGTGGTTCTGCGGGCTGCCCGGCGCTGGAGATGGTGGGGTGGGAGAGGCCGACGAGGAAGAGGAGAGAGGTTCGCCGGTGGTGGCTGAGGAAGAAGATGGAGGCTGGGTGAGGAGTTAGGGCTGATCGGAGGGGAGCTCGGGGCAGGGCCGGAGGCGGCGTCGACTGGGAGGATGTCGTCGAGAGCAGCGTGGAGTAGGAGGAAGGAGATGGTCGGGCTGCTGTGGGTTTAGGGTTCAGGCGTGCGCGGCGGCCGGGCTCGGGGTTCTGATCGGTGGAGGAGAAGGCTGTCGTCGGGCTCGCGGGGAGGAAGGAGGAGGTGGTCGACGAGGGCAGCGGGCTAGGGCGGAGAGGAGATCTGGAGACGGGTCGACGTGGTTCTGGGAGGAGGAGGAGGGCGGAGCTAGGGTTCAGAAGAGGGTCTCAACGGCGGAGCTAGAGAAAGGCGGCGGTGGCGCGTTAGGGTTTCGGTCTGGGCACGAACGTCGAGGGTTTTTAAGGCTGCCGGAACAGTATTTCCGGATAGAATTAGGGTTTCGGGTTTCGGTTACGGGTCTGCGGGTCGGGTTCAACATGGATCCGACCCGATCCGCTACGATGGGTTAGCTTGGTTCGGTTTAGGGTAGCGGTTTGGTTTGGTTCAGCCAGGTTTGGTTTATTTCAAATAAATCCGGTTTATTTTAGGGTTTGAATACGGTTTAATTATTAATAGTTTTTAGGGCTTTAAACGGGTTTCTGGAGTCCAATAAATTCACCGAAAATTATCCTATGCTCGGTTTTCCATTTTACACCATAAAATATTATTTCCATAATATTTTAATATTAATTAACAAGAATTAAAAATCATTTAATTGACAAAGGCCTAGGTTTTAATGACAGAAAAATCCCAAAAAATTCCAGAAAAATTCTTGAAAAATCAGGGGGCTTACAGAACGACTCTCAAGACGGTCAATTGCAAGAGTTCATATAGAAGATACTCCTTCTTGACCTCAGAATATCCCAAGTACCCGAAGCATACATAGTTCAACATTGAAAATTACTCTTCTCCATGGGTCGATTGGAAGTTCATCCAGACTCCAGTCTGAATATTTCATCAACAATTCAAGAGGGCAACTCAGTTTTTGACAGCCATTTCTTGCCCTGTTCCAAGGGATTTTCGAGAAATCATTCTTGAAGATAAAGTCTAAACAAAAATTTTGTTTATCAGAAGTAACAGTTCAGAGTTCTACGCGGTTCCTCATTCCTAACAGCAGGACAGTTCGAACACTCGACTGCTAAGCGGCTTTCTGCGCATCCTTTAGTTATGCATAAAAGACAGGACGGGACCTAGCACTCTTTCTAACAGAGGCGGCATAAAATTACCAGACGTGTCGAAGCTACACATATTCAGACTTCACAGCAAAAAAGTAAATGGCAAGATGATCATATGCACAGAAGAAAGACGATTTTATTAAGATTAAAGTCATGATTACATATGAGGGAAATCCAGTCTACAAGGGTTTTTTTTTCATTTTTATGATTACATATGGGGGAAATCCCATCAACAAAGGACTTCCTCATCTTCGTCTGAAGATCGCGCCCATAATCTGTTCTGCCAGGTTCTCGCATGGGCGGAATTCTTCACCCATCTTCTCCAGCAGCCAGTCGGTGTCCGCAAACCGACTGACATATTGGTCAACGGCGGGAGGATACAAAACTAGGCATAGACCCATCCTCCAACAGAAAAGCAGGGTAATTCTGCTTTCCTACGTCCAGCGCCGTGACAGATTGAGTTGAGATATTTGACCCAACTTAATACTCGAGGTCAGAGCTAGTTGCTGCTCTGGTCCACGAGGGTATTAGGAAAAGATACAGCTTCCAAGCTGTGTAGCCAGATACGACCCTTCCTCTCTCCGAAAGAACCGCCATACAAAGTTGCTGATTACCCCGAGCAAAGGAGGCTATGATATCCTTCCATGATCCATTGTTGCAGAGGACATTTGCTCGAAGATGCCATCTTTTTTGGCTCCTTACATGCTGGAAGAGCATGTTCTTCTTCTTCCTCAAGTCGACCTGACGAACTTCGGCGATCATCTCTGTGTGGTGAAAGAAATGTGGGAAGAACAGGTTAACTCCTCAGCCTTTTTATATGCGAAAGAGATCACACCGATCCCCAATAACTCTGCCATAAAGTCAGCCTTGAAAGAACGTGTCAGACTTGACCGTTTCAGAGTGTTTCGAATTACGAGGAAAGTTTCATGCTTCATTCAAAGCGTTTCAAATTACGAGGAATTTAAAAGCTTTGAAGGGGGTCTTGTAGAAGCATAAAAAATACGCTGGACAGCTGTACGCAGTATGCTGATACAGGGCAGCATAAAAAGAGGACCTCAGAAGCCATCAAGGTGCAATAGAGCTTTTTCCGCTAAGCACAGCGTGAAATATAAGCTCAAGGACCATCCGCGTAAGGCAGCATATCCAGGCTGCTTCGGCATAAAAAGGGTGCTACATCGCCTTTATGGCGTAAAACTTATCCGCTTTCAATGCAGCATTAAAGTGTACGAGGGACGCTTCGTATTCCCCGAAGTGAACCTGACAAATTGTGCAGTGAACCCGACGTCTGACTCCTGACAAAGAGTACTGCACGACTATCCAAGCGACGGCTATAATGATGGCACGGCACTGCAACCCAGGCTGTCATTTACTGCTATTTCCTTGGTGTAAACCGCTTTTACGCAAACAAGGTGGTACGCTGCCTAGTTTTATACAGGCAGATATGAGATGTTTACGCTCCACAGAAGACAAACAGCCTGCCACGTCAAAAGTTGCTCTTCGTATGGGGCTCGAGGCACGTCTCTGCATTTAATGCGCAAAGAGAGGACAGAACTCGAGGCACGTCTCTGCATCTTGCGCAGGCCAAGTGACAGACCTTCAAAATATACCTCTATATTTAATGTACAGGATAATGGCGGATCTCCACATTTAATGCAGGGGATTTGATTAAATGTTACCGAACCGTCGTTTAGTGACATCCCCTTTGCGTAAACCACTTTTACGCATACAAGGGAGCACGCTGCCTAGTTTTACACAGGCAGATGTGAGCTGTTTACGCTCCGCAGAAGACAAACAGGCTGCCACGTCATCGGTTTCTCTTCGTACAGGGTTCGAGGCACGTATCTGCATTTAATGCGCAGAATAATGGCAAATCTTTGGGACAGCAAATCTTCGAAGATACGCCTCTGCATTTAATGCGCAGGATGGGGGCAGATCTCTGCATTTAATGCAAAAGATTTGATTATATCTCCAAAAGCCGTAATTTTGGCTAAGACGTCCATGTCATCACCTTGGCACACTATGCCAACTCAGGCCACAGTCAGAGAAGAAGGATCAGCTATCTTCTATGCCTACTCGGCTTTTACGCCCACTCGGCTTCTACGCCCACCCGGCTTCTATGCCCACTCGGCTTCTACGCCCACTCGGCTTCTATGCCTACTTGGCTTCTATGCCATGGTGACAGTTATTGGCTTCTACGCCAACCTCTTCTACACAAAGGATAACTACCTACGTGGCTTCTACGCCATGATCTCTGCAGCAGTTATACGCGTTGTCCCTTAGTTGGACACGCGTCACATGCTCATTCAAAAGATCATCTATACGCAGGCAATAGTTATTGTAACCATCGTATAAAAGGGTGTTGTACTTTCCACTACTCGGTTTCTACACCGACTGAGTGATCACTGTCACTAAAACTCTATAAATAGAGACCTCTATCAACAGAGGTCAAGGTCAAAAAATTGGTCGAAAGATCAAATACCAGAACCCCAGGTCGCGAATTTAGGGTCGAAAAGGTGGAGATTAAGGTCGCAGACTGAAGGTCAAAAAGTGAGAAAGAAGAATCCAGAGCTGAGACAAAGAGTAGTGATCGACGACTTTGGCATCGGACATCCACTCTCCCTCGCAACCTTCGAAGCTTCTTCTTTTGTCTTCTACGGTACCTCTTCATCATCGTGTGGTCCAAGGGACAAAGTGATCGACTGCAGATCAGACTCCTATAGCAATATTTACCCAGATTAAATAAATTATACTTCGACATTCCTCCTGTAGGATCAAAATTGTACAAGCTTGTTTGTAAACCAAAGAGCAAGGGTTTTCTTTCATAATAAAGAATCCGTCGTTCATTTTTTTCCTTACGAACCCTTTCGTTTATTTTATCTGAAACACCCGTTTGGATATATTCACTGCCAGAGCTGCTTTTCCTTTACCATTGTGATTGTTGTTGTTGCTGCTTTGGGGACGCTTTCCCCGATCGTCAGAACCGGATAGCTTAATCCCCAACAGATGGATATCTTTTGCATTCTTCTCTTTAATGTCGGCATTCGCGATGAATGTGGATCACTCTTCAAACTGGGTTGCACCTATACAATGTTTTACTACCGGCAATAGATTTTTCCTGCAAGCATCCACGAGTACGGTCTCGAGGATACTAGGAGATATCTTTAGAGTTGTCTGTCTGAAGCGCTCCATAAAGGCACGTGTAGGTTCTTTCTCCCTCTGAATCATGTCTATTAGGGTCGACGTATTCATATCCATCCTGCCGTCATAGAATCCAAAGCGGAATAGTCGCAGAAGGTCATCAAACGATGTGATACAATTATCTGGGAGGCTGCAAAACCATTCTTAAGCTACATCAGTTAGGGTGCCGATGAATAGATTAGTGAGCAACGCATCATCCCGTGGTAGGTGTTCCTTCATGGATTCAAAGTAGTTCATGAACTTACAGGTGGACTTCTTCCCATCGAATAGAATCAGGCACTACGGCTTATACTTGGGTAAAAAATAATATTATTCCATTCAGCAGGATAAGGTTGTCTTATCCCGAGCTTTTGCATATTCTTTTTATTATTCATATTGTCAAAATGGGTGCGCAATACACAAACGGCCTCTTGTGAGTCATTCGACTGAGGTGGTGCAGTCGACTGGAGAGAAGTTTTCTGAGTTTCCAGCATCACCAGCATAGGAACACCCCCAGCATTAAAAGTGTTAGGAACTGGCGTCGTTGATTCATTATTGAGACCAGTGTCCAGGTTTGCATTACCCATAGGTGGCTGCACTGGTAGGGTTGTGGCAACATGCGCTGGTGCGACTATGGCAACATTTTGAGCCATCAACAACTCGCTCTGCATTATGGCATGCATATCTTTGACTGTGGCCTCAAGTGTGTTTAGGCATTGTTCAGTGCTCCCGGATGTAGTGGCGTCGTGCTCATCGCCAATTGCGTACACACTAACCTCTCTATGATCAACATAAGGGGTAGTAGATTGAATTGTATAGCTAGAGTCTACACTATCCGTCTCAGAGCCAGGAAGTAGGTTACCCCTGGGGAAGTCTGCTTCAAATTCAGAAGAATGACTACTCCTAGCATAAGGGAGTTCTCTCGTAAAGACCTTTTTAATTTTTAATTTTTATTTATTTAATTAAAATATTTAATTTAGTTATTTATTATTAGTTATATTTAATGGTTTAATTATTTAGAAATATTTTCTTTTTATTAATTTAAAATTATTTTTATTAAATAACTATATTTTTTATCATGCATATCTCAATTTATAGTATACTTAAATATAATATGCACTATATATATATTTTTCCTGATTTTTGATACTTTTAGGATTAAATATATATATATATATATATATATATATATAAGTTTTATGAAAAAAAGAACTATCTACTCCAGACCCGCGGCATGCACCCCCGTGCGGACAGACCGCGACCCCTCATTCATTCGGCTCTTTGATTTTTTTTTAAATTTTTGGAATTTCAAATCTTTCAAAACCCTTCCAACTCTAATCTCGAGCCAACCCTTATTAATCCCATTAAAAGTTTCAAATTAATCTCAATATAATCCTATTCATACTTTCCTTATTAGTTTTTTGATCCTTATAGTGTTGAGAACAAAAACCTCATTAACCCTTCCCAAAATTTCTCAAAACCTTCCCAACACCATCCTTCCTCCCCGGCCATTGCTTCCCGACCATCATCACCACCATAGCATCGCCGGAGCAGCCGCAAAGACCTCTCGAACCACTGTTGAACGACCCGTGTGCGCGACAGGGCAGTGCCGACCTTATTTTCGAGTAAGTTTTCTTCCTCCTCGATTAATCATTTTTCGAACCGAATGTTTCGTTGTGTTTAAAACATAACCCACTTCAAACCCCTTTAATTAGATTAATTTTTATCTACTTAAGTCGTATGTAAATCGACTCGAAAGTCAGACAAAAAAATGATTTTTAAAGCTGTTGAAAATTTTCCCAAACCCTTGACTTTGCACCCATTTTTCTCCCATAATATTTGATATTTTGAAATTTTGTTTGAACAAACTTTTAGACAACATATACAAGATTATTTCCTTTCAAATAGTTTTATTTAATTTGTGTTTAATCTCCATTTATTCTATTTTGAAAATGATGAAAATTTGTTTTCAAAAACTTGGAAATCACTTATACGGGTTCCGTCCCGCCAAACCGGACTACCTCGATGCGTATAGTTTGCATCGAAAGGCGCCTAAAATATGTGCAGAAGTGTGGGATTCGAAAAAAATTGATTTGGTCGCGTGTGTGCAACGAAATCAACCCGTATCCATCGACATCACCGTATTGGTCTTTTCTGAAATTTTGTAATTACTTTGTGTGTCCTTGTCGTTTTACAATAAAACTTGCGCCATCAGACTCATAGCATTACGTGGTCCTGTGACCAAAGTTTTTTATTCTGAGAACATTGATTAGAACACCGTTTTACGGGCCCTACGGTCCGACTCAATTGGCATTTTTGTTATCCGCTCACCGAAATCAAATTCTGGACATTCTGTTGAGTTCGTATTGTCATTATGGACTCGTAGACACTAAGTTTGCAAAATTTAAAGAACTTTACTTTTTGCACTTTTATCGGTGCAAAGTGGACCACATGTGGACCCTATTTTGACCAAAAACTGTCATTTTTATCCCTGTATCCAAATTTGACTTATCGATAAGCAATCCTGACTATTTCACTCATTCTAGAAATGTTGGTGATATTATTTTCAGCATCCAGAGATATTTGTTCTGCCCCTACATTTTTTTGCTTTTGTTGATTTGTCTTGTTGGTCACCTGGAGGTTTTTTTACACCATTCAGAATCTAGGCAAGTATACCTTATTTTTTCTATATTTACTCTTTATTTATAGCATTACTTATACATATTTCCTTTTTTATTTATTTCTAGAGTATATAAACTGTGCGTCCAAGCTATACTTGGGTGCGAGCGACTGGATTAGTCGTTCATGTTACTTTTACTTATTTTATGCATGTTGACTTAGTTTTAGGGGACTACCTTATGATTGGGGGATAAACTTGTCTTCCTTGGCCATGATACACACGATTTATGATATTTTGTTAGGGACACGGACTACGTATTCAACTTGCTACTGTTACGTAAGGAACGTGTAACGGATAGAAAATGTAATTGTTATGACTAGGGTATTAGAGACTCAAGCAGTTACAAAACTGGGCAGGTTATGGACATGACTTGGTCAGTGGAGATTATGGGGGAGGACAACTACTATATATATGGGACAGCCACCCTGGTATACCATAGTCTCCCGGAGAGGAACTATGTGGATTTTATGAGTTATACAGATGCCCACTGGCGTTCTTGGATTATTACAGACGGTTATAGATGACTGTTGACAGTATATGTATGCCACTAGCCTTGACCTACATGGTATTGTCTAGTTAGCCTGAATTCCACCCTTGTGTACGAAAGTTGTCCTCTAAATTCCATATTATGAGGTAGAATCACCATTGCATCAGTTTGAGTTATTTACAGTTTACACAGCTTGTATTTTTTGTATCTTGTTACGTCCCTCTGAGAACATGCTTCCCTGCCATATTTGTGGTATTGATTGTCGTGGAGTCCTTCTAGAGCTGATGATGAGTATCGCCTTGGTATACATGTATTGTGACTAAGTACTTGTATCATATCTTCCGTAGTTACATATACTTATGCTTATTGCTTATTTCCTGTTGTTATAGCCTAGTATTTGTAGACTCTATTTTTATCTCGGGTCTACTCGAGCATGTGTGTTACTGGCGGTCGACTTTAGCACATATAGTTCATTATGGATATTTATTTCTTATGGATTGAGACATAGATATATTTATTATGTTATCTAGATAGTGACCTTTACTGAACAGCTTATAAGTATTTGAGTTGGACTGGAGTCCACTAGATACATAACTGATATGTTTACATATTTCTACTCCTACGTATTTTGGGACTGTGGCGTGACATACTTTTGTGGTGGCCCACGCAGGTCAAATTATATCGTTTTGGTTACGTTACTGTACCGGACGAGCCTGCGTTAGGATAAATTATTAGGATCTCAATCCATAGTTGCTACTGAAACTTCTTTGACATCTACTAGGTCCCTTGAACCTCGTATTTGTATTAAATCGTTGTAAACCCCCTCAATTTTTAGTTTTTTATTTTTATTTTATTACAAGAATTTTTTTAACATTGTTAATAACACAGCTTTAACAATGTAAGACATGTTCCCAAATTAAGTTGAATTCTTTTATATAAACCCAATTTGTTATCCATTTATATATTATCAATTCTAGTAAATATTTTCTTTAACAAATTTATACTGGTAATATTGCTAAATGTTTTGTTATTATTATTATTTATTATTGTTATACTAGTCTATTTCTGATGTTAGGCAAGTCCTTAGCCAAGCCTGCAAATCTTTTTCTATAAATTCCCTTTTTTGTTTAGCCATGATCTTTTATTTCTTTATCCTAAAACTAAGCCCAAGTGTAACCCAAATCCTCCTATTCAATTCTCAACATTATTTTTTCTTTAAACATCCAGCCAAGAGGTCCAGCCCAATGCTTATTTCCTTTGCTCTCTTTAATACTTAGCCAAACCCATTCAATGTATTCCTATCTAAATGTACAATCATTCTCCATCCATATAAATATATGGCTACATGCAACAACCCTAGCCGCAAATGCCTTCAACCGAAAACTACTTCCCACAACAAATATTTCTTCCTACGCCTCCTTCTTCTTCATCTTCCCACCTTAACCCTCCAGTCCACCGCACAATTTCTCTCAATCGAGCCATCTCCAAACATGCACCCCCGCATTTTCAAGCTTATCACATGCTGAGACATCTCGCGACTGTTGTGTTGTCCGAGCACGACCATGCGAGCCACCGACTGCACTAACAACCTCCCCTCGCCGACTGCGCGGTCGTGCCACATCCAGCATACGATAGAACCCTCGCTCGCCGCATGAGCGGGGCCATAGGCACCATCCCCGATCGTGGTCTCCCATGTGGCCATGGAAGTACGCGCGTGGGCGCGTGCATGCTTGACAATGGCTGTAGCAACAACAACCTGGCGCCGATGCTCCGCGAGACCTATGAACCGTTGGCCATCAGTGCCACCTCGGCCACCCCGCTCGGTCCCCCGTGTACCAGCCAAGTCGACACTACAGAGCGCCGTTGACTCTGTTCTAATGGAACAAATTCCTGCATTCAGGATAACCAAAATGTTCGACCTATTTTCAAGCATCGAAAACTCTACGACCCTTCGATCAATTTTAGAACCGCCTTTACAGGTATAATCTCCTTTAACTCCTCTACTAGCTTTCATAATTTCATTATTTAATGTCTGGTATAACTAGATCAAAAGTAGGGTCGAACTAGGCTACCGAAAACTTTAAACTTTAAACTTTAAACTAAAATTTCCCGATACAGAGTGCGTTATGCCAAACGAGGCAACTTTGCCGCATGTGGATTACACCAAAAAGGTGCATATTATAAACGCGGATGTGTTGGCTTTCGTGAAATGTGATTTGGATGTGCATGCACCCAGAATCAACCTGTATCCGTCGAAAAACCCCGTATCGACCTTTTTTGAATTTGTGTAATTACTTTGTGTGTGTGTTGTATTGCAAAGAAACTTGTGCCATCGGTTTTGCAGCATTACGCTAGTCCCATGACCCAAGTTTGGTTTGATTCTGAGACCGTTGACTAAAATGCTATTTCGGTTGCCCTAGGGTCCCAGTTGATAGGCGATTTCGTGATCGGCTCACTAGAATTCAATTCTGGATATTCCGTTGAGTTCGTATCATCGTTTTAGACTCATAGACACTAAGTTTGCCAAATTTGGAGAACTATGTCTCTGATACATTTTTCGGTGCAAAGTGGGCGACACGTAGATCCCACTTTAACTCGAAACTGCCATTTGGGTGTAGTCAATCCTACCTATTTCTTATATTATAGAAATGTTGATGATGTTTGTTTCAGCATCCAGAGACGTTTATGCGGATTCTACCTCTTTGGGAGCAGTTAATGTATCGAGCTCGCCACCTGGACTTTGCCATATCATTATCCTAAATCTAGGCAAGTATACATTGCCATGATGACTATTTACTTATATTTTGTACAGCGTGTTACATTTATATTACTTATTTATTTAGTTATTTTATATAAAATTGCGCGTCCAAGATAGACTTGGGTGCAACGGCGGATTGCTTCATCTTTATTTTATTTATTATGCATGTTGACCAAGAGTTTTGTGACCGCCCTATAATTGCGAGGTATTCTCATATCTCCTAGACCTTGACACATACTTTGTACATACACGAATGTGTGATATGCGTGAGGGGGCAGGAACCATCGTATTTGGGTCGCTCCCAATATGTAATGGACGAGTGTCGGCTTAGTCATATTTATTGTGTTATGATGCATTCATTGGACTTAGTGGTGAGTAACTGGTCGTGTTATGTCAGGGATCCGATTCGGACAGTCGTTTGAGTGGGAAGGATATACACGAGTCATTTGGGCTACTTTAAACTTTCCTTTTTGGCCCGTAAGCTCCACCGGAGATGCGAGGCGTTATGACCTTATTATTTCATGTAGGCCTATGACGATCGAAAGACGTTATGCCAGTGGCCACTGGATCTCTAAAAGAACTATGCCCATCCTATTATTTTAGCCAGACAACCCATTCATGCTACGGTTATCTATAATTGCATTCACGTAGCTTGGTTAGTTTACCAGTACATATGTTTATATTCATTTTATGATTGGCATGCTTTTATGTATCTTGTTACGTCCCTCTGAGGACCTTGTCTCTGCCAGTTTTGCAGCATAGACCATTTTGGAGCCTGCTTGGAGTTGCTGATGTGTATTGCTTTATTATGCGGGCATTGGACTCAGGTACTGTTATCATTTCTATCGTCTTTATATTTATCATTTTTTGTTACTTATTTATGTTGTTATGGCCTAGTTTTATAGATTCATATTTCTTTCTCGAGTCTATTCTTTTGTGTTACTGGGCGGCCGAATTTAGCACATGTAGCTTATTCTTGTATAAACTGTGTTACAAACTTTAAAAGTACAAAATTTCCATACGAGAATCTAAGTACAAATTTCTGGGGAAGTAGTAGCTATAGAAATCTGATCTGAGTTGATCACTTTACTACTTGAACTACTGGACACACGAGAAAGAAATGCTTAGCCTCGAACACTGGAGAATTTGGCAGCAAGAAGGCTCTAGCAACTAACATGCAAGACTTTTGTACCTGGAATAACACTGATCCTACTTATTTATAACCATTCAGCACTGGGAACAGTTATTAGAGTGCGCGCTCACAAAATAGACAATTTGTACAGTATTTGTCATTTTGTGTGTGTTGGCCCATCCGGTCTCAGTCAACTTGATTTTGATAGTTAACTAAATCATGCAACGATATATCGCGATCTGAAGCCTCAACACTACTATTACATATCATCTGTATTTTGTCTATTCAAATATAATCTTTTATTTATTTGAGTCTAGGACTGATGTAAGCTGAGTCACACTGGCAAATCCTAAATACTTATACCCAGATACCTAGTCTACTCAAATGAACCAAAGAACATATCCACCAAATTATGTCACATTTATTTACAAAGTCTACCATACAAAGAGATCGAACTCGTGCCGAACTCGGACCGAACTCGGTTACCCTTTTGGTATGAAATCAACCAGTTCAATAGCTCCTGATTTCTTGGTCCAACGGTTGGAAATTTGACTTAAACCCTGACCGAATTCTAGTCGAATTATGTTTGCCTACACCCTATAAATAGGATTGGAATTCTTTATTCTTACTCACTCAACTATTCTTAAGTCTTCTATCCTATTGTGAGCAAACCCCTAAAGCCTTAACTTTTCCATCTTAAAGATCAACTCTTTAGCATTCCTAGTGCCAAGTGTGATCTCGGTCTAGAAGTCTTCTGAGTTGTAAAGAGCTTTGTTCGATCAGTTAGTCTCTCTCTCTCTCTCTCTCTCTCTCTAAGCTGTAAAGTTGCGAGACTTTGGATTAAACCTTGTGGTGTAAAGAAGTGGCAAGTTTTCGGATCAAAGCTTATGATTCACTATTGGTGATTATAGTGAAGAAAACTCCGAGCTTGAGTTCTCGGGACTGGACTAGTCCTCTCAGAGGGAAATCAGTATACATCTTGGTGTTTGCGTTTGCTTTCTCTCTACTTTACTGCTTTACTTTACTGTCTTTATATACAATGTTAGTTAGCAACTGCCTTTATTCTGATAATCTTAAATTGGGTAGATTATTCCGCTGCACTCTATTCACCCCCCTCTAGAGTTGCCTCACGGTCCTTCAATTGGTATTAGAGCTAGTTCTTTTGATATTTGGCTTAACATCCTAAGAGACTTATGGCAACTATTAGATCTATCCACACCAACAATGGTGAAGGCCAGTCCCCAAATAGACCACCCTTATTTGATGGTACTAACTACACGTACTGGAAGACACGTATGAGCTTCTACCTAAAGTTACTGGATTTTGACCTTTGGGTTGTAGTAGTAGAAGGATATAAGAAGCTACCTAAAATAGTCATAGATGATAACCTTGTAGAGAAGCCTCATGATAAGTACACAGACACCGAAAAGAAATAAGTTAGTCTTGATGCTAAAGTTATTAATGCTCTATTTTGTGCTGTAGGCAGAATTAAATTTAACAGGGTCTCCACTTGTGGAACTTCCCACAAAGTATGGAAACTTCTTGAGGTCACTCATGAAGGAACCTCCCAAGTGAAGAAATCAAAAATAAGTCGTCTAATACAAGAGTATGAAGTATTCAAGATAAAGCAAAATGAGACGATCACTCAAATGTTTACGAGATTCCTCGATATCATCAACCCTCTATTATCACTCGGCAAGGAGTACAACAATCATGAGAAGATTTGCAAAGTACTCAGGGGACTCACCAAGAACTGGAATCTCAAGGCCACCACAATCATAGAAGGGAATGATCTTACCACGATGACCCTCGAGACGCTCATGGACAAGCCGATGACTCACGAGCTGGATCTCAAGGAATTTGAAGAATCTACTCCTATAGAGAAGATGATTGCTCTAAAGGCACAACACAAAAAGATCACCAACTATAACTCTGACGACAATGAGTCTCAAGATGAGGAAGTTGCCCTGACAACCAGAAACTTCAAAAAATTTGTAAATCTTGAGAAATCAAAGAAGAAGGAGCCAACTGACAACAGTGATAAAGAGCCTATATGCTACAACTGTAAGAAGATATGGCATAAAAAGAAAGATTGTCCAACCCTAAGAAAAGAAAATCACCATAATTACTCGTCCAGAAGAACATCATCAAGGAAATATGCAAACACTAGTATTTGGCACGAAAGTGAAGCTAGTGAATCCGAAGAAGAAAATCCTCAAGAAGTAGCAAACCTATGCTTCATGGCATTAGTTGATCAGGTAACGGATAACAACTCTTATGATAATTTTACTTTTGATGAACTAGGTAATGCTTTTAGTGATCTGCTTGATGATTTTAGGAAACTTAGAAATAAGTACAAGCATGCTAAGAAAGATATTCAAGAATATCAAACTAAAATAGAGAGACTAACATCTCTACTAAGTGAAGTAAAGAATACCTCAAACGATTCAGACAAGAATTGTAGACTTAAGCTTAACCTCCACGAGGCACTTGCCAGTCTTGACAAGAGCTCTCAGGAGAACGCTAAACTTAAGAAAGAACTCAAATCTGAAAAAAAAAGTATTCTATTGTTGTACGTAGAATAGATGCTCTGACTGCTAAATATGATGAAGTATATGCTACCTCTAAAAAGTTAGAGATTAGATTGGGTAAATAGATCGAACAAACCTCCACCCAACCTAACACGAGACATGTAGCAAGACAAAAGAACACTCACAGTTATGCTCCTACCTATATGCATAACAGTTCATTCAATCATCATGCACATAGAACCAAACACAATCATGCATTCTATTATAGAAAACCATAAAGAAATATTCCACACAATCATGCATTCTATTATAGAAGACCACAAAGAAATGTCCCACACAATCATGCATTCTATCCATATAGACCACAAAGAATCGCTTCATACAATCATATCTATCATGATGCACCAAGCATCAATTACACAGCTATATGTCACTACTGTGGTAAGAAAGGACATATATCTAGATTATGTAGAACAAAAAATAGTAGATATGAATGTTTATGCATGGGTACCAAAAACTAATACAGCAGGAACCTCAAAGAAATGGGTACCAAGGGTTACATCTATAACTCGTTTTATAGGTGGACCAACCCTCTCATGCTAGAAGCAAGTAGATTCTCGATAGTGGTTGCTCACGACATATGACTGGTGAAGCTAACCTATTTGCAACGCTATCGATGAAGAAAGAAGGTTATGTCTCCTTCGGCAATAACCTCAGAAGATACATTAATAGTAATGGTAAAATAGATGTTCCTCTTTATCCTGTCATAAAAGACGTTTCTCTAGTAACAGAATTAAAACACAACCTACTCAGCATTAGTCATTGAGCTGACCATGGTTATGGTATTAAATTTGTTAAAAACAAATATTATA
Organism: Iris macrosiphon; assembly: GCA_036927795.1. Classification (NCBI taxonomy): domain Eukaryota; kingdom Viridiplantae; phylum Streptophyta; class Magnoliopsida; order Asparagales; family Iridaceae; genus Iris; species Iris macrosiphon. The sequence continues at coordinate 170,552,449 of JAYESA010000005.1, read as the reverse complement.
TTTATGAAAGATCTACTGGTAAGGTTATCTTTGAAGGGATCAGGGAAGACAATATATATATTTTTCATCTTGAAAAAGACACTGACAATGCAGACAAATATCTATACACTAATAAAGATGACAGCTGGCTATGGCATATGCCTCTAGGACACGCAAACATGGATATTATTGCAAGACTATCTACGAAAAAACTCGTAAGAGGCTTACCAGAGATTACTTTCAAGAAAGATATGGTATGTGCTGACTGTGAAAAGAATAAAGCTACTAAATCTTTTTTTAAATCAATCAACTCTTTAAGTACCTCAAGACCTCTCCAACTCTTGCATATGGACTTTTTTGGACCAAGTAGAGTCGTCAGTCTTGGCGGTAAGCTTTATGCTTATGTTATTGTTGATGATTTTTCTAGATACACATGGGTTTCTTTTCTTATAAATAAAAATAAAGCATTTTCTGAATTTGTCACTTTTTTGCAAAAAGGTTCAAACCGAAAAAGGTTTCATGATTACTCGTATCCAAAGTGATCATAGAGGTAAATTCGAAAATAGTGATTTCAAAAGATTTTGTAATGAAAATTATTTTTCTCATGAATTTTCTTATCCTAGAACTCCACAACAAAATGGATTTGTAGAGCGGAAGAATAGAACTCTTGGCGATATGGCTAGAGTCAGGTTAAATTAGTATAACCTTCCGAAATACTTTTGGGCTGAAGCTGTAAGTACTTCATACCATGTTTTGAATATGGTGCTTATTCGACCTATATCGAAGAAAATCTCTTATGAACTTTGGTTTGGTAGAATCCCCACAATTAGTTACTTTAAAGTTTTTGGCTGCAAATATTTTATTATTAATACCAAAGATAATCAAGAAAAATTTGACTCCAAGGCCGATGAAGGTATTTTTCTAGGTTATGCCGCCAAAAGTAAAAAATTCAGAGTATTCAATAAAACCTCATTGACTGTTGAAGAATCAATTAATGTTATATTTGATAAACACAACACTCAAGCACTAAACGAAAGCGACGATGAAGGTAGTCAACCCGCAACCAACAAGACATCAGAAGATACAAACAGTACAAGTCATCCGAAAAGTCTGCCAAGGAGACTAATGTTCTGCACAGATCACCTTGAGGACTTGGTAATAGGTGATGTATCGAAAGGTGTAAGTACATGTTCCTCAAATAGAGATATCATTGCAAATATTGCTTTTATTTCTCAAATATAACCTAAAAATACTGATAAAGCTTTTGCTGATGAATTTTAGATTTCTGCTATGCAAGACGAACTCAACCAATTTGAATGTAATCAAGTTTGGGAAGTTATTCCTAAACCTAATAATTATTAGAATATTTGTACTAAATGGGTTTTTTGAAATAAATTAAATGAGGATGGTTCAGGTACACGTAATAAAGCACGTCTAATAGCTCAAGGATACAACCAATAGGAAGGTATCGACTACGATGAGACTTATGCTCCTGTTGCTAGACTTGAATCTATCCGAATTCTTTGCTCTTTTGCTAGTTTTCATAACTTCAAACTTTTTCAAATGGATGTTAAAAGTGCTTTTCTAAATGGTGTTATCAAAGAAGATGTTTTTGTTAAACAACTCCCTAGTTTTCAAGATTTCAAACACCCTGACCATGTATTCAAGTTACGAAAGGCTCTATACGGACTCAAACAAGCCCCTCGTGCTTGGTATGAACGTCTTAGCTTCTTTTTACTTGAAAACAGTTTTTTAAAAGAAAAAATTGATACTACCCTTTTTATAAAAACTTTTGCCGATTCTTTGTTATTAGTGCAAATATATGTTGATGATATCATATTTGGATCTACTAATGAGATGCTATGTGACGAGTTTGCTAAGTATATGCAGAGTGAATTTGAGATGAGCATGATGGGAGAACTGACTTTCTTCCTAGGATTGCAAATCAAACAAGATTCACAAGGAACCTTTATCCATCAGGCTAATTACACGAAGGATTTGCTTAAAAAGTTTGACATGGATAATGCAAAGCCTATCAGAACTCCAATGGCAATATCCACTAAGCTTGACCTTAATAAAAGCAGTAAACCAACAGACATACGTAAGTATCGAGGAATGATTGATAGTTTGTTATATCTAACTGCTAGTCACCCAGACATTATGTTTGTTGTATGTCTTTGTGCTAGATATCAGGCTAATCCTAAGGAATCACATTTGTGCGCAGTTAAGCATATTTTTAGATACCTTAAAGGGACTTTGTCGGCAGGCTTATGGTATCCCAAAACTACGTTCTTTAACCTTGTTGGTTACTCGAATGCGGATTTTGCTGGATGCAAAGTCCATTAAAAAATTACCAGCGATACGTGTCATTTCCTAGAAAAGTCTCTAGTCTTCTAGTTTAGCAAGAAACAAAATTATGTTGCATTATCAATAACTGAGGCATAGTATATCGCCGCAGGACATTGTTGTGCTCAAATTTTGTGGATGAAGCAAACCCTAGAAGACTTCAATCTGCACCATAAGAACATTCCTATTTTCTGTGATAACACTAGCATCATTAATCTCACCAAAAATCCAGTATGCCACTCACGCACTAAGCACATAGAAATTTGTCATCATTTTCTAAGGGATCATCAATCACACGGAAATATTTGTTTAGAGTATGTGGACAAGGAACATCAACTAGCAGACATCTTTACTAAACCTTTAGCTGAAGATCGATTCAACATTATCCGTAGAGAATTAGGTCTTTTAGATTCTGATAAAATATAAGAATCATAAGATGCTTTATAAATTTTTTGTCACACTTTTCAAAAGTTTTGAAAATTTTGGATATAAGCCAAAAGGGCTCTTTTGTCAAAAAGGTATAAATAACCTTAAGTGACACGGTATTTAAGTATCTTCGGACCACCACTAGCTGGGATTCAGCCTCTACAGCTACTCCGAGATGATTTAAACTCTTAAAAATGTACGATTTAAGTTCAGCACTTATTATTCTGTATTTATATCAAGTCCAGAAAGGCATAATATCGATTAAAGTTACATTAAGATTCTGGAAATAAATGTCAACAGAATTCAGACCGAACTCGGTTAGTTTAATTCCAGAATATACTATGTCATTTAATTCTCTTCCTAATTTAGGTTTCTGCAACTCTATTTATAGATCTTTTTATTCTCATTCATTCAGACCAACAAAAATTATTTCTCCTCCACAAATAAACCTTAGCATTTTCTTCTACATCCTCTCCCAATGGCCCCTAAAAGGAAACAAGATTCCTTTTCCGACTCTTTCTTCTGTCCTATTATGCCAAACATAGGAGAATTTGACAGTTTCAACTTTCGAAGCCTCAAAATTTCAAATAATTGGTTTAATGACTTCTCTAAGAGACATCTGTTTTGGCCATCCTATTGATTTTACTTCTCAACATATAGACTATCTACCTACTCTTCAAAAACTTCAACTTAAAGAATTTGTTACAACCCGTACCAAAATTTACCCCAATGTTATTCAAATGTTCTATTGTAACTTAACATATGAACATGATACTATTTCATCTAGAGTTCATGGCATTCCAATTGAATTCGATGTAGATGACTTGGGTAAAATCATACGCATTTTCGCTGATGGACAACTGTCACGTCCCAGTCCCAAAATACGTAGGACTAGGATACGTAAGCATGCCAGCCATATGGATATGGCAACTCCAATATATGGAAACCAAAATCCACATATATGTTGTAATATGAATATCAATCCACAAGTGGTATAAACATATGTCACAAGTCACAGGGTATAATCTAAATCTCATCCACGAAAATCAAATATAAATAAATAACCAGTATCTATGAAACTAGATCTCAATATAAGTATCTAAGGATGATAGTTGGATGGAAATAAATCCACTACCAACTCGAATAAAAAAGTACAACACAATAAACACAATATAAGAATACCAGCTAACGACCACGGGCTCGAAGAGAAGACATCCACGAAACATATATAACCATCCAAATCTGCGCTCCTGCAAATACTCAAGAACAGATAAACCTGGAAGGGGACCAGGTCCTCAGAGGGACGTAACAAGATACAGAACAGCAAGCCAATTTGAATACAGTAAACATGCATATAATTTGAAAATAAATAAGTACGCTATACAAGACAATCTATATGAATGCAAATGAGGACAACTTTTCGACGTATGGGCAAGGGTAGGCTACTCGATCTAAGCCTTACAACTCACACACCCGCCAATGGACATCAGAAATCGATATACCTCTGGGGTAGCGACCAGCACGACTCTACAGAAATCGACAAACCTCGGGGGTAGCGACCAGCGCGACACACGCCCATAGTGCGAACTATATACTACGGTTTACCAGAGTGGTTAAAAGCCCATACGCCTAATGATTGTCCTCTCATGATACTAAGTGCCATTGTGTGTCAACATATCTAATATATAGTAATGACTGAAAGAAAACTATACATGCAATAAATAAACAAAAATGCAATAAATATACAGAAATATACTAAGCATGCAAAATACTGTAAGCAATTTGGCAAGATATCTTGCCTGGTCTGAAAAGGATGAAGTCCCAACTCAAGGCGTCGTCCGATCTACCCGTCACATAAATTAAACAAGTTAGGTTACAAAAGTGGGTAAATAGGTTCCTCCATTTAATCTATTTTAATTCTGAATAAAATAACCTAAAATAGTATTTTAATATTATTATAATATGATTTTATTGTTAAAATCTAATTTTGGTCCAAAGAAAGTCAACTTTAAGGATTTGTGATCCGTGGCACGCAAATTGAGGCAATCCGTTGACCAAAAAGTCAACCGACTTAAATCCTGGATTTGTGTATGGAATCATATATATTTCAATGCTACATGAACACTGGAATAGACGATTTCATAAAATCACAAGTCAGTAAAGAGTTATGGCCACAAGGGCGCACAGATGACAGTTTTCGGTGGTTTCCTATTTACGTCTACGTTTGCACAAATTTTACAGTAGAATAAACTTATATTTTAAATTATTTAAAAATACTTTTCTAGAATTTTATCATGTCAAATTTTCGAAACTTCAAACGGTTTGTAATTCCGAGTTCAGGATCTCCCGAAATCTCGAAAATACCAAAACACGTCTGATTTCGGACAGCTGGCACTTTTAGAATTTTCTGGAAAAATAGGTTCTGAAATTATTAAAATAATTTATATATTCAGAAAACTAACCTTGATATGGTTCTAAAAAAAACTGGAGCACGTTTGGAGTCCGGAGGTAGGAGATATCGTCTTTTTAAGTCGTCATAACATACTAGAAAATGAGGATAAATTTATGACGAATTTTGACTCTTTTTGGACGAAAAAGAGGTGAATTTGGAAAATAGAAATATGAAGAATGAGGTATTTATAATGGTGGAGACTACCTAATTAAATACGACTAGGATTGGTTAATTTGGATAGGATTATGATGAATTTAAATAAGGATAGGATATGCATGAAGTTGCTTTCCTAGTAGACTCATGATTTGAATTAATTTAAAAATAGAGTTTAAGTTTATCTCAATAATTTATAATCTTAAATAGAATTCAAGATAATAAAAATAATTTATAAAATCTTATTAATATCTATTAACACTAAATTAGTATCTATCTAATATTAAGACTATATATATCCAAATAAATCCTAAATAATTTAAAAAATCTAAATAAATTTCTTAAAATTCTAAATAAATTATAGAAAAATATAATTAAATATTTTAAACTAAAATAAATATTTGGTAGGAACAACATGCAAGTATGGTCGTATAGTAAATCATAGAAGTCCTAAAAATTTACGTTTCCTATGTTTCAATTACCTAAAAATTCTAGAAAAATCTCAAAAAATCTAAAATAGCCTAAAAATAATTCTAAATAAATATTTATATAAGTAAAAATATCAAAAAATTTATTTTCTAATTAACTAAGAGAATATTCTAAAGAAATTCAATATTAAAAATAATCTATAATAAATATAATAATATAAAATACACACAAAATACATATTTTGGGTGAGGGGGTTTACAATCTACCCAACTTACAAAAATTTCGTCCTCGAAATTGACACTAACCCATATTCATAATAATCACTATAGCTATTACACTACATACTTATCTAGCAGTGCTTCCTAAAAGTCATGGTCTATCATTCTAACACTTCTCATTTATTGTCCATACACTATCCTATTATCCTCTAACTCGTCTACACTACCCAACTTACAAAAGTTCTACTAGTAGTCACAGTCTCTTGAGGCTATTGTCTAGGTTGTAAGACGAATATATTTATTGGGTTAAGAATCTTGGGGTACTTGTCTTGAATCTCACAACCATGATTTTTCTTTGTAACCGTCAAGTATCGTAGTCTAATACTGCCATGCCACCTGACCAATATGTCTGCAAATACTTCGACTACTTTACTACAACGGTCTAGCTGCAGCTGTCGCTACTTTGCCAGCGATTTGTTATAGTTGTCAGTTCGTAACAAGTGCCTTCAATTCTTTCCTAGGCATAAGTTTTTTTTTTTTTGGGCAACAGTTAAAGTCTTGACTAACTTATTAAACTATTAAAAGTATAAACTAGTTCAAGCAGTCTAACAAATTCCTATTAGCCTAAGGGATGCTATACATGGTTTTTTTTAAATAATAAGAGGATACAGATATTGCTATAGGCCATATACATAAGGGTTATTATTAAGAATTCATCCTTTAGTTTTTAATCATTTACTAAACCATTTATGTTTTTAACTAACAAAATAAGGGTGAGGTTGAAGTAAATCAACAATCTATGATGGCACGAAGGACGCAACTATGATAGGAAGATTTAAGCACGAGATAAGGAATGGAGATGGAAGAGAAGATGGGCTACCCCAAGGAGCGAGATGGTGATAGAAAAAGAATACTACTACTGCTACTCGCGTCATCTATTAGCATCGCGTGTATGCCATCTGGGTAAAATATCAGTACATCCTCATAACTGCTAAACCAACACCTATATAATTCTACGTCTACTATGCACCTAAGATCTCGTGTCATAAAGGGGGTCATGAGTATGCAATGACACATATAACTAAGGTCGTACCTGTATCTACGGCTTCCTGTGGTCGCGCTCTCTTGTTTGTCATCATGAGTGCTTGGCCTATGGGGTATATCTAGTACTATTCGTGTATCAAACTTATACTAAGCACGAACGTTCGTCTTTCCGAAATAGGGAAAGACGGAGAGCAATAATAATATAAATTCAAGGTGAAGGTGATAAAATACAAGTACGAGGCTCAAAGAGATTAAAGAATTCAAAAAGAAAGTTGTCAGGACAGTTGTGGATTAAAATCCTATTTTTTTGGTAACTTCCTATTTACATGTTCGTATCAGTACAGTTATGTAACCGATACGATATGTCAGACATGTCTAGGGGCAAGTATATCCGTCTACTACCATATATCTCAATCCACTTAAAGTAGTCATGCGAAGAGCGACCAAGCGCACTAAGGTTAGCTAGACCTTAATACACCGATTTTGATTAGGCAATTGTATCATTGTGTGCACCCAATAATACATATGTCATGAGCAAGCTCGATAAAAGAATAAGCTTGCAAAAACTAGGCTATAATAGCAGCATAAGTTAAGGTAATACAGCAAACAGAAGTATGCTAGATTATGATAAGAGAAGTTACAAAACAATTCAAATTCACAAAAGATAAGACACCATAATCTCTACAGTTGTCATACTAATTCCTTGTCTAAGTCGATAGTCGACAAAGTAGGGGTATAGCCTCTAAGTTCTACAGTCTGAAAAAACACTGTCGTCCTAAGCTAGCATACAGTTAATGTTGTTCAATCGCACTTCAATAATAGGTCAAAAGACTATGTGATACTATGTTGTGAGGTATACTACCCAACTTATAACAATAACTAATACTGTAATTGCCTTGAGAAAATTCTTCAGAATAACCTGGTCCTTGTAAATAAAGTATAAACTATTATTAGAAAAAGATCTTGGTACTTATTAGGGTATCCTCTTACATTACATAGGTCATGGTCATCCTATGTCCTAGTCTTAGTGCAAGTGTCAATAGTAAGGATGAACAGTTACTGGCCTCAAGGGAAAGGGAATATAACTCGTATCGAGGTGGGGGTACATGTTACACAATTTAAAACTAAGGAATAATCATCAGGTCGTAATCTACCAGAATAACTTAAAACTATCAAGTTCTAACTACTAAGCACATAATTTCAAAATTTAACATTAACAACTATAATCCCAGCAACTATATATCCTTAACACAGAATAAATCACCTGGCCTACAATCAGAAGTGTCAGATGGCACGAGTTGAAAGATGAAGAATAGAGGAACAAAATTTAGTCGTCGCGCAATTAGCGAACACTAAGGTCGCAGAGGAATAATATATAAAATTAAAATAGGGGGCTCTAGATAGCATCATAGTTTTCTAAGGGGAAGCGGTATGCTAGTTGCTATGTTCGAGGTATGATCAAGAGAAATATTATATTCATTGCTCTTGGCTTCCTAAGGTACTGTCTGCTACTAATAAGACAATAATCTAAGTTTATAGTTCTCCAATAGTATCTAACTATGAAGGTTAGGTTCAGTCCTAGTATTCAATTTTGGTTTTCTATTGGTTCCTCAATACTAGGGTCAAACATTATGGTAAAACTTCTAACTAACTCTAGTAGCGTCTATACTACTCTCAAGTCTTCATAATACATCAAGGGGTAATGGTAAACCAATCTATATATAAGGAATTCTAGGGTTCACTAATATTCTAAACTTAGTGGTGTGTCGATATTCCCGTTGTATTCTTAATAGGTGTGCTACCATAATTATTATCCTAATAATAGGGGTTCCTATATTCTAGCAGAAGGCTATACTCAAAGAACTAGTAGGGAAGTACATGAATCAAGCAGGATACAATTATTCAGATAGAATGGATTGGAAGGAGAGCGAATCATAGTCAATTGTGGATGAGATTCTATACTCTATTCCTAGGTGCAGGCTTGTTCGGTACAATAACGTAACCGGGACAATATGCTCTCGACCTGCATGGGCCACCATAAAACATGTCACGCCCCAGTCCCAAAATACGTAGGACTAGGACACGTAAGCATGCCAGCCGTATGGATATGGCAACTCTAATATATGGAAACCAAAATCCACATGTACGCTGTAATATGAATATCAATCCACAAGTAGTATAAATATATGTCACAAGTCATAGGGTATAATTTAAATCTCATCCACGAAAATCAAATATAAATAAATAACCAGTATCTATGAAACTAGATCTCAATATAAGTATCTAAGAATGATAGTTGGATAGAAACAAATCCACTACCAACTCGAATGGAAAAGTACAACACAATAAACACAATATAAGAATACCAGCTAACGACTACGGACTCGAAGAGAAGACATCCACGAAACATATATAACCATCCAAATCTGCGCTCCTGCAAATACTCAAGAACAGATAAACTTGGAAGGGGACCAGGTCCTCAGAGGGACGTAACAAGATACAGAACAGCAAGCCAATTTGAATACAGTAAACATGTATATAATTTAAAAATAAATAAGTACGCTGTACAAGACAATCTATATGAATGCAAATGAGGACAACTTTTCGACGTATGGGCAAGGGTAGGCTACTCGATCTAAGCCTCACAACTCACATACCCGCCAATGGACATCAGAAATCGATATACCTCTGGGGTAGCGACCAGCACGACTCTACAGAAATTGACATACCTCGGGGGTAGCGACCAGCGCGACACACGCCCGTAGTGCGAACTATATACTACGGTTTACCAGAGTGGTTAAAAGCCCAACGCCTAATGATTGTCCTCTCATGATACTAAGTGTCATGTGTGTGTCAACATATCTAATATATAGTAATGACTGAAAGAAAACTATACATGCAATGAATAAACAGAAATGTAATAAATATACAGAAATATACTAAGCATGCAAAATACTATAAGCAATTTGGCAAGGTATCTTGCCTGGTCTAAAAAGGATGAAGTCCCAATTCAAGGCGTCGTCCGATCTACCCGTCACATAAATTAAACAAGTTAGGTTACAAAAGTGGGTAAATAGGTTCCTCCATTTAATCTATTTTAATTCTGAATAAAATAACCTAAAATAGTATTTTAATCTTATTATAATATGATTTTATTGTTAAACTCTAATTTTGGTCTAAAGAAAGTCAACTTTAAGGATTTGTGATCCGTGGCACGCAAATCGAGGCAATCCGTTGACCAAAAAGTCAACCGACTCAAATCTTGGATTTGTGTATGGAATCATATATATTTCAATGCTACATGAATACTGGAATAGACGGTTTCATAAAATCACAAGTCAGTAAAGAGTTATGGCCATAAGGGCACACAAATGACAGTTTTCAGTATTTTCCTATTTATGTCTACGTTTGCACAAATTTTAAAGTAGAATAAACTTATATTTTAAATTATATAAAAATACTTTTCTAGAATTTTATTATGTCAGCTTTCCGAAACTTCAAACGGTTTGTAATTCCGAGTTCGGGATCTCCCGAAATCTCGAAATACCAAAACGCATCTGATTTCGGACAGCTGGCTCTTTTAGAATTTTCTGAAAAAATAGGTTCTAAAATTATTAAAATAATTTATATATTTAGAAAACTAACCTTGATATGGTTCTAACAAAAAAAATTGGAGCGCGTTTGGAGTCCGGAGGTAGGAGATATCATTTTTTTAAGTTGTCATAACATACTAGAAAATGAGGCTGAATTTATGACGAATTTTGACTCTTTTTGGACGAAAAAGAGGTGAATTTGGGAAAGAAAAATAGAAGGATGAGGTATTTATAATGGTGGAGACTACTTAATTAAATACGACTAGGATTGGTTAATTTGGATAGGATTATGATGAATTTAAATAAGGATAGGATATGCATGAAGTTGCTTTCCTAGTAGGCTCATGATTTGAATTAATTTAAAAATAGAGTTTAAGTTTATCTCAATAATTTATAATCTTAAATAGAATTAAAGATAATACAAATAATTTATAAAATCTTATTAATATTCATTAACACTAAATTAGCATCTATCTAATATTAAGACTATATATATCCAAATAAATCCTAAATAATTTTAAAAATCTAAATAAATTTCTTAAAATTCTAAATAAATTACATAAAAATATAATTAAATATTATAAACTAAAATAAATATTTGGTAGGAATAACATGCAAGTATGGTCGTATAGTAAATCATAGAAGTCCTAGAAATTTACGTTTCCTATGTTTCAATTACCTAAAAATTCTAGAAAAATCTCCAAAAATCTAAAATAGCCTAAAAATAATTCTAAATAAATATTTATATAAGTAAATATATCAAGAAATTTATTTTCTAATTAACTAAGAGAATACTCTAAAAAAATCAATATTTAAAATAATCTATAATAAATATAATAATATAAAATACACACAAAATACCTATTTTTGGTGAGGGGGTTTACAACAACCCTTAGTCAACATCACGCAAGTTCAATTCGATCATAACTTAACCCTAGATTCTTTCAAGAATATCATTTGTCACCCTTTTGAATGTCCACCTGGTAAATTTAACGCTAGATATTTTAATGGTAACTTCTTTGAAATGCATCGTATTATCTTTTCAACTTTTTTATCTAAGAAGACTTACTTTGATGAGGTCTCTTATCTAGAAATGTCAGCCTTATATCACTTGCATTTCGGCATAAATTTTAATATTCCACGGACCATCTTATCTTAAATGGTTCAATGTTGCAAGAAAGGGCGTCCACTACTATACGCCATGTACTTGCCAACCATTTTCAGCTATTTCGACATTCCTTTGGATACTTGTCCAAATCTTGAGGAACATTTATACCTCAATAGAATTCGGAGATTTAAGCCAACTATGCTTCTACCTTATAACTCATCATCAAACTCCAACACTCATCATATTGATTCCGTCCCTCCTGTTGATGAACAACCGTAAACCTTAGAGTTTATTTTCAATCTATTGCGTGATCGCTTTCACCAAGAAGATATACGCAATCGTGCTACTGATCATCGCCAAACTCTTCAGACTTAGGTTCTTGGCAACACTTTGATAGACATCCTGTACACACTATCGAAGCACCCAGTCGGACATTTTTCAATTATCCGGAATCCAAATCAACAAGGATTTTATATTGATCACCTTTATGTTCAGTGACATTTGGATCCAGTTGATGCCTTCTTTAATCCAAACAGAATTATTGAACCGGATAATAAAGATGATGAAAATGACCACTAGTTACTCAATAATTTTCAAATGTTTACTTATAGATGTTCTACTATGATGTTTTCATTACACATCCACTTTTGTATATTTTCTTTCAAATGAATAAAAGTTTAATGCAAATTTTTTCTTTTGTCATTATTTATTATCCTGTATACACTTTACTCTCTTACTTTTCTTGTCATCTTGTCGATTTCGAGGGTGCGTGCCATTTTGATCAAATGACAATGGGGGAGAAAGACATACATGATACTAGTATACATGAAGACACTTGACAGACGTTGTCTTCAGCATATCACTGCTCCACAATTACGGGGGAGCCTTGTATATCAAAGACTTGCAGTATCATTCATAGTTTGTCAATTATCAAAATGGAGGATATTGTTGGCCCATCCGGTCTCAGTAACTTGATTTTGATAGTTAACTAAACCATGCATCGATATGTCACGATCTGAATCCTCAACACTGCTATTACATGTTGTCTGTATTTTATCTATTCAATTGTAATCTTTTATTTCTTTGAGTATAGGACTGATATAAGCTTAGTCGCATTGGCAAATCCCAAATACCTATACCCAGATACCAAGTCCACTCAAATGAACCAAAGAACCTATCTACCAAATCAGGCCACATTCATTTACAAAATCTACCATACTAAGAGACCGAACTCGGACCGAACTCGGTTACCCTTTTGGTATGAAATCAACCAGTTCAATAGCTCTTGATTTCTTGGCCCAACGGTTGAAAATTTGAATTAAACCCTGACCGAATTCTGGCCAAATTATATTTGCCTACATCCTATAAATAGGAAATAGGATTAAAATTCTTCATTCTTACTCACTCAACCATTTTAAGTCTTCTATCCTATTTTGCGCAAACCTCTAAACCCTTAACTTTTCCATCTCAAAGAGCAACTCCCTAGCCTTCCTAATGCCAAGTGTGATCTTGGCCTAGAAGTCTTCTGAGTTATAAAGGGCTTTGTTCAATCAGTTACTCTCCCTCTCTAAGCTGTGAAGTTGTGAGACTTTGGATCAAACCCCGTGGTATAAAGAAGTAGCAAGCCTTCGGATCAAAGCTTGTAATTCACTATTGGTGATTATAGTAGAGAAAACTTCGAGCTTGAGTTCTCGGGACTGGACTAGTCCTCTCAGAGGGAAATCAATATACATCTTGGTGTTTGCATTTGCTTTCTCTCTCTACTTTACTGCTTTACTTTACTGTCTCTATATACACTATTAGTTAGCAACTATCTCATTCTGATAATCTTAAATTGGGTAGATTATTCCGCTACACTCTATTCACCCCCCTCTAGGGTTGCCTCACGGTCCTTTAGTGCGCACATATTTAGATAAATGTTGCCCATGTTGGCACTTAGTATGCGTGAAAACTAGTGTCAGCTTGACACGTGGCTTCATGTAAAAGGAAAGCCTGGGTCGTGGTGACAATCGCTTATACACGTTCTTCGAGAATTACAACATTGAATAAACGTAATCTACTTGAAATCATAACCGCTCACTGTCGGTTAAATATAAGTGTATGTACATTTTTCTCTACACAGAGAAGAAAAAATGTGTGCACTATATAGTTATATTGAAAGTGAACGCATACGTTCTGGGCTGCCATATAGCATCTTCTCGATCAAAGCATGGAAATCTTGGCATTAAATGAACACAATCTTCTCAAATTTTATGAGATTCATCAAACATCATGCACGTTTCCCAATAAAGAAGGAAGCATACGTGTACGGGCGCACTATCGAGAAGAAGGAAGCACATGCATACTTTTATGAGCTTTTGTAAAGAGACATTACTGGTTGGCATATTTTTGTGAAAGCAACAACACTGGCATACTTTTGTGAAAGCAGCGACACTACTTTTGTGAAAGGAGCAACACTGGCATACTTTTTTGAAAGCAGTAATATTGGCGTACTTTTGTGAAAGCAACACCATTGTCCACAAAACAAAAATTTGGGTCGATGTGCAGAGATCTTAATCATTAGATAACCTTGATCTCCTCGATCACCGTGTCAATCCGTCAGTTATCAGCCACATTATTTAATGGAGGCCTCGTAGAGCTTTTTGTACACACTCGTCTTCTCCATGGAAGAAAATGTACGCCTATAATGAAGAGTGAGAAATGAAGAAATGCGAGCACGGCTTCAAAACTTTGAAAAGTGTGCCTCATCCTCTTCTGAATACATTTTTTATATACATATGTCTGTATTTGTACGCGTATTTTTATGCTTCTACAAGACCCCCTTTACAGTTTTTGAATTTTTTACATAAATTCGAAATACTTTGAACCTGGAAGCATAGAAAACAATTCTGATTTTGTGTGCATAATCTGAACCAATTGCTGATGTGGCTGCATATCTTTCGAGATTTTTGCATGATATTCTACACCGATCCCGAAGTGTCACTTTGGCAGCCGAAGGGGTTTACCTGCGTCTATAAATAGACTCATTCAAGGGAGATAAACTCTTTACAAGCCTTTGAAACCCTTTATTTTCCAAAGAGCCTAACTTTCCTTCATCTTCAACCTCAAGCTTCAGTTATGGCTCCAAAAACTGTAGGACCATGATGGCAATTCTAGAGGGCGGTGAATAGAGTGCAGCAGAGTAATCTATCCAATTAAAAAATATATGACGTAAAAGCAGTTATCAACTAATAATAATAAGTAATATATGTAAGACAGATATATAAAGCATTTGAGAAAAGAGCAAACACAAACACCATGATGTATACTGGTTTCCCTCTGAGAGGACTAATACAGTCCCGAGAACTCTTGCTCGGAGTTTTATCCACTATAATCACCAATAGTGAACCACAAGCTTTGATCTGAAGGCTTGCCACTTCTTTACAACCATAAGCTTTGATATGAAGAGCTTGATGACTTCATAATAGAAGAAGAGCTTGACGAACCAAGCTATTACAACTCTTATAGACTTCTAACCGAGATCGCACTTGGAACTAGAAAGCTGGGGAGTTAAACTTGGAGATAAGAAGGTTAAGGCTCTGAGGATTTGCTTCCTAAAGAATATAAAGATTGAGAATGGTTGAGTGAGTAGGAATGTATAAATCTAAGCCTATTTATAGGGTATTCTAGGACAGAGTTCGACCAGAATTCGGTAACAAAATATTTGAATTTTCAAACGTTGGAGCCACAAAACCAGGGATTTCACAACTGGACGATCTTCTATAAATAGCAAAACCGAGTACGGTCCGAGTTTGTCCAACGTTCGGCCCGAGTTTGGTTAGCCTATTTCAGAAAGGTTTTAGCATTGGCCATGCTGGTTTTTGGTCTGATTTTGGATGGGTAGGTTTCAAGCTATTTTAGTGGACTTGAGGTAACCTTTTTGTAAGTGGACTAAGGTAGATTTTTGTGAGTGTACTAAGTACTATTTAGTTGTCGGTGAGACTTGACTCACATAAGTCCTAGACTCAATAAAATATAAAATTATAACGCTTGAAACAAGAAAAGACTAGACAACAAAGGATCCAGATGTCTGGTGTAGATGCTTTTTTTCAGTATTAATGTGACCTGGCTTCAGTAAATATTCTTCACGTCTAGTAACTGTACTTTGTATTTAAACTCGATTTTGTTGATTATCAGAATCAAGTTGACCATGACCAATTTATGTCAACAATCTTCCCTATTATGATAATTGACAAACCATGCCAATACAAATTAGATACTAGGTAGTCATTGATGCCAGCTTTGAAACGAGCTCCCCGTAAGTTATGTTTCTATTGAATTTTTGCAAGGGCTGAGAAAGCTGCTTTTCGTAAACTTGTAAACCTGACTTTGTAAACTTGTTTTGTCTTATAATACACAAATGATGAATAATGACAAAATAGCATTTCTCATCTTTGACACCACTCTCATAATCTCATAGTCATATTTGTATTGCCATTCCTCCCCCTTTGTCATTTAATCATAAGGAAATAAAAGCTCCCCCAAAATAAATGACTAGGTCATATGGAAGAAAGATGTGAATGACAATGAGCATAACAGAAGGATTATTTGTTTTTACTGAAAATGTAAGACAATGATATGTCATATTTCTTTCATATATAACAATAAGACGATCTAAGAGCACTATTATCGAATAAAACTAATAGATTTGCATGCATAGATTCTATCACATATTCAGTCAAAAGGAATCATAATCATGTGAATCATAAAAATATCATAGATAATGCTTAAGATGTTTCTAGTATAGTCATCTGAAAATGAGAATGCATAGAACAGAAATAACATATATCCATACATAGTCCAAATAGATAATAAGATAAGAAGATATCTCTAAAAGCATCCTAGCACTGTAGCAGTCACAGATCGTCACCATCTGCACGATCATCAGCTCGCTGGTAAGCATCAAAGTATGCTCCGATCGGATTAAAGTACTGGTGAACATAGGGGTCATCGATCTGGTAGCCTGAACGCTAGGGGTCATGAGCCACTGGGAAGGGTGTGACAGGATGATGAACATGGTTGTACTAAAGATCTATTATGGAGTTGGCCAAGGTATGGGCCTGAATGGTGGTGCGGTAGTCCTGGTCGTGAAGACGAGCAATGGTCATGGTATTCTTCTCACGGAACTGAGAAGTGATCATCTCATTTTACAGACGAAACTGCTCGCAAAATATGTCCTAGATAGAGTCCAAGGTGACAAGAGGTACAGAAGTGGATAGTACAGATGCAGCTGGTGTAGATATGGAAGGGGGTGGATCAATAGGATTAGCATGGTCAGCAGGAGCATCAGAAGTAGAGTGGGAGGATGAGTAGTCATCATCATCAGAAGGATAAGTCGACTAGTTTTACGAGATTTGGTCAAGTAGGCTTGCTCAGAAAGATAATAGGCAGGTACATTGCATAGAGGAGTTGACGTCCAGAGCTGCGACAGTTGACCATTTGTTTGATGATGGTCATGGGAAAGCTGAAGGAGATAGAGGCGGAGAAATATTATAAGGCTGACATCTCAAGATAAGAAACCTCATCAGTCGAGGATTTCTTAGGTAGAACGGCGGAATAGATAATCCGGTGAAGTTCATAGAACTATTGGTTCAGATAGTGGACATGAAACTTTCTGGAGGGACATCGATGAGGGGCACACAAGATGTCCTTGAAAGAGTCAAGGGTTATGTCGTCGAGAAAATCAAGTTTCGTGATGATAACTAAGGCTTCACCCTCATTAGGGACTTCGAAGATTTTGCCTAAGGTTTTATCATTAACTCAATATTGATTATGCCTACCCTTAAGAAAATAGTACCTCTATCATAAGATAAGTTGCAATAAAATATTCTAATTGTATTAAGATAGATAGGTTTTCTAGTGGAGACTAGGTTAAGAAGATGAAATTCAATGAATTTAGGTTTTTACTCATAGAAAGTAGTAAAATTGATCGGACTACTAGAACAAATATTCCTTTTCACAAAGTCATCAAACCATGCATTAGAATTATCAAGAGATGTGAAAATGAAATTATCATATTCACCCAGATTGGGCATAATAGGAGAAAATGGTGCTGTTGAGCATCCTCATGAGGAGGATGAGACGATGAGTCTTCACTAACTTTCCTCTTCTTTTTTCCAAATTTAGGAGCCAGGAAATAGGAGAGGATGAGAGAGTTGTACCTTCTAGAGATAGATAGAAATGTGGAGAACCTTGAGGAGAACCTAGATCAGAAGCTTGAGATGAGAGAGTCCTTAGGGAAGGAGATCAAGGAGTTAGGATTATGGTTATAGGAAGAGGGGTTGTTGTTCGGATGGGAAGAAGGAGGAAGATGATGGGTTTTAAATAAAAAAACTGAGAGCTACTGTCATTCTGGAAATAGGCATTTTTGTGCATATTTCTTCATGAACCTTTACTAACTTCATGTTTATGAATTTTGTAGTTGAATTATCAATGGACCCTCTTGCTGATATGTTGGGGTCTACTCCTGGCCTGCTGTATACCAATTACTTGAAATATTTGTCGCATATAGAATTTTTCCAATCTGACAAAGACCTGCCAAAGATCAGACAGCTACTAATAGCCACTCAGGGTGAAATAATGTTGTTGTCCTTAATTAGTAGTATTCCCTTCACATCATTGGACAATGAACGATATCTAAAACCCGATTTTCTGTTTGGAGATGCTATCAGCAGAACGTCAAAGACAAAACCTAAAAAGGAGGCATGAGTCTTCAAAGTTGGTGATAGAGAGATGTCCCTCCCTAGTATGGCACATGATTACCCTTTGTCCGCATTATATTATGCTACAACCCAAAGAAAGATGGACTGGTATTTGACTCCTCTTATCCACGGGGCTAAACCCGAAAGAATTTGTCACAAGCATGACGATCATGGAGGAAGCCTTTTCTATAGTACTCCGGACAGACCTTCTGGTCCGATGCATGGATTGTACACCAGATCTGTACATAGTGAAGATTCTTCGCTCATGGGACCTTGGATAGCACCTACTATAGCCAATCTCTTTAATGGAGCTGGCAAAATATTTCCCCCAAAGAAATGCAAACATACTTAGTGGGTCAGCAATGCCAACACCCGCTGGACTCGCCTTACTTTGTGGATACTAGATAAGTATGGGCAGCGTCTTGAGAACATAGGGCTTTATAATGCTATCATGGCAACTTGCTATGGTATCGCCCCTAATCACAACATGTTCCTTGCTCTAGTGGAGCAATATAATGCACGTACCAGAACTTTCTTCACTCCACACAACGAATTGGGGTTTGTGTTGCATGACATGCATGCTAGTTGCTAGAGCCTTCTTGCTACCAAGTTCTTCAGTATTCGAGACTCAGCATTTCTTTCCTGTATATCAAGTAGTCCAAGGAGTAAAGTGATCGACTGCAGATCATATCTCCATAACTACTACTTCCCCAGAAAATTGTACTTAGATTATCGTATAGGATTTTTGTACTTTTAAAGTTTGTAATACAAAGTTTATACATTTTTTGTTTATGGCAAACAAAATTTTGTATCGCTGCTCGTACAATGGACTTATGCTACGATATTTATTAGATGCAGAAGAAAACCAAGCACTTTGTGAAGCTCGCGATGGTACTTGTGGTGCGCACCAGCCTAGTCCTTAGTTGCAGGATCGCCTCAGGCGTATGGGTTACTATTGGCCTAGTATGGTAGCAGACACCATAGAGTATACCAGGAAATATAGGTCATGTTAGATCTATGCCGATTTTATTCATCAATCATCAGAGTTTCTACATCCAACGACTGTGTCGTAGCTATTAGAAGCATGGGGTATGGATATCATTGGTCCAATTAGTCCTCCCTCAACAAGAGGTTATCGTTTTATCTTTGTTATAACTGTTTACTTCTCCAAATGGGCGAAAGCTATACTGTCCATCGAAGTGAACACATCCAACGTGACCAATTTTGTCAAGCATTATGTCATTTACCACTTTGGTTTTCCTAGAAGGATTATCCTGGACAATGGTCTACATTTTGTAACTCATGCCTTTTATCGGTTCTATGATAACAACCGAATCCGGAACATAGCTTCGACAGCGTACAATCCCGTCACAAATAAATTAGCTGAATCTTTTAAAAAGTCAATAATCAAGTTGCTCAAGAAGTTTGTTTTATCCAACAAAAGCGACGAAAATGAAAAGCTTAGTGAATGTCTTTGGGCCTATCGCATAACGGTAGGAACCCTGACTAGCAGTACATTGTTCTTTGGTTTACGGGAGCAAAACAGTCCTTCCCCAGGAGATCCAGATTCCTTCTCTTTGGATAGCCCTTTCCAATGAGTTAACAACCGAAGACAGTCATCGTTTACGATTATAAAAGTTGGAGGCGTTAGATTAAAAACGTCTGTTAGCTCAATAACGTATTGAGCTATACCAAGAACGTATTTTCAAAGCCTTTAACATAAAGGTAAAAGAAAGAGTATTCTAAGTCAGTGACCTCGTCTTAGCAGTGAGAAGACCGATGGTCATGATGCAAAAGACAAAAGGGAAATTCCAGGCTAAATGGGAGAGCTCGTTCGTGGTAGAGTCAGTATATTCCAACGGAGCTTACATGATCGCAAATCCTAATGGAGACTTGCTCATGATGTCTATCAAGGACAAGTTCTTAAAGAAATACTATGTTTAATCTCCACTAGGGGTGCATAGTGTATGTAAAAATATAAAAATGTACATTGCTTGCATTTTTAATTCCCAACAAACTATTCTGGTGATGTAAATGTGCAACGAGACATTTATCATTCCCCATAAAGCGTCATCAAGCTATTATTTGTATTCAAGAGTCTTGAATGTGTTATGAATAATAGATCTATTTACAAATGCTCAAGCAAAGTTAAAATTCCCTCAGTGCTGTCGTATGAATGAGAGCATACCCTTGTATTCCCCGATATTGCTAATCTCTAGTTGAGTTAGTAATATCCTTAGGAGAGTTAGCAAAATTCTCTACAAAATGTTACTTGTTTTGAGCTATTATTTGTATTCAAGAGTCTTAGATACGCAATAGATAATATATCTTCAAAAGTTCTCCGGTGGAATTGTCCTCAAATCCTATGAAATATTCTCATTGAAATCGCCAAACAAATTTCTCTCCATTAAATAAGCTTATTCTTAGATCCTAGTTGCTATGAGGATTTCTTATTTCTAATCCCCAGTTAGATTAAAAATGGTCTATTAATGAGTATTTTATCCCCAACCAAGTTGAAATATTCCTAGAAGTTGTCCACGTCCATATTACCTTTGAACTGTCTTATGTACTCCTCCCTAGTAGAGTATGCCCATCTTTAGAGCCTAGTTGCTATGAGGATTTCTTATTTCTAATCCCCGTATGGATTAGAGATAGTAAACTCCCTAGCAAAAAACGGTCACGTCCATATCACATCTGAATTATTTTCTAAAAATTTATTCTCAGCGGAATACTCATGCTAAGTTTGCCATGTCCATATTACCTCTGAGCAAGCATATTGTTTGTCAAATCTATCATGTCCATATTACCTCTGGTAGCATTTCTACTTATTATCTGTACCTAGTTTTGTGTATGCCATGGATAATAAGTCCACTCATATTTCTCTAGTATAATTTATTTTAATCTCCAAAAAATGTAATATTTTACTACGTCTATATTACTTGTAGTAAAATATTTGCGCTCATATTCACAAAAAATGTTTCAGCGAGAAAAAGTTCTTTATTATTTCTTGAGAAAAAGGAAGATACAAATCATGCTTTTTCAAGCCAACACAACGAAAAAAAGAGAGACTATAACTTTTCAAGGGTCTTTCAGAGGTGCGCAGAGTTTATCAATTCTCTTTTTCTGAGAATCGATTTGGGACTTCCGTTTTGCCTCCACTCTAAGAGTGGAATCTTCTTCACGAGCAGCATTTTCCTTGAAATGAATAAGTTCCTCGTGCTCTTTATCCAGCTGAGGCAGTTATGCATCCAATTTGCTGGAAGCCATCACAACCTCATTCGCATGGTCGATAAAAGTCTTTTGCTCTGTTGTGGCTATTTCTAGATCAATCTCCAGTTTCATAAAAGTCTCTTGGAGCTTCTTGATATGCTCAGTGATCTGTGCCATTTGTTTAGTCAGATTCTCCTGTATCGTGACGTAGTTCAGTCCAGAAGTATTAAGCTCGTCATATTTTTCATTCAACCCGACAATTTCACGCTTAAGGATATCTTTCTTCTTGTTATAGATGGATTCTTCCCTCAATAATTCAGCGGTTAAATTTGCGTGTTCTTCCAGGACCATGGATATTATGTATTGCTTCTTTATCTGCTTAAGCATAGCTACATATTGCTCTAATTCATATAAGACCAATTCAAGTTCCCCAATAGTGGATTCATAGCCCGAGAAATCTCCAAGAGCTTTTATTTGACACGAAACAAGTTTTTGAACTTGAGCAAATGTAAAGTTCCTCTTCACGACCCCTGGCATCCCTTGTTTCAAAATGTCGTAAAAGGCTCGTACATGGATTCTTATTATTTTGTTTGTCTCAACAAGAGTGGTCTATGCCATCGGAGACAAAGTTGTGACAGCCTTGGGTAGTATCACTCTAGAAGGATTAACAGCTGCAGAAGAAGCTGTTATAAGAAAATACACTCTAAGTCAAATGGAGCTTGAAAACGAAAAAGTGTAATTTTTTGTAAGAAAAGTATTATACCTGTAGCAACGGGCGAAGCAACAACGATTGCTTGCTCCTCAATTATTGTATTGCCAGTATCATTATGTGATGGCTCGCTAACTGGTTGCTCTTTAAGGTTGGCCTCGGATAGGCCAGGTGCATATGTGGGATTTTCTATAATAGCTGCCCCCTTTTCCTGGGCAGCATCTTCTCCCTCACAAGGATCTCGGAGAGTTCCTCCCTCGGCACGCCTACAAAATTGAACCGATTGTGGTTACCTTCATAAGCAGTATAAAAAATTAAAGTCGAAAGATTCCATCCCTTATGAAGTTTAAAAATAACGTACCCAATGGAGTTGCATACACCGGAACTTCCTCAAACTCAGTAAAGGCTGCACCTACTGCAGATATGTTGTCAACAGAAATATCGGTGAGTGCAGTGGCAACTGCCACCATTATGTTTTCTGACACGCATGGTTCCACTAACATAGCTTCTGGATTCTCGATGCCTTTTCTGGGACGTTCGCCTCTTCTGGGATATCCTATTCATCAGCTTCCTCTTCTCTTAGCGATGTCGGTTCAAGGGATGACTCAATTATTTCTGTCTTTTTCAATGGGAGAAGACGCTTCGGCTACCGCCCTCCGGGTTTGTCTTATCACCACCCCGGGTTTTTGCACAATTTTAGAAAATACAGTCAAAATTTTTTTATATAGAGACTTCATTGTCATAAAGAAAATAGGTTTTACGGATACAATTATTGCATCCTTGATAGGGTCTACCTCCGAGATGGTCAGTAAAATAGTGTCTGCCTCTTCACTCTCCATCTCTGTAGTCGTGGATTTTTTTGTGTCTCACTTCTTCAAGGCAGAGCTTGACCCCATTTCCTTTTTCCCCTTCACCTCCTTGTGGATGACCTTCTTCTTTTTGGGAGGTTGCGGGCACTTTGCCAACATATCTTTGCTCTTGAGGGTTATGTTAATTGTAGCTACCAGCTCGTCGGACACAGTCTCTTTCTCAGTCATCGGCTCATATTTGACCATCGACGTTGCATTAGTTTCTTTACCCTTTGGAAGGAGTTTTCGAGCCTCCTTAATGTCCGTCATGGAAGTCTTCAGTTTTATGTTGGCAATGAATCTACTTTCCCGATCATAGGTAGATTAGGTACAGTTAATCGAGCAATAAAACTTTGCCACAATGAATAATATGTATTGCTGGGCTATTTTCTTTGGCAATGTGAACTGCTCTCATGTCCAGCCCATGTTGAAGAACTGCTAAGCTCGTGCGTCATCCAGTAAACTGCCACTGAACCCTAGGCATGATCTTGCATTGCTTAACAAAAGTTGACTATAGCCAAACTGTCGTACAAATTGGTTGGGCAGGTATGACTCCAGAAAGACTGTTTTTATGTTCCTGTATACCAAATGTGAAGGCCGAATTGACATAATTCAGTAGAACAACCCTTCTGGCAAACCTAAGGAGCCTGCTTCTTTATCCTGCAGGGTATCTCTACCCAGGCTCCCTGGGAAGGTGTCACGCCCCAGTCCCAAAATACGTAGGACTAGGAATACGTAACACGCCAGCCGTATGTATACGAACTCCAATATATGGAAACCATATACACACGTACGCTGTACATGAATATCCAACCCACAGTAGTAATATATGTCACAACAAGTCACACGCAGTTCTATATCTCATCCACAGCACAAATAATAGAATAATGGAAATCAATAACTGAATATCAAAGAAGCAGTCTCAAATAGTAATCTCAAAGTGTGATAGTCGGGTGGAAACAAATCCACTGCAAATCGACTATAATAAACTACTAGAGAGAGAAGAGAATAAACTCTAATATAAGAATAAATGTCTCGAAAAGAATAGCAACTAAAATCTTTAAACAGCTGCAATGAATCACATATAATCAGAAGGTAAGATCGTCTCAGACTGATAGGAAGCGTCAGGTCCAGGTCTATACTCCTGCAGGTACTCCTGCTCACCTATATCTGGAAGGGACCAGGTCCTCAGAGGGACGTAACAAGATACAAAAAGCACATGCCAATAAAGTACTGAAAGTAAACATCCATGGGGTCGCCTAACCGTCTAAGTGAATGCAGTTAAGAACACCTTTCCCCACAAGTGAGCTATCTGGCTGAAAAACTAGGATTTGGCATGGTTCTCTATTGGAGATCCAGGGGCCTAAAAAGGCACAACGACTTTCGAACGCCGGAGGCCCGCCTGATAATAATATAATATATAGTGGTCATCACCACCCGTATCTCCGGCGGAGAATCCGGGCACACAATAGATAAAAGTGCAAAGGAGCTCAAATGCGGTACTTGTTGTTCTCCCCACCCAATGCTCTAAGCATGTCATGTCCATGACACGATAAACCTCTAATAACCGCCAAGTCTACTAGCATACAAAGTTTCTAGTGGCAGTTATCCCTATCTGTCGCACGACCTATACGTACCAGTGGCCAGCCGAGTACGCAAGTCCGTGTCCTACATGTGACTCACACTCGTATAAGAATAGTGTCATGGCCAATGAAACATAAATGTCTCATGAAGATGGGGTAGTCTCATAAAGTAGGTCTAATGCATATACATAAATAAAAATATAGTACGACGACACCGTCGTTGCACCCAAGTTTCCTTGGACGCGCAGTTTATATAGCAGTTAAAATAAATGAACTAAATAAACAAAAAATAAATATGCATGCCTCATATGGAATGTAAAAAAATAGTACAATGGCAAGGTATACTTGCCTGGCAAGAAATCTGTAAAGTGTACGCGCCCAAATGTCAAGGACACTGAACCTGGAACTAAGAACTCTGAACAAACATCTCCGGATGCTGAAATAAATATCACCAACGTTTCCAGAATGAGCAAAATAGCTAAAAAGTACATCCCTTTCGTCCAATTTGGATACAGGGGCAAAACGGTAATTTTGGGTAAAAATGGGGTCCACATGTGGCCCATTTTGCACCGAAAAAGCTTGCCAAGGGTAACAGTCTCTAAATGGGACAAACTATAGGTCAAACAACTCTAGATGTCAATACGAACCCAACGGTATGTCCAAATGAGGATTCCGATGGGCCGAACAGAATTTTGTCCAAAAAGTCAACTGTGGGGCCCGCCAATTGGCAATCTGGTCAACCGTCTCAGAAATACGTGAAAATTGGGTCACAGGACCAGCGCGTTACCACAAGTCTAGTGGCGCAAGTTTCGTCGTAATCTGACAAGCGTGCACAAAATACGCGCGAGTTCCACAAAAGTTGTGACACAAAATGTGTCCGCGGATACGGCCTGATTCCGGCGCGCACACGCGTCCAAATCAGTTCCCACAAATTTTCACGTGTCCGGCTATGCTGCGTGCACCATTCGGTACACTTGGCACACGACGGGGCGGTCCCGTTTGGCGGGGCGCACTCCATTTTTTAACTTTTGGAAAACTGGAAAAAGTGGGTGCACGCAGTTTTGTGACGAATATAATTATGTCCACAGCAACTAATAGCATAGGATTATTTAACAGAAAATAAACTAGGTCAGGTATTCTACAGGTATCAAAAAGAATCACCGAATTCGGATCTCTGTGGTGGGAGATACGAACTCGGCAATATGGGTGATCATTCTGGAATTCTGCGATTCCAGAATTCTGTCTGCTCGCCCAACTTGGACGCTGTTTTTCACCTATGGGTACTCGTTTTCCGAGGTTGGCTATAAAACAAATATGGAAGAGGGTTAAGAGGTGATCATACTTATGAAGATGGAACAGCGTTTGGCTGAGCGAGTCGACGGAAAATTACTCCGGAGCGAAGGTGCCTCGAGTGGGATTCTGCAAGGTGCGAGGTCCGAGTCGACGAGATGGTTGGATGGCTTGGTGGGGCTTCTCTGGCTGAGGTGATGGCTCTAGATGGGAAGAGGAGGTCTGGAGTTTAGGTTAAGATTTTTGGAAAGATAATATATATATATATATATATATATATATATATATATATATATATATATATATATATATATATATATATATATAAGAAGAGAGAGGGTGGAGCGGGTTTGGCCGAATGTTTCCGCCAAGGGGTCGGGTCCCTGGCCGCTGAAGTGGGGCGGGTCACAGCAACAAAAGTTGCTGAAGGGTTGCATTGGCGGGTTGGGTGCAAAGCTAAGTTGCTGGATGGAGTCACAGCAAGAATTTTGCTTAAGGAGTGGGAATAGTATACTAAATAGTAGGAGTTAATTATTATTATTATTATTATTATTGTTATACTTATTATTAAATTCTTTTGCTTTCTTTTCTTTTCCTTTATAAAATATATATATACATATATATATATTTGTATATACATATATATATATACTCATAAGAAAATTTA
Source organism: Iris macrosiphon (assembly GCA_036927795.1). Lineage (NCBI taxonomy): Eukaryota > Viridiplantae > Streptophyta > Magnoliopsida > Asparagales > Iridaceae > Iris > Iris macrosiphon. Next base: position 170,525,654 of record JAYESA010000005.1, on the reverse strand, counting down.
TAGATTAGGGTATTGCACATTGTTAGGCTAGCAACAGCTCAAGGGGTCTCCTACATGGAATAAATTTCAAAAAATTCCTGATGGTCCCATAAGTCATCTAAGTGCCCGAACACCTAACATAAAAATTATTAAAAATCTATTTCTCCTATTTAGACCTAATTACTACAATTTAATTAATAATTAATAAATAAATGGTATATACGATTTTCTAGGAAGGGGGTTTTACATTCTACCCAACTTGTAAAAATTTTGTCCTCGAAATTAAAATTAAGCCACGATAGAATGCAAGGATGGTATAAGATATAAATTAACAATGTAAATTCATACCTTGGTCTGCGAATAGGTTCAGAAAATGCTTGCGCATGTCGTCCTCGCGCTCCCAAGTTGATTCTCCTGGCGCGCCATGCCTCCATGCTACGCGAACCAAGGGAATAGACTGGTTCCTCAATACTTTCTCTCGACGATCAAGGATTCCCATGGGTTGCTCTTGGTAAGACAAGTTTGGCCCAATGGTGATATCTGAATGGTCGAGAATATGACTGCTGTCTGCCACATATCGCCTGAGCTGCGACACATGGAATACGTCATGTACTCCCTCCAGTGAAGGTGGTAGCGCAAGTCGATATGCCACCTCTCCAACTCTCTCGAGCACGTCAAATGGTCCAATATACCTTGGACTCAACTTGCCGCGCCCTTCGAATAGGATGGTGCCTCTGGTCGGTGATATCCTCAAGAAGACGTGATCGGCCTCTTTGAACTCCAAGGGACGACAATGAAGGTATGCCCACTGCTTCTGCTTGTCTTGCGCTGCTCGCAAGTGTCCCTGAATCTTCTTGACTGTCTCTACGGTGTTGACCACCAACTCGGGTCCCAAAATCTAACGTTCTCCCACGTCACTCCAACACACAGGAGACCTATATTTTCTTCCATATAATGCTTTAAACGGAGCCATCTGAATACTCGCTTGATAGCTATTGTTGTAAGAAAACTCTACAAGATGTAGGTGGTCCTCCCATGATCCTCCAAAGTCTAATATGCAAGCCCTCAACATGTCCTCCAAGGTCTGAATAGTATGCTCCGACTGCCCATCTGTCTGCGGGTGGTAAGATGTACTGAACTTCAGACGAGTACCAAGACTCTCTTGCATGCTCCTCCAAAAGTGCGATATGAAGCACGAATCTCTGTCCGATACAATGCTGACTGGTATGCCGTGCAATCTTACGATCTGCCTTATATATAAATCAGCTAAAGATTCTGTAGACTGACCCACTCTAAAAGGTATAAAATGGGCTAACTTGGTGAGTCGGTCCACTATTACCCACACTGTATCTCTCCCACTTGGACTCTTGGGAAAACCCGTGACGAAGTCCATAGTGATGTGCTCCCACTTCCACTCTGGAATCGAAAGTGGTTGCAATAATCCTGCTGTCCTCTGGTGCTCCGCCTTCACTTGTTGACATACCAGACATTTAGCTACAAAGCGAGCTATCTCTCTCTTCATCCCATGCCACCAAAAGTGCTGTCGTAAGTCGCGATACATCTTGGTGCCTCCAGGATGAGTAGAATAAATCAAACTATGAGCCTCTGCCATCAGCTCCTGTCGAATCTCTCCATTTGGAACATAAAGACGATCACCACATCGTAATGTCCCATCCTCATGAATGCACAATCTGGTCTACTCTCTGGCCTCTGTCCTTTCCTTTAGTCTCCTGAATCTGGCATCTGTAGGCAAAGCTGCCTTAATCCTCTCTACCAATGATGATTGTACTTGTAAGCTGGCTAGTGTCCCATCTACTCCGGGTAATATCACTTCAATGCCAAGCTCTTGCAAGTCCTCCAAAAGTTTCCTCTGTGCTGTCAAGAAGTAAGCTGCTGGCTTCCGGCTTAACGCGTCTGCTACCACGTTAGCCTTGCCTGGATGATAATGTAGCTCTATCTCAAAATCTTTCATCAACTCGAGCCATCGACATTGCCTCATATTTAACTCCTTCTGCGTGAAGACGTACTTGAGGCTTTGGTGGTCTGTATAGATCTCCACTCGTTCTCCATATAAGTAATGTCTTCATAGCTTCAGAGCAAATACAACGGCTGTAAGTTCCAAGTCATGAGTCGGATAATTCTTCTCATGTACTCGTAACTGTCTAGATGCATATGCAATCACCTTGCCATGCTGCATCAATACGCATCCCAAGCCTTTTCCTGATGCGTCACTGTAGATCACGTAACCTCCTGATCCTGACGGAATCGCCAATACTGGTGCTGTAGTCAGTCGCTTCTTCAACTCTTCAAAGGCTGCTTGACACTCGTCAGTCAATATAAATTCTTGATCCTTACAAGTCAGACGAGTCATAGGTGCCGCTATCCTTGAGAAGTTTTTCACGAACCGTCGGTAATATCCCGCAAGTCCAAGGAAACTCCTCACCTCTGCTGCTGATTTAGGAACAGGCCATGTCTCAACTGCTGAGATCTTCTCTGGATCAATAGAAATACCATCTCCTGTAACAACATATCCAAGAAATGAAACTCTGTCCAAGAAGAACTCACATTTGCTGAGTTTAGCATATAACTGCTCTCTCCTCAAAGTCTCTAGAATAATCCGCAGGTGCTCCTCGTGCTCCTCGTGGCTCTTCGAATAGACAAGTATATCATCTATGAAGACGACCACGAACTGGTCCAAGTACTGGTGGAAGACTCGATTCATCAAGTCCATGAAGATCGCTGGAGCATTGGTCAATCCAAATGGCATGACCAAAAACTCGTAGTGCCCATATTTTGTTCTGAATGCGGTCTTCGGAATGTCCTGCTTCCGTACCTTCACTTGGTGATATCCCGATCTCAAATCTATCTTCGAGAATACCTTAGCTCCACTGAGTTGATCAAACAGGTCATCAATGCGTGGCAATGGATATTTGTTCTTCATTGTCACTGCATTCAAGGTTCTGTAGTCAATACACATACGCACTGACCCATCCTTCTTCGGTACAAACAACACTGGTGCTCCCCAGGGTGATGCACTCGGTCGGATGAAACCTTTCTCCTCTAGCTCTTTTAACTGTGCCTTCAGCTCGTCCATCTCCTTCTTGCCAGTCTGTAAACATGCGATGCTATAGGTGCTGCTCCGGGTGCTAGTTTAATTGAAAACTCTACGTCTCTGTCTGGGGGTAGTCCTGGCAAATCCTCTGGAAAGACGTCTAGAAATTCTGAAATAATAGGGTGATAGACCACATCGTCCATCGCGAGCTGCATACCATCAAGGATTTCTGTGGATCCTCGGATAAACTCAAGTTCAGGCTGGCCTGGTACCTTAAAAAGAATGCTTCCTCCAAAGCAATCGAAGAAAGTATGGTACTTGCTTAGCCAGTCCATTCCAAGCATAATATCAAAAGATGGCATAGGAAGGACTAAGAGTTGGGCGTTCATCTCTCTGCCACGTATCACTATATGACCCGTTCTACAAACTCGACTAACTGGTACAACTCCTCCTCCGGTAAGAATTCTAACACAACTAGATAATGGTGTAGAAGCAATATTGTGTTTGGCAATAAAACTAGATGATATGAATGAGTGGGTGGCTCCCGTATCAAATAATGTCACCGCAGGAAAAGTAAAAGCAAGGGTAATACCTGCTATGACATCCACCTCATGATCCAGGTCATCTACCTCCAATGCAAAAGCTCGTCCGTTCCTCTGCGGTTGTCCATGTCTGGTCCTTATATACTACTCCTCCTAAGTGGGTAGCGGTGGTCCTCTCTGAAATCCTCCTGCTGCTGGGGGTCGAGGTGCTCCCGGTCCAGTCATCTGCTGGGTTGGCTTCGGTGCGGGAAGCACTAATCTCTGGGCTGGAGGTGGAAGTGTCTGCTGCATTGGGCAGTCTCTCGCCAGGTGCTGTCCAGAGCCACATCTCATACACTGACCCAAGCGAGTCCGACAATCTCTCGAAATATGTCCGTTCCTCCCACAATAACTGCAATAAGGCTTCCCCTGATTCTGGTATGGTGCTGCTCGGTGTTGCTGATGCTGTTGTGCCAAAGGACGTCTGATAGGTCCTCCCTGTTGTGTCCTGGCTGGTTCCTGCTGTATCCTTGCTGATCCTTGTTGTGTCCTCAGCTGACCTCCTTTTCCTCTGCTAATGGTTTCCTAAAATCTGGCCTCTGTTAGTAGTTCAGCGTAAGAGACTCGGGACTGCGAGCTTGTATAATGTTGAAGCTCCTGGGTCAGTCCTCGATGAAATCTCTTAGCCTTAGCCAAGTCATTTGGTATCAAAGCAGCGCCATATTTGCTGAGTCGACTAAACTCGGCATCATACTCGTCCACGGTTCGGTTCTCTTGCTCTAAGTGAAGAAACTGATCATACAAGGTGTCCCTGACAGTGTCCGGGAAGTACTTTCCCTTAAAGCACTCCAAGAACTGCTCCCAAGTCTGGTAAGTACCCAACTGGCACTCCATGGATTCCCACCAGTGATGAGCATTACCATCTAGAAGCGTCCGTACACCCGTCATCCATAGGTCCGTGGGTAACTGCGATGCTTCCAGTAGCTTCTGCGTGTGAGTGATCCAGCTGGTAGTCTCCTCCGGGCTCTCAGTGCCCTTGTACTGCCTTGCACCCATCTGAAAAAAATCCTTTACTGATCCAACCCTAGCTCGAGGTACTGGAGCTAGTGCTTGGGCTGGTACAGCAGACTGTGCAGCCATCCTCTCCAGTGCTGCCAAAAATTCTTGTCTCTGCTCGACTGCCTACTGCCTCTGCTCGGCTGCCTGCTGCCTCTGTTCCTGTATCATCATCTGAAGAATTGGAACATCTGCGCTTGGCCATCTTGCGATACTGGGACAGGTGGAAGGTTCCCAATAGGTGAAGCAGGAGAATCAGATGGAACTGGGGTGTGAGTCTGTCCATCTGGTCCCGGAAGCCTAGGAACCATTGGGGTCCCTCCCTGAGTCTGCCCATTGACTCCAGAAGTTGTGTCGCCATTGGCGGCAGTACATCCATTCCGCAAATCCATCTCTCTGCAGTTGATGTACGAAACGATTAGAAAAAAGTACAGAAATCAAACAGGATGTAAGTATTAAATAGGAAGGATAAATTTCAATCAAGCGTGGATGAGATTCTTATACTCTATTCCTATACGCAGGCTTGTTCGGTACAGTTACGTAACCGAGACAATATATTCTTGACCTGCATGGGCCATCACAAAAACATGTTACGCCCCAGTCCCAAAATACGTAGGACTAGGAATACGTAATACGCCAGCCGTATGTATACGAACTCCAATATATGGAAACCATATACACACGTACGCTGTACATGAATATCCAACCCACAGTGGTAATATATGTCACAACAAGTCACACACAGTTTTATATCTCATCCACAGCACAAATAATAAAATAATAGAAATCAATAACTGAATATCAAAGAAGCAGTCTCAAATAGTAATCTCAAAGTGTGATATTCGGGTGGAAACAAATCCACTGCAAATCGACTATAATAAACTACTAGAGAGACAAGAGAATAAACTCTAATATAAGAATAAATGTCTCAAAAAGAATAGCAACTAAAATCTCTAAACAGCTGCAATGAATCACATATAATCAGAAGGTAAGATCGTCTCAGACTGATAGGAAGCGTCAGGTCCAGGTCCATACTCCTGCGGGTACTCCTGCTCACCTATATCTGGAAGGGACCAGGTCCTCAGAGGGACGTAACAAGATACAAAAAGCACATGCCAATAAAGTACTGAAAGTAAACATCCATGGGGTCGCCTAACCGTCTAAGTGAATGCAGTTAAGAACACCTTTCCCCATAAGTGAGCTATCTGGCTGAAAAACTGGGATTTGGCATGGTTCTCTATTGGAGATCCAGGGGCCTAAAAAGGCACAACGACTTTCGAACGCCGGAGGCCCGCCTGATAATAATATAATATATAGTGGTCATCACCACCCGTATCTCCGGCGGAGAATCCGGGCGCACAATAGATAAAAGTGCAAAGGAGCTCAAATGCGGTACTTGTTGTTCTCCCCACCCAATGCTCTAAGCATGTCATGTCCATGACATGATAAACCTCTAATAACCGCCAGGTCTACTAGCATGCAAAGTTTCTAGTGGCAGTTATCCCTATCCGTCGCACGACCTATACGTACCAGTGGCCAGCCGAGTACGCAAGTCCGTGTCCTACATGTGACTCACACTCTTGTAAGAATAGTGTCATGGTCAATGAAACATAAATGCCTCATGAAGATAGGGTAGTCTCATAAAGTAGGTCTAATGCATATACATAAATAAAAATATAGTACGACGACGCCGTCGTTGCACCCAAGTTTCCTTGGACGCGCAGTTTATATAGCAGTTAAAATAAATGAACTAAATAAACAGAAAATAAACATGCATGCCTCATATGGAATGTAAAAAAAAGTACAATGGCAAGGTATACTTGCCTGGCAAGAAATCTATAAAGTGTACGCGCCCAAATATCAAGGACACTGAACCTGGAACTAAGGACTCCGAACAAACATCTCCGGATGCTGAAATAAACATTACCAACATTTCCGGAATGAGCAAAATAGCTAAAAAGCATATCCCTTTCGTCCAATTTGGACACAGGGGCAAAACGGTAATTTCGAATAAAAGTGGGGTCCACGTGTGGCCTACTTTGCACCGAAAAAGCGTGCCAAGGGTAACAGTCTCTAAATGGGATAAACTATAGGTCAAACAACTCTAGATGTCAATACGAACCCAACGGTATGTTCAAATGTGGATTCCGATAGGCCGAACAGAATTTTGTCCAAAAAGTCAACTATGGGACCCGCCAATTGGCGATCTGGTCAACCATCTCAGAAATGCGTGAAAATTGGGTCACAGGACCAGCGCATTACCACAAGTCCAGTGGCGCAAGTTTTGTCGCAATCTGACAAGCGTGCACAAAATACGCGCGAGTTCCGCAAAAGTTTTGATACGAAATGTGTCCGCGGATACGGCCTGATTCCGGCGCGCACACGCGTCCAAATCAGTCCCCAAGAATTTTCACGTGTCCGATTATGCTACGTGCACCATTCGATACACTTGGCACACGACGGGGCAGTCCCGTTTGGCGGGACGCGCTCCGTTTTCTAACTTTTGGAAAAGTGGAAAAAGTGGGTGCATGCAGTTTTGTGACGAATATAATTATGTCCACAGCAACTAATAGCATAGGGTTATTTAACAGAAAATAAACTAGGTCAGGTATTCTACAGGTATCAAAAAGAATCATCAAATTCGGATCTCTGTGGTGGGAGATACGAACTCGGCAATATGGGTGATCATTCTGGAATTATGCGATTCCAGAATTCTGTCTGCTCGCCCAACTTGGATGCTGTTTTTCACCTAGGGGTACTCGTTTTCCGAGGTTGGCAATAAAACAAATATGGAAGAGGGTTAAGGGGTGATCATACCTATGAAGACAGAATAGCGTTTGGTTGAGCGAGTCGACGGAAAATTACTCCAGAGCGAAGGTGCCTCGAGTGGGATTCTGCAAGGTGCAAGGTCGGAGTCGACGGGATGGTTGGATGGCTTGGTGGGGCTTCTCTGGCTGCGGTGATGGCTCTAGATGGGAAGAGGAGGTCTGGAGTTTAGGTTAGGGTTTTTGGAAAGATAATATATATATATATATATATATATATATATATATATATATATATATATATATATATATATATATATAAGAGAGAGGGTGGAGCGGGTTTGGCCGAATGTTTCCGCCAAGGGGTCGGGTCCCTGGCCGTTGAAGTGGGGCGGGTCACAGCAACAAAAGTTGCTGAAGGGTTGCATTGGCGGGTTGGGTGCAAAGCTAAGTTGCTGGATGGAGTCACAGCAAGAATTTTGCTTAAGGAGTGGGAATAGTATACTAAATAGTAGGAGTTAATTATTATTATTATTATTATTATTATTATTATTATTATTGTTATACTTATTATTAAATTCTTTTGCTTTCTTTTCTTTTCCTTTATAAAATATATATATACATATATATATATTTGTATATACATATATATATATATATATATATATATATATATATATACTCATAAGAAAATTTATAGATTAGGGTATTGCACATTGTTAGGCTAGCAACAGCTCAAGGGGTCTCCTACATGGAATAAATTCCGAAAAATTCCTGATGGTCCCATAAGTCATCTAAGTGCCCGAACACCTAACATAAAAATTATTAAAAATCTATTTCTCCTATTTAGACCTAATTACTACAATTTAATTAATAATTAATAAATAAATGGTATATACGATTTTCTAGGAAGGGGGTTTTACAGAAGGTAGCGAGTTATTCTGAAAAAGTCATATCCTGCTATATGACTTAGAATCTTTCTACAGGCCGGGATCCCATTGTAATTCTAGGGCGACTTGCGATAACGGAGGATGAATGCATCTTCGACAACCGTACCACTTTCCATGTCCGGGTCTATCAGCTTCGGGTAGTGTAGTTGCAACCAGCACATCATATAATGGTAGGGCATTTTTACCCTGGCAAAGTCACATTTTCCTGTTGGATGGTTCAACACCTTATCAACAAAGTCTCGCAACCCTCTGTATTCTACAGACCATAGCCGAAAGTAGAACAAGCTTATGGACGAAGACTAATTTTATTGCAAAGGATGAGGTTTCTACTTAACCTCTCAATCGCCCCTGAGACCCCAGGGACCACGCAATCATGAAGCCATATCATCAAATACCCAGCTATTACTACCTCGTCCAACAGCTTGTCCTGGGCTTAGTAGAAATAATTATAAATTTGGGGATCTGTTGGATCATTACCTTCAGCCTTGTTTGACATGGGATTCTTCTTATTATGCTCTCTCATCAACTCATGAATAGCTCCTCCCTTCAGTGGCTTACAGATAGAGAAGTGGATCTTGGATATTTTCGTGTGCTGGGTGAACAGGTAGCTGATCCAGCTAGTTGTGTGTTGAGAGGCTCCCTTTGTCTTGACCCCCTCCTAATGACCATCTGGCAGATGTGGTGGTGGCATAACACCTATTTATATACTTTTATAAGTTGGGGGGTTTTTCTGTTCTAAGGCTGTGAGTTCTCTATTGCAGGGAGTATATTATTCGTAGGGCTCCCTACCCCAAGACAACTTTGAGATTGTCTACATCTCGTGAAGGCTAAACCCATCTCGCCATCGGGTGTGAAAAAGGTCCCGATACGGCAGTTATACATATGCCCAAGGGGATGAACATATGGTTATTCATGTCTAAACCATAGCAAGTGGCCCTGATAGCATAATACATGCTAATGCTCATGAAAGTTTCCTCATACTTTGCCATCATCTACTGCGTCAGATCGCTCCACTACAGGAAAAATGTGTTTTTACGATGCGCAATGTGCGTCGTAAAACACTTTAGATGGCGCACATGTGAACGTCGTATTAGCCCATGCCGTAAAAAGATAGTAGTTTAGACGACAGAAATTACGTGTCGTCTAAACTCAATTTGTGCGTCGTCTATACTTATTCACGACATTCATTGCGTGCCATAAAAATGCAATTATGGCATGTAGTAGCACGTCGTTAGTACACAATCATGACATACTTTACACGTCGTAAATTTACTATTACGATATTCTATTACACATCGTTAATGCACAACCACGACATTCTGATGCACGCCGTTAATAATATTTTACGATATTTCTTTGCATGTCTTTCTTAGTCAATTATGACATTCATTGTATGTCGTAAAAAGTATCATATACACATCAATTAGAACATATTCTGCACGCCTTAAATTCTCTTCAATTTTTTTTTAAATTATGCTTTTTATGTAATCAATTTTACCTTTTATATTCAATCACAAAACATATAATATATACAACAATTGTTATAAGTACTGAATTTTATTAAAATCATAATAATGTTAAATCAAGTGATTCCAAATCACCAACTAAAATATCACAAAAATATTAGCTTCGACCAGAACGGATCAGCTTGCAATTGAGAGTTTGCAATTTATAGCCTCATACATGACATCAACTTTTACAGAGTCCCAGTCAGCACAAACCTAGATGATCATATATTTAGTGTCAGAAAACCAAAGCTGATATAAGCAATTTTATCTTCATGACTGATCTTTGATTCAATCAGGAATAAAGAAATGGTGAACATAAACATTCAGATCATGATAGTAGGAACGCAAAACACAAGGGTGAAGTATCAAAGAAAAACTGACTTAGCCCTTAAAATATAAAAAAAATCTCAACAATAAGAGAACCCAATATAAATACTATTTTAATAGTTGCATTTCAAGTAGTGTATATAATAACAAAAAGTTTAACAATGGAAAGTTTGTGAAATGTAGTAATTGCACATACCTGCTCCTTAAATTGTTCCTCTCTCTCTCTCTATCTCTTCAAAACTTGAAAGAGCCACAACCTCAACCTGTGATAGACATAAATGGAATTTTAACTATTATCAAGTAGCAAGCTTAGATGTATAATCTAAAGATAGACATAAATATAAGTTTAAGTACTACAATAAATTTAAATTTAAAGTATAAAAAATTTAGTATCTGATAAAAAAAGTATCATAAATTTGATCAAGATGTAGACTACATATTCCAAATGGGTAAGTTATGAAAATAGAGAACCGAGAAGAAGCATGCAATAAATTTCTCTCCAATAGAAAGAACATTTCAGTAATAAGTAAAGTATACATATATATGACAACAAGTCCATTGTTAAGCATAACTCAACTAATGCAAGAAAAAGTATAAAAATCTAATATTAGTGGATCATTACTAAATGTACAATTTAATGAGTGAAAGATGGTGCAAGACCATCATCTGATAGATAATCTCAAGATACTCACAGGAGGTGCAAGACCATCCTCATCCAATTTGTCATATGAGCCATGTTGCATACCCTACAAAAACAAGGGATAATTGTTTACCAGATGAATAGTATCGCAGTTGACTTCAACTTCTTCAGGTATAATATCAGTAACATGCTGAGTGCAAAGCATGTACATAATAGACAAAAAAAAAAGAAATTAAGAAATCTTACAACAGGCAGCTGTTTGAAGTGTAAATGCTCCATGGCACAAGTAGTAACAAGGTGCTTGTAGGTAATTGATGACATAGGCCAATATGTCCTGAACGAAAAAAAAGTATCTCTAACTAACAATTACACTTGAAAATTTGAGCTCAGCACTTACCATTCCCAACTGCTAATTTGTCACAAAAATGCCCATGGGTTGCTTGCCCATAGCTGAATGATATGTATTACGAGGAGACTGAAAGGCATAGTGAATATAAAGAAAATTGGTATACTATTTACATGGAATATAAAGGAAATTGTCTTAAAATTGCAAACGAAGTCTCAGAGTCGGTACATGTTTTCAAAGTATTTATTCTGAGGGTTTTTTTGTCCTGGTAATGAGTCTCCATGTCCCCATGGATTATTAATGAATTTTCCATGTAACCATTATATTATTCTAGGAACAAATATAATTTTTCTAGGAAGAAATTATTACTGAACAAGTAGAAAAATTAGAGAATAAAGAAAGCCAAGTGTAAAAGGCAAGAGAAGAAGAAAAAACTTATGAAAAGCAAAGTTGAAGAAGAAAAATAAAGAACTGATACATTATGAAATACAATTAAGATAAGTCTACTTGTTTATATCTAAATATAATAGTATTAGAAATATCTAATACCTAAATGTTACTGTCATCCAAGAGGAAACACTCCTGGAAATGGGAATAGGTGGGTGACTATTTGCCATTGTTCAACGGCAAATTAAAGTAATTTATACCCATTTTGATTTATGACACATAAAATTCTACACTTCATCTTACTGCATTTCATAAGTTTCGATTTTGGGCTATAATTTTTCTCTTAAATAACGAATTAAAAGCATAAATTTCTTTCAAACAGAAGTAATTATTATTAAAAGATGATCAAAGCTTTTCTTTGTGTATCCTATCATTAGTGGCATATTCTTGTTTAAGATTGAGGTGCTCTCTTATTTGGAACCAAACCTCTCATATCTCATATGGGGTTGAGGAGGCCAAATTATGAGATTTATTATTTTAAAATATTTTTATACTCTTCCATCATCATTGTTCTTACCAATATCGCTTCTTTCACATGATGCCCCTATTACTTTGTAAAAAACTGAAGGAAAGAAAAAGATAAAGGAGCATGGTAAGGGATCAAGTTTTAACACTAACATGACTGATGTAAGTTTTAAAGTAAAGGTGCTTGCTCTAGGAAATTTTGTCTAGTACCATAAAGGGGAAGTTTGAAACTCAAGGTCTAGATATCTAAGATGGGATGTCAATAATTCACTCTCTCTCTGTAGAATACATTGATCAACAGTTATCTATGCTGTTACTACGTCTCTCCATAGTTCCAATTTCTCTAATAAACAATCATCTCATACACAAATAATAGCCAACCATCTTTAGAATGGAATAGAAAAATCAAAAGACTACACACATCCATCATATTAAGGTTTTCCAATGAGGTTCATGCATCTACTCATAATAGAAAATGAAAGAAAACAAATTGAACTAACATAAGCCATTCAGTTCCTACTTGATTTACTTGATCAAGCTTGTTGATGATATTGAGTCTAACATCAGGAAACTTATCTTTAAGCATAGAACCTAAATATTGGAAGAAGCTGTTCAATAGTTGCATCCTACATAAACACAAAGACAAATTATTAAGTACAAAAAGAGAAAGAAAATTCAAAGGATTAACAAGAAATATAGTTTGGTAACCATCAAGCCTTGTGACAGCCTTCTTAGCCTCATATGAGGAAGAGAAGCACACAAAACCAAAGCCCCTGGTAATCCTATTCTTTAGTGCATCAATTTTGCTGAAACTACTTTCTCATATTTTGTGATAGCCTTCTTAGCCTTAGCAGTAACTGCAACAATTCCATGTTAGAGAAAGCCATTTTGGGATACAAGATTTTTTGTTCTTAGCTCATGTAATTATAGTGGTGGATTAATAGTGGCTAGAGCTTGTGATAATATAATTAAGCAATAAAAAATTTAAGGTATCTAGAATAAGAGACAAGAATCTCAAAATTGTTGCTAAGATAATTGGTACAACTACAAAGAGGTCTCCACCATTTTGGTGAAATTCATTAACCAACTTATGTGAAACAAACACCGTAAATAGGATTATTGGAATCACAATCAGAAATATTGAAATAACCAGAGGCCTCACATGGACCAAATACTGACCTCCCTCCAAAAAAGGACCTTTGTAAAGAATTCAGATAAATGATCAATTAACTTCAATAGAAAACTTAAGAAGAAAAATATGAGTATTCACTCCCGTGAGTAAATGTCAGTATAATGTTATAAGCAAGAGTGTATAAATCTACTATTAACTGGCTAAACAAAAATTACAAACACACAAAAATTAAGCTTTAGGCTTATTGAACACTTGAAGCTATATATCACATAATTCAAAGTTCCCAAAAAGTGCAACCAAGGTTCTACAACCAGGTAATCTAAACTTGGCTCAAAATGAGTTGCCAGTTGTGTATTGCGGACAGGGGCAATAATGTGCAAATGAACACTCTTGCATCATCTGTAGTGAAGCCTAATTAAAATATTCTTAAGAACAAAGCATACCTAAAGAATAAGCCAAGTTGTTGACTAGCGTGACCCTCTATAGATCCTACAGGCGGGAATAAGCATGAGAAGGTCTTCTCAGAAGAATTAAGTCCATGTTCATGTGCATGGATAGCTACCTCGTTAATTAGGCAGCTTATCTCTGAATTGCCAGACTAGACCTAAAAGCATAAAAGTTGTCGACAATAGGAATTGACTTCATCTTTGACATGTAAAATTAAATCAGATGGCCAAATCCAAATGATAGCATAATGAAATGGTTTGATTCCATTATTGCAGTAGGAGTTAAAATATAGGTAATTTCGTAAGTGTTTCAAATATTAATTCATAAAATAAATATATATAATAATGTGCTTTAGAGGTTCAAATTTCTTATTTCTTAGCAATAATAATTAGAAATAGTCATATACTCATAAAGGATTGCGCCAAAACCAACATACAGTAAGCATAGGTAATTCTCACTGATCTTATATATATATATATATATATATATATATATATATATATATATATATATATATATATATATATATATAATGAGGAATCCATATATATATATATATATATATATATATATATATATATATGAGGAGGAATCCACATCCCCCCTATTTTTGCATCCCCCAAGTATCCCCATGATAACAACCATTGGATCTTGTTTAAGTCATATAATCTTAACCATTAAAAAATGAACGATTAAGATTAGATGACTTAAACAAGATCCAACGGCTGTGAAAGAGGGGATGCTTGGGGGATACAAAAATAGGAGGATGTGGATCTCTCATATATATATATATATATATATATACCACCTGTCGTGCCCTGGTCCTGTAGGGGCCGGTCGTCCTCGCTTGGTCCCTACGGAACCGATCGTCCTCGCTTGGACGCGATGCCGTGCAAGCATAAGTTGTGCATGCACCAGACAACGTACCTGCACAAGACACAAATCAAACAAAAATATACATATATAGGCACGGAATGTAAATATAGAGAACCAAAGTTGAACACATTTGATAGGCACACGAAATACTTTCTTTTATTGAATACTGAAGATTTGGATTACAAGGTGCTTGCTTGGCTGAGTTACAAAATATGCCTTATAAGGCTTACAACTCTTTTTACATTCCCAAAATTAGCCACAACATCCACACATTACATCCCTTTAGTAGGACCAAAATATCAAAATATCTAGCAGAAGAGAAGATTGCCCACTGGAAAGGAAAGCAAAAGAAGCAGCATGAACACGATCCCTCGGAAGGTTGCACTAGCGTCGATTTAGATTTAGAATGCTTGCCAAACTCTCGCATCATATATATATATATATATATATATATATATATATATATAGTAAACGGGATATGAGCCATAGGATAATATTCCTACATGAGCCAATGCATATGTGGACCAATATAAATGGAGTGTACTAGTGCACATGGGTGCACATGAAATATATGAGTCCATTCCTATTGGTCCACATGTGCATGGTTCATGTAGTAATATGAGCCTATGGCTCATATCCCGTTTACCTATTGCTCATATATGCACATGGAATATATGAGCCTATGGCTCATACACACACACACACATACACACACACTTCTGGTCATTGGATAAAATTATTCAACTCCAACGCACTCAAAGCTAATAAAGTTTCATAACACGTAATCACTCAGTACTGGATTAGTGCATAAATATCTGACTGCTACAAGCTTAACATATAACGACAATTAGAAGAGGCCAAGCAAAATTAACAGGGGAAGGACAACACAAACTGATAATCTAATAGGATAGTCGGAAAAAGAAAACGGTTTTGACATAGAATGCTAAACTATCATAATTAGATTAAGGACTCTTACAAGTCACAAAATGCTAGGTATGTTTTGTTCATGATTCAAAAAATTAAGACATCAATTTAGTTATACTTGAGCTTCTTGTCAACAAATTTAACTTAATATAAACATGCAATTTTCAATAAATTGACTCTTAGTGTCAGATAGCTTACTAGAAGATCCACCCATGTGTTGCTTCCAACAAGAACAGAGAAAGTCAGAAGAACCTGAAACATAGAGATGACAAATTAGGAAGTCCTTATCTAGCCACAATTAGTGTTAGTGAAGTTAGTTGCAAGTATCTTTCCAACAAAGACAATAGTAACTTCTTTATATTTTTGATGGTCAAGAAATCTCCACAGGGATGTAAAGAGCTGTATATAAATTTTCCTAAAACAACAACAATAATTTTGCAGTATCATAATCAAAATATAAATATAGGACAAAAGAACATCTGCACACTACTTTTTACATGTTCTATAGAAATTTCTTAGGCTTGAAAACACTTCTAGTGAATGAAGAACAATTCTGATGCATTTTTCAACACTTCGGATAATTTAAAAATACATCAATATTCTTGGTAAATTTTGAAAAAATCGAAGCTTTGAACCCTAACTGTTCACAAAATTTAGCATTTTAATTAAATATGAAAATATGGAAATAATTGACATTAAAAGCATCAACGATCTCCCAAATGCTTCTGTTAATAATATTAAGAATAATTATGATGGTACTCACAAATTTGGGAGAAATAAAAACCCCTAAACCCTAAATTCAGCACCCGCAACCACTGCATCCGAATATGCTTCGTCGAGCCTCTCCACCACCGAGGTGCTTCCCCGACCGCGTCGGACCTTGACTTCCCCGCCGAGCACTCGTCGTCAAGTGAGATCTGATCGGGAACAGTGAACCCCGAGTTTCCTTTCTCGATTTTTTTTGAAGAGAGAGAAAAGAATTCATAAGGGTCAAGAAAAGGAGATGCAGATTAGGGAGAGAGATGTGTGTCACTACCACATTTCCAGAGTAGGAGCTTTTTGGTCATTTACCATATTTATATTATTGTGTTAATAATTGCATGATAGGTAATATACATATTATATTATATTCATTAATAACATGGGTTAATGGACTAGACTTGGTGTGACCATGGACCTTGCATTAGACTAGACAAACACCTACTAGACTAATCCCAATGCTATTAATTAGATTCTAGTTAGATCCCTCACTTAAGACAAACCCCTTGATTAAATGACTATTCATGACAAGCCATAGAGGACAAATGAGTCATTGTGCATCCCCCAAACCCTAACCCTACTCTATGGCCGGCCCTATATGTATAGAGGGAGCCTCCCTCAAAGCCACTCATCATTCATGAAGAAACTCTAGAAATAGCCCCCAAGAAAACCCTTCTTTCCCTCCACAAATTTCAAATTTTTAAGCCTCAAATTCTCATTCTTCCCTCATTAAAAGAGACCTAGAAGCTTGAGCACAAGGAGTCTTGGAGAAGAAGAAGCTACATTGGAAATCCATCTCCCAATAGGTAAAAATCTGGAAACACTCTTTTAATTATGTTTTAATTATTTTGTTTGGCCATTAGAAGCTCACACATGGTTTAAGAACACCCTCAAGGAGAGAGAATTAGTTCTATTGGGTTCTATAGTGTTTTCTTCATGAGATTTGTTCATAGTTTGGATTTTTGTGATCCAAGGATGTATTTTTCCCCTAATTTTCATATCAACTATATATATATATATATATATATATATATATATATATATATAGAGAGAGAGAGAGAGAGAGAGAGAGAGAGAGAGAGAGAGAGAGAGAGTATACGTAGATGTTTAGTTGTTATTTAGGGTTTATGCATGAGGATTCATAGAGTATCCCAGATTTTGCACACTATGTGCTTGATAAAATGTTTAATAGGAAGCATACCTATTTATATGGTCTATACTTATGCATTTTGATATATATATATATATATATATATATATATATATATATATATATATATATATATATATATGAATGTGTGTATATATGTACATATATATATTAATGTATATATGTAGATATATCATGGTATGGGACTGACATTGGGGAGTCGGGTTCCTCAGTCATCAGTCACTGTGCAGTCAGGTAGTGTATCAGTTTCCACTGTGTATTGAGAGTATGAATGATGGAGGGATCAGTTACAGTTTGTTTAATGGTACTACCTGGTTGATCCTGCCAGTAGTCATATGCTTATCTCAAAGATTAAGCCATGCATGTGTAAGTATGAACAAGTTCAGAATGTAAAACTGCGAATGGCTCATTAAATCAGTTATCTTGGACTGATACTAAGTATCAGCTCATAGCTAGGAACTCGAAGCCCCTATGTTCAGTTGGGGGGGGGAATGGGTCAGTTCCCAGAATCTGTAGATTTTCTATTTGGACTTGTAGGTAGCTAGAGGCTCGGGTTTTTAGTGAACTGTGTCCTCATGGTGGGTGAGTGTTGGTTAGCTATATGTGAGTTGTGTATCAGTAAGTTCCTGATACCTGTGTGTGTCAGTTGAGTGTGTGTGTGTGTGTGTGTGTGCTATGTGTATGTGAGCTTGTGTGTGCGAAAGAGCTACTACACATGGCAGCAAGGGGAACTCGGGGTGACCAACTGCTCGAGTGAGCAGTGCAGAGGAAGGCAGTTGCAGTAGCAGTCACTGCAGCAAGTGTGGTATCAGCTAGCCTCGGGCAGTAACCAACTGCAGGAAGAATTTGTTTTCAGCAGCATGGAAGCATCAGTTGCAGCGTGCTCGTACAATGGGGATGCAATTTCAGTCAGCAAAGGGAGAGGGTGCAGTGTAGTTTCCTGTACACAGGAAATCAACATTAGGAGTCACTGCTATGCAGTGAGCAGCCACAGCAAGGAGCTCAACAGCAGCAGCAGCATGTTGCAATACATTCTGCAAAGTGCAGCAATATGTGCATAGTACAGTTACACTGAGCAAGGGCTCGTGCAGCAACCACTTCAACCATAGAAAGTTCACCTAGTGTATTAGTTAGTTGGTTAGTATCAGTGTATCAGGATCTAGTGTATTAGTTAGGTAGTGGGATACTTGGTGTCAGTTGGTTATTATGTTGCCTATCTACATATTTCAGTTTCAGTTTTGAGGTGTTGGATACTTGGTGTCAGTTGGTTATTATGTTGCATATCTGCATATTTCAGTTTCAGTTTCAGATATTGGATACTTGGTGTCAGTTTGGTTATTATGTGGGTATCATATATTCTTTATGTTGCTTCCTAAGTTTATATGTGTACTAGTATTAGTTAAGGTAATGGTTTATTGGTTACTTGTTTAGTATATAAATAGTTAGATATGGATACTAATATATATATGCTATGTTAGTGGGGTTGAGTAATAGCTATTGTATCCATGTACTAATAGGTATATGCTAACAATTAGCTATATTAACTATATGTTAGTTTAGTTAGTATAGAGATTAGTATATAAGTAATTGTATATATATATTAGCTATATTTAACAAGGATTGAATTACCTTAGAATATCAAGGTAATGAGTCGATACTCAAGGTATTGGGCTTGAGTATCGAGATGGGTGTGTAGGTAGTGAGATACGCATTGGTGCAAGGCCAAGGTATCATAATTTTATCGAATGGTTATAATATATAGTGTATTGACTTGTTAATATATATAAACTACTATTTTCATATTTAAAACTTGTATAACTTAGGATATGGCATTTTGTGTGTCTTATAGTATCCTAGATTAATTAGTATAGCTTAGTTTCATAGCGTATCGACCTAGTATCCTAGTGTTAGACTCTTACGACCTAGAATTAGTCGGTTTGACTTAGAAATGGCCTTGTGACCTAGAATTGCATCAATTAAACTTATTTTTATTTCTGAACCTTGTATTGATGCAACATACCAAATATAGGTCTTTGTGATTCCATCTTGGACATCGATCATCATTCCTTGCTCAGGACCACAGGTGAGTACATTCTTTGATAATTTTTACTATAATAATTATTACTATGATTCTAGTTGTAGTGTATGCTTGATTCTGACATTGTGGATATACGGGCTAGTATCATAGATACCTGTCATGAGGAGTCATGATTGGAATCCATCGTGCTAGCTGGGGACGGAGAAATAATAGCAAGATTATGTGATCATACCCCACTTTACATGCATCATAGCTCACCCCACATATCATGTAGGGTGTAGCCTGACCATTTACATGCCTCATAGCCTGTTATATATGATTAGCCTGACTATTGCTCGCATTATAGCTAACTAAATGGTTAGCCCGACCTCACATGTATCATAGCCAATCATATATAACAAGCCTGATCTAGTCCCAAGCCGATCACATAGTAAACTGATATTTCATAATACTTAGCTAGAATTTCTATTCTTTATTTCCAATTCACTCATTTCTAGTATTTCACATATATTTGTTCATTGCTAGTTAGTACTATTGTTGTTTACATATCTCCAGTATTCCTTATTTCTAATATTTCTGCATTCCTTACACTGTCTTATAGTTTTTATCAATATAAATAAAATTGTTGTTTAGTGCTTATGCTTCACTCCAATTCTGACTGGATAATATTTTTCAGAGGACCTTGAGGACTTATGTCCTACTCACTATGGCCCAGGAGTAGAGGGAGACTACATACCGGAGATTCTAGAGGAGTCACTCTCCTTAGAGGAGACACCACCCGCAGTCGTTTAGACAGCTTCTTGGTCTAGTTATCTATGTATTAAATTGTTCTAAACTTGAGACTTGATTTATATTATTGTTGAGACTATTTATGTTGGGTTAGCTATACTCTAGATTATTGTTGTATTTGGATTGTTGTGCTTGACTTATGTCGGTACTTCCATATCTTTTTATATCTTATCATGCCATTATCTTCATATAGTTATTGTGATTGAGTATCTTATGAATTGTTGATCAATGCATTATTCATTGTCCTCCTTATAGAGTTGAGATTATTGACAAGTTATCTTGTGGGTTATGTTTAGTAGTATTGAGACCTAGACATCGTTCTACCGCCTATTGTAAATCCAAATTTTTTTCAGAATTTAAAAATATTTTTCGGGAATTTTTTGTAATTTTTAACTAATTAAAATCAATGTTTTCTGGTATTAAATATTTTTTGTGATTTTATTAAATATTAAAATATTATGAAAATAATATTTTTGGATGTAAAATAAATAACTAGACTTACTACAATTTTTTTTAAATTTATTGGACCCCAGAACTATTTTTAATGACCTAAAAATAATATTTTAATTAAACCCAAAATAAACCAACTTGAACCAACCGGTTTATTGAACCGAACCCATGCTGAACCGAACCCTGACTCAGACCCGAACCCTAATTTAAACCCTAACGGGTCAGATTCTAACCCGACCCGCCTACCCAAAACCCGTACCTGAACCCATTACCTATCGGATCCGGTCGGATCCGAATCCAACGCCCGACCCGACCCGAATCCGCCTACCCGTAGTGTCACCCCCATATTTCAGATTAGGGGTATTTTTGTCTTTTCATAATTAATGTGTAAATGATTGCATAATATTTAATTATATTTAATAATTATGATTTTAATTGATTGTTGCGCCTTACCGTTGCTTCGATATTTGGAGCGCTACCCTAGCCTTTGCCTTCCAACAAATTCCATAACTTTGTCCTAGATGTGCCTGCCTTCTTTTCTGACTCTTGTGTAACCTACAATTATGCTCTCTTGTGCTTCATGTTAGTCGCATAATATTTGTCGCAGACGTTATTATTTTAATTCCAATAAATTCGACTTTTGCATCGTTGTGCGTTCCAATCGAAATTGGAGACACAATCTCGACCCATTTTGTGCAACCCAAATTAGGGTAATATTCTATTCTGAGTCTTCTTCATTAATGACACTTGTGTCCCACTTAATTTTGACCCCATGTACTTCTAATTTATTTTAGAACATCAATTGTATTTATTTTTAATTAATTAAATTATAAACCCAACTTTGTGCAATTTTCCAATTGTTTGGCACTTTTATGCAAAAGTGCATTAAGGTGTCCATCCCGTTGGACATGACACATAAATAAACACATTTCTCCTTTATGTGTATTTTTCCAAATTTTTAGGAGTGTGTAATTCAACACCAAGCTCCTTAAGACCCTGGCCCTCCAAACCTTGAACCGATGTAATTCGAGCCATTCATTTTAAACCCATTTAAATCCTAGCCTTTGAAATACCCACATGGCAAGCCAAGGTCTTTTCCTAGTGTTGACCAAAGTCCAATAATTCTAGTCAAACCCACACCATACTTCTATAAATAACTCTTTTTCCTTTTCTCTTTTTCTTCCTTCAACCCAACACCCCAGCCGACCTATTCACCTTCTTCTTCCTCCGGCCCTCTTCCCTTCTCCCTAACGCTGCCCTCATCCGCCGTGACCTCGACCGGAAGCCCACGACCGAACTTGCCTGAACCCATCCCCTGTCGACTGAAGCCATCGTTGCACAGCGCCGGAGAAGCCGCTGCCCGACCTTCGTCTGCACCTGAACACCCAAGCAGCACCGCCTCGACCAAGCACCCCCTCGACCGATCCTTCCTGCCGGAGACACCTCGTCGACCTGCTGCCCAGACCCGCAGCAACCGCAACTCACCACCCCACAGCCCGAAGCCCCGCCTCTCTTCGACCAGAACCACCGAGCAACCGCCCCGGTTCCCTCGACAACCCGCTGTTTCCTACCTGAGCCCGTCGACAACCACCGTTCACCTCCTCCATCTCATCTCCTTCAACCCCTTACTCACCGGAGTTCAACCAGTCCCCCTTCGCCTAGGTTAACCGACTGGATCACGACCCATCAGCCGCCGGACCACATGTACTTGGCCGGAGAGACGTAGCTGCCCTCTTCCCGCTTGCCTGAGATGCTGCACAAGACTGAACGTCGGAGTAGCCCGTCAACGCGAGCACCCGACCGCCTTGCTTCCCCCTCTAGTTCAACTCGCCTAACCGACCGGCCACCTCCCCGACTTCCCCTTGATGGATCACCCTGAGCACTTCCCCCCTTCCTCCAGTGATCTCCCTGACCGCCATTAACAGCCCCTTCCCTAGACTGAACCACCACGCACCACCAGCACCTTCATCATCGTCATCACCACCACGCACCACCAGCACCTTCATCATCGTCACCAACATCGTTATTATCACCTTCACCTTCATCATCACCTTCGTCATCGTCATCGTCGTCATCAACGTCTTCGTCAACATCGTCACCATCAACGTCGTCGTCAACATCGTCATCATCAACGTCGTCGTCAACATCGTCGTCATCATCATCACCGCTCTCGTGCACGCGCACAGGTTCGTGTTCTTTCCCTTGCGTATACGTACGCGTATACATATTTTGATAGATGTATGTATATAATTGGTATGTATATAGTACTTATTAGTATATATTTAGTATGTACGTATTTAGTATATATATACATATATATATATGGCATATATATTCAATGGTATATGTTAGTATGTATGGTGCGTTGAGACCGTGTCTTCAGAGGCATCCTGAAATCAGATCAAAAGAAGTCAATACGGTGCAAGAAACGATATCATCAAAGAAGGACAGTAATATTGCAAAAGAAAACAATTTCAGGAAAGTTAAAGATAGCAAAAGAAATCAGGAAGGGTCCTAGTTGTGATTGAGCACACTCTCTCTCAGCCTATATCCTATATCCCATTGAAGGTAAACCTAAAAACTAGACCTGCATGGGCCACCACCAAAAATGTGTCACGACCCGCACCCGAAAAATTGGGCATGAGTCATGGGTACGTCCAGTCTACGCTGCAGAATCGGCGGTAGAACGCTGTAAAGGTCCTTTTTAGGTCAACAATCTATAACTCACAAACCTGTCAATATAACCTCTCCAAAAGGAGGGCAACCACGCAATATATATATATATGACTCAATCACAATAACTAGGGAAAGAGTAAAAGCACGATAAGATATCACAAAGAAACAAAGAAATAAAGCGCAAGACAATATCCAAAATATACAATCCAAGTCTATAGTCTACCACATCTCACAGGCAACAAAATAATAATACAGTCATCCAAAATAACAACTGGGAACAACCCAGGAAAACCCACCTAGCTAACTAGGGCGCTAAAGGCGTCTCCTCGACGGGCTCCTCCTCAGTCTCGGGGTCACAGCACTCCTCGACGCCCGGCCCGTAGAATATCGGGCAATAATTCTCAAGATCCTCTGGAAAAAATATGCCCAGTCAGGACTGGAGCGAAGTACATAACTCTGAAAGCAACTCCAAATACATGGTAAGGTGTATATGACTAGCAATAGAAAAGTATACAAGATGCACAGGAAATAAATACATGATGGAGCAGATAAAGTAGCTGCAATGTAAACTGGAGAACAATACAAGTAGAGAAAATAGGAATACTAGCTAAGTGCCTTGAGCACAAGTTCGTTATGTGATCGGCTTAGGTTGCACATGAATAAACTACGATAACTCCGTTATGCGTGAGTTGCATAACCGACATACACATGAATACTGTTTGGCTTTGATCACATACCAACTCCTACTCCCCTCCCACTAATACTCTTGGATCCAACCACGGCACGCTACGTACATGATAATAGCTCGCGCACACGAAGCGAAAGCACATGATAGCACATGAGAATCAATAACCGAAGCACCTGATGAAATATACGTGATAGAGTACCCGCTGAACATGGTAAAGGGGATAGCATCTCATGACGGGATCCACTAGTACCAGCTCGTGTAACAATGTGTCAGAATCAAGTATTACAGTTCTAGAACAGTGATATAAATGCTATCATGAAATAGAAACTATCAGAGGTAGGTACTCGCCTGACGTCCTGAGCAACTGATGAGGATCGAGATCCGGACCGGCGTCGTAAGAACCTATTGCGAAAAGTAGAATTAAATAGGGTTCTAAGGAGTTAAACTGATATAAAATAACTAAAAACAGGGTTCTAGGGATATTCTAGGTCGAACGGGCCAAACCGGTGAAATTCGGGTCAAAAAGTCAACCCAGGGTCCAAAAAGTCAACTCTAGGTCAAAACTAGATCAAATATTGACTTTTACGGTCAACGGGGACAATTATGGTCAAAGCTAGGTCAAACTAGGGTGACCCCAAAATTCTAGGTCAAAACTAGCTTATTAAGCTAGTAAACCCTCAAACTCGCCTCCTCGAGATACCGGGATACCCTCGGTATCCGATACCTCGACCTAGGCTACGCACCCCGTCTAAACCCACTAAAGCCTATGCTAGCATGCGTAAATATATACACATATACATAAAAACCTATCTCTAAACTTATCCCTAGGCAATTGCTCAAAAACCCCGCTCGAAACTCAATACCTTGGATATCTCAAGGTATTGAGATACCTTGATATCTCAAGGTATTGAGATATCGCCCAATACCCCTCTAACTACCCCTCTAGTTAGCTATTTAAGCATATAGATATATACCTAGTTACTAATCGAGGCTAGAATATATCTAATATATATATATATACATACCTACATATCTATATGCATATATATATATCCACAAACACATACATATATACCCATATCCCTACATATATATATATATATTTAGTTATAACTATGCATCTAACTAGCTATATATATATATATATATATATATATATATATATATATATATATATATATATATATATATATATATATATATATATATATATATATATAACTAATATCTAACTACCTATCTATCTATCTATCTATCTATCAATCTAGCTATCTATCTATCCGTCTATTTATCTACCTAGATATCAATCTATCAATCTATCTATTTATCTATTTATCTATCCCTCACCCTGCTACACCCTGCTAGGCCTCGCCATGTGGCGCTGCGCTCGCCAAGAAGCTGCTGCTGCTGCTTACACTGCTGCTGGCACTATACAGCAGCTGCTGCGTTGCCCCCCTCGCTGCACGCTGCACAGCACCACACACACACGAACACGCACACACATAAACACATACACAGACACACACATATATACATATATATATACAACTATATATATATATATACACACATACTAACATATATACTTACACACATACACTTATGTATATAAGTACACACACACACACACAAACACACACTCACAACACTCACCACCAACACGCGCACAACCACCCCCTACACGCACAAATACATAAATATATATAAAATATAACCCGAGAACTCTAGCACACACTCCCCGAAGCTAACCCAACGCGCGCACAAGCCCGAAACTAAGAAACCAAGTCGAAATGGCCGTTCGGTCATTTCGACGAACATGTGGTGTGCGGTTCAGAAAACCTCCTGAAACGCACACCAAACCAACTCAGAATCGGCCCAAAATTTACCCAATGGTTCTAAACGATGTCTAGATCCTAGAAAAAATGCTAACTCGTCGATTCTAGGTCCGTGGCAAAAAAGTGATGCACTTAGAACCGGCGACAACGAAAACCCCGAAAACGCCCGAAACGCCCGTTTCTCCGCGACACGACTTCACGTGTCCGAACAGAGACACGCACTAACCCTCTAGACACCCGACAATGTCTACCTAGGTCCGTCTAACCTAGGGCATCACCCAAAATTGGGCCAATTTTGGATTCCACCCGAAATTGACACAAAACCTAGTGTCAAAGTCTCCAAACACAACCAAACTTGTTCCAACTTTCTCCCACGGGTAGTATTAGGGTCTAGGAAGGTTCTAAACTACTAATTACACTATATTAGAGCAATTAGTAAGGGAAAAAGTTAGGATTTACCTCTTGGGAGTTGGAATCCCAAGGCCAAAGTCTCCAATTCACTTGATGTCACGCCCCAGTCCCAAAATACGTAGGACTAGGACACGTAAACATGCCAGCCGCCTGTATATATGGAAACTCCAATATATGGAAACCATATATACGAGCGTACGCTGTATAATGAACAATAATTCATAAGTGGTAAAACTATCACAAGTCACAGGGTAATATCTAAATCTCATCCACAGAAATCAAATAAACATGAATAACCAATAACCAGGTAACTATATCTCAATAAATAGCATCTAAAGAATGACAGTCGGATGGAAACAAATCTACTGCCGAAATAGAATATAAAATGAACCAGATACACACCATATAAGAACAGCATCTGACAATCACGAGACTCGAAGAGAAGACCTCCTCGGAATATACGTAACATGTCCGGATCTGCGCTCCTGCGAATACTCAGGAACATCTATACCTGGAAAGGGACCAGGTCCTCAAAGGGACATAACAAGATACAGAAAAACAATATGCCATGTATGTAAATACTGAATAAATAAAGGGGGGTGTGCTAACCATCTAAGTGAATGCAATATAAAGACAACCTTGGTACGTATGGGTAGGCGTAGGCATAACGACCAGCATCCTCTAGAGTGTGGTATCTGCAACGTCCATCATTCCGAAGAATGAGGTATCTGAATATATACAACATCCAACACTCTAAGGGATGTGGTATCTGCAAAGTATATAACGTCCGTATCACTCCGAAGAGTGCGGTATCTGCAATAAAGAAGTTGGGTGTCCCATACGCCTACTAGTTGTCTTCCCCGCCCAATGTAGATATACAAGTCATGAATACGACGTGGACATCTCGTACTATGATGCAAGTCTCTATAGAAATAAACAACTAGCTAAATACCGTTACACGTGCTGCTCATACTGATGGCCAGTCGCGTATGAGGCACGCGTCCCTATATGAACTCACTCTGTGACGTGTAATGATACGTGTCAAGGCCTGGAAAGTCATACCAATAACTCCACAACTTTAGGTGGGTCTACTAGACTCTAGGTCAGACACAAGTCCTAACGTCAACGCCTTCGTTGACTGCACCCGAGTCTTCTCGGACGCGCACATTTATATAATATTAAAATAAATAAATATGTAACTAAAATACAGAATTTAATCAGTACAACAAGGCAAGGTATACTTGCCTGGCAAGAGAGCTGCAAAAATATAACGTCCAGATGTCAAATACCAAGTGTCAAAAACTATGGCCTCAGAATGAACGTCTCCGGATACTGAAATAAACATCACTAACAGTCTCAGAAAATATCAAATAGCTAGAAACACCTGTCCTTAAGTCCAATTTGGACACAGGGGCAAAAATGACAGTTTTCGGTCAAAGCGAGGTCCACATGTGGGCCACTTTGCACCGAAA
Organism: Iris macrosiphon; assembly: GCA_036927795.1. Taxonomy (NCBI): domain Eukaryota; kingdom Viridiplantae; phylum Streptophyta; class Magnoliopsida; order Asparagales; family Iridaceae; genus Iris; species Iris macrosiphon. The sequence goes on along the minus strand of JAYESA010000005.1, from coordinate 170,497,930 downwards.
AATGTGTCAGGGTCAAAGGTCTCCAAATTCGCCAAACATAGTGTCAATAAGTCCAGAACGTCGATACGAACCCAACGGAATGTCCAGAACTGGATTCTGGTGTGCCAATCACAAAATCGCCCGTCAAGTGGAGCCTGTGGGACCCACGATACGGGATTTTATCAACGTTCTCAGAATTGAACCAAACTTGGATCACAGGACCAGCGTATTGCTACGAGTCCGATGGCGCAAGTTTCGTTTCGATCCGACGTGTATACACAAAGTTACAGCGTATTCTAGAACAGGCGGATAGGGACGTTGTCGGCGGATACGCGTTGTTTCCGGTGTGCACGCACATCCAAATCAACTTATGCGAAATCTTGCACATCCGTATCATTGGCGCGCACGTTTCGGTGAAGACCGCGTGCGACCAAGTAGTCCCGTTTGGTGGGGCGTACTCAGTTCCGGGGTAAAACGGGATATTATTTTTCCTGGTTTTGGATCACGGTTCGCGATCGCCACAGGACGCGATGCACCGAGCGGGTTGCACGAGCATCGAGAGGGTTACATAGCCTACGTGTCATAACTGACGGAATTAAAAATGGAACTATGAGGAGATAGAACGGGTTACCTGAACAGGGCCCCGTAGAATAAATTTTCTGTGTCCGTGAAGAGATGCGACACGACGTTGATCGTGTCCGGGCTGTGTCTGGGCTCTCAAATGCTGTTGTGTCCGATTTTTGGCGTGTCCGGAGCTAGGGCAGCGGTTCGTCGATGCTGCACGGGGCTGGAAGGTCGACGGCGAGCAGCCGGGGTTCGAGTCGAGCGGGTTGAAGGGCTGCACAGCGGAGCAGCCACTGCAGGAGTCGGGTGCACAGCCGAGTCGGCCGCTGTAGCTCGCTGAAGTCGGGGAGCTACTGTGTCGGACCGCGCAGGGGACTGCACACCGGAGCTGCGGTCGTCGTGGAGGTCAGCTCAGGGTGCTGGAGATGGTGGTATTGGCGGTGGTGGGGAAATCGACGGGGGGAGGAAGGAAGGTTGGGAGGGGGAGAGGGAAGCTGGTGGTGGCGTTGGTGCTGGTGGTGGAGGATGGTGGGGGTCGCCGTCGGGGTGGCCGAGTGGCGAGCTCAGGGGGGGTCGGGGAAAGGGGCTCGGGGAGAAAGGAGAAGAGGAGGAGGAGGAGGAGATCGGGAAGGGTGGCGGTGGCAGGCTGTGGGTCGGCTGGAGGGGGAGTTGCCGCGTCGTGGGAGAGGCGGAGGTCGGGGGGGTAACCGATGGGGGAGGAGGAGTGGAAGGGTGGAGGAGGAAGAGGGGGTGGCTGTGCACAGGGGGTCGGGGTCGGAGCGGGGTGCTCTACCGGAGAAGAGGGAGGCTGAGGAGAGAGGGGCCAGCGGGGGGAGGGGAGACTCGTCGCGGGGGGGGGGGGAGGCTCCGGCCAGGGGGCTCTCCGCTCCGGCGAGGGGGGGGTCGGCTGTGGGGGGGGTAGAGTTAGGGATTTGTTTTCTTTTTATTTTGGTTTTATAGAAATTAATATAGATATTTTAAGTAAAATATCTAAAGATATTTTCGGGATATTTTCGGGTGGGTCCCGTTTCCAAATGGACGGTGCAGGTTCACCGGCCAATGAGGGGGTGACACCTCGCAGGAAATTTTGTAAAAAAGTCCCTGTAATTTCATAAATTGCGTAAAGGTCATATTTTGAGAATTTGTGCAATTTATGAAATTGTCTGGGAAAATACCCAATTCTTAAAAATACTAAAATTCACATAATTGAAGGAAAAAGCTGTGTGAGGGTCCTGAGGGGGTGGGGGTGAGTCTGGGCAGGGACTGGGCCTGGTTTTCTTGGGTGATACGGGCCATCGTATTTATTAATTAATAAATACTGCGCATGGTGTTCAATAATTATTTAGAGGCAGGTAGGGTCATAATTTTACTACGGTGTCAATATACTAAATGTAGTATATTTAGCGTAGAATATTAACGTATTTTTGTTTGGGCAAAACAGGTGCATGTTGGGCCTCTAATGTCTGTTGGAACAGGGATGGGTACAGGTCTGGAGATTTAAATCCGCACGTTTGGTAACGATATTTGTGCATCTCAAACGAGGCTCAAAGTAAAGTATCTGGGAGTTGCACAAAGTGCAAGAAAATAGACTAACATGTCTAGGACAGGTATGTGAACTTTGTTCGGGGATAACAGTCAAGATAAAGCTCCGAATAATTCGATGATGGACAGGTACACAAATCAATAGGATATGTAAGCAAAATAAATTAAAATATTACCATAAATCCTTAAATGGTTAAAAATAATCCTATAATTCTGGAATCTGGTCAAGGGGGTTTACAATCTACCCAACTTATAAAAATTTTGTCCTCGAAATTAAAACTAAGCCGGGATAGAAGTCAAAGACGGCATAAGATATATTTTTAACAAGGTAATTTATATCTTGGTTTACGAATAGGTTCGAAAAATGTTTACGGATGTCGTCCATACGCTCCCAAGTAGATTCTCCTGGCGCGCCAGGCTTCCATGCCACGCGGACCAAGGGAATAGACTGATTCATCAATACCTTTTCTCGATGATCAAGGATTCCTACTGGTTGCTCTTGATACGACAAGTTCGGCCTAATGGTGATCTCCGAATGGTTGAGAACATGACTGCTGTCTGTCACATATCGCCTAAGTTGCGACACGTGGAATACATCAAGTATTCTCTCAAGTGAAGGTGGTAGCGCAAGTTGATATGCCACTACTCCTTCTCTTTCCAGCACGTCAATGGTCCAACATACCTTGGACTCAACTTGTTGCGTCCTCCGAATCGAATGGTGTCTCTAGTAGGTGATATCCTCAAGATGACATGATCGTCCTCTTTAAATTTTAAGGGACGATGATGACGGTCTGCCCACTACTTCTGTCTGTCTCGCACTGCTTGCAAGTGTCCTTGTATTAACTTAACTGTCTCTATGGTGTTGACCACCAATTCTGGTCACGCGAATCCTTGTCTGGTAAAATGCTGACGGGTATGCCGTGCAATCTTACGATTTGCCTCATATATAAGTTAGCTAAAGCTTATGCAGACTGGCCAACTCTAAAGGTAAGAAATATGCTGACTTGGTGAGTCGGTCCATAGGAATTCTTAATCCTTATAAGTCAACCTAGTCATAGGTGCTGCTATTCATTTAGGAGTCAATCAATTGTCCATCCGGGTGAAATCCATTTAGACTCCTGACAACATAATGATACATTCTTTATCGTAATACTTGAGTTCTAAACTTGACTCAAGTTACGAGACAAAAATAAAATTTTCATGCTGTCATAGTGATGCACGTATCAGGAACGCAATAAAACGTAGGTAGGTAGCGAAGGTCATTCTAAAAATAGCACAGTTTTAAACTGTAACCAATCTAATAATAGGGTTTGGTAATTACCCAGAAACAAACAGAAATGGCTACAGAAACAATACACTTCGTATTTATACTAAGTACGAGGTTTTGTCTTTCCGAAATAAGGGAAGACAGAAAACAGTAATCAAGAGTTCAAGGGGGAGGTAATAGATTAGAAGTGTGGGGATCAAGGCGTTTAAAGAATTCAAATGGGAATTGTCAAGGCAGTTGTGGATTAAAATCCTATTTTGGTAATTCCTATTCACATGTTCGTATTAGCACAGTTATGTCGCTGATACGATATGCTCAGACATATCTAGAGGGTAAGTACATTTGTCTACTAATCACTATATATCTCAATCCACGTAAGGTAGTTATAGAAGGACGAACCAAGTGTACTATGATTGATCAGACCGTAATATACTGATTCTGAAATGTATTAGTGTAGTACTCCAATAATACATATATCATGAACAAGCTTGATAAAGAATAAGCTTGCAAAACTAGGCTATAATAGCAGTATAAGTTAAGGTAGTATAGTAAATATAAGTACGCTAGATTATGATATGAGAAATACAAAATAATTCAAATTCACAAAAGACAAGACTCTACAATCTCTATAGTTATTATTCTAATTCCTGTCTAAGTTGCTAGTTGACCCAAAAGGGGTATGGCCTTCTAAGTTCTACAATCTTAATATACCCTATAGGTTGTCTGCTTAAAACAGAGATTTTAAGAAAGTCTGCGTAAAGTAGGGATATCAGAGCTGTCCGCGTAAAAAGTCTGTGCGTAACAGTCTGCGCGTAAATATCTCCTACAAAAAGTCTAGCATTCGTTGCAGCGTAAAGTTGTACGAGGAACTCATGAGTTTGTTAGTCAAATTAGTGAATCCTAATATCTGACAAAAGTACCTGTACAACGATCGAGTGGATGGTTTGTGATGATGATTTTGTACGGAGTTCCAGGTTGTCATTTAGTGACTTTTTTGGATACAAGTCATTTTCGCTTGAGTTGAGACAAAACCAGATGTCCCGTCAAAAGATGTTTCTTTTTGCACAGGGCTCGAGGCGTATCTCTGCATTTAATGCACAAGATTTGGTCATGACTGGGGAAGTTAAAGGCTGTAACAAATACGCTCACATCCTATCATTATATTACGCCTAATCAGGTTACTCTACGCTGGTTATCTATTTATTCATGAATCATCAAATGTACGCAGGGCAATTACCTATGTGGCTTTCACGACGTGGGATAAGAAAGACTAAGGGATCGTGGGTAGCGGTTGTCATTGTGGCATAAAGGGGACAACCTTCTGTATAGTTTGGTTTTTACGCCAACAAGAAAGTCATTTGGCTTTTACGCCAACTAGGCAGTTGTTTGGCTTTTACGCCAATAAGGGTAAAGGGTCTCTGGCGTAAAACATGGTTTATCCAAACATTGGATGAGGTTTCAGTCCTAGTGTTCAACCTTGGATTTCTATTGGTTCCTCAAGACTAGGGTCAACACTATGGTCAATCTCTTAACTAATCCTAGTAGTATTTATACTACTCTCAAGTCATACATAAATACGTCAAGGGACAATGGTAAGTTAATCTATAGGTAGTGATGCTAGGGTTTATTAGGTAATATGGAAGACTAGGGTTCATTTGGTGTCCTAAACTTAGTGATGTGTCAAAGCCCTAGTTGTATTCTAAGTAGGAATATTACCCTAAGTATCATTCTATCAACAGGGATTCCTCTACTCTAGCAGGGGCTATACTCAAGGAATATTAGGGAAGGACAGGATTCAAGCAAGATGCAATTTATTCAAATAGAATGGATTAGAAGAAGGATAAGTCATAGTCAATTGGATGAGATCCTATACTTTAATCCTAGGTGCAGGCTTGCTCGGTACAGTAACGTAACCGAGACAATATGCTCTGACCTGCATTATGGGCCACCACTAAAAATATGTCACGCCCCAGTCCCAAAATACGTAGGACTAGGACACGTAAATATGCCAGCATATGGAAACCATATATACGAGCGTACGCTGTATAATGAACAATAATTCATAAGTGGTAAAACTATCACAAGTCACAGGGTAATATCTAAATCTCATCCACAGAAATCAAATAAACATGAATAACCAATAACCAGGTAACTAGATCTTAATAAATAGTATCTAAAGAATGACAGTCGGATGGAAACAAATCCACTGCCAAAATAGAATATAAAATGAACCAGATACACACCATATAAGAACAGCATCTGACAATCACGAGACTCGAAGAGAAGACCTCCTCGGAATATACGTAACATGTCCGGATCTGCGCTCCTGCGAATACTCAGGAACATCTATACCTGGAAAGGGACCAGGTCCTCAAAGGGACATAACAAGATACAGAAAAACAATATGCCATGTATGTAAATACTGAATAAATAAAGGGGGGTGTTCTAACCATCTAAGTGAATGCAATATAAAGACAACCTTGGTACGTATGGGTAGGCGTAGGCATAACGACCAGCATCCTCTAGAGTGTGGTATCTGCAACGTCCATCATTCCGAAGAATGAGGTATCTGAATATATACAACATCCAACACTCTAAGGGATGTGGTATCTGCAAAGTATATAACGTCCGTATCACTCCGAAGAGTGCGGTATCTGCAATAAAGAAGTTGGGTGTCCCATACGCCTACTAGTTGTCTTCCCCGCCCAATGTAGATATACAAGTCATGAATACGACGTGGACATCTCGTACTATGATGCAAGTCTCTATAGAAATAAACAACTAGCTAAATACCGTTACACGTGCTGCTCATACTGATGGCCAGTCGCGTATGAGGCACGCGTCCCTACATGAACTCACTCTGTGACGTGTAATGATACGTGTCAAGGCCTGGAAAGTTATACCAATAACTCCACAACTTTAGGTGGGTCTACTAGACTCTAGGTCAGACACAAGTCCTAACGTCAACGCCTTCGTTGACTGCACCCGAGTCTTCTCGGACGCGCACATTTATATAATATTAAAATAAATAAATATGTAACTAAAATACAGAATTTAATCAGTACAACAAGGCAAGGTATACTTGCCTGGCAAGAGAGCTGCAAAAATATAACGTCCAGATGTCAAATACCAAGTGTCAAAAACTATGGCCTCAGAATGAACGTCTCCGGATACTGAAATAAACATCACTAACAGTCTCAGAAAATATCAAATAGCTAGAAACGCCTGTCCTTAAGTCCAATTTGGACACAGGGGCAAAAATGACAGTTTTCGGTCAAAGCGGGGTCCACATGTGGGCCACTTTGCACCGAAAAATGTGTCAGGGTTAAAGGTCTCCAAATTCGCCAAACATAGTGTCAATAAGTCCAAAATGTCGATACAAACCCAACGGAATGTCCAGAACTGGATTCCGGTGTGCCAATCACAAAATCGCCCGTCAAGTGGAGCCTGTGGGACCCACGATACGGGATTTTGTCAACGTTCTCAGAATCGAACCAAACTTGGATCACTGGACCAGCGTATTGCTACGAGTCCGATGGCGCAAGTTTTGTTTCGATCCGACGTGTATACACAAAGTTACAGCGTATTCTAGAACAGGCGGATAGGGACGTTGTCGGCGGATACGCGTTGATTTCGGTGTGCACGCACATCCAAATTAACTTATGCGAAATCCTGCACATCCGTATCATTGGCGCACACGTTTCGGTGAAGACCGCGTGCGACCAAGTCGTCCCGTTTGGCGGGGCGTACTCAGTTCCGGGGTAAAACGGGATATTATTTTTCCTGTTTTTGGATCACGGTTCGCGATCGCCACAGGACGCGATGCACCGAGCGGGTTGCACGAGCATCGAGAGGGTTACATAGCCTACGTGTCATAACTGACGGAATTAAAAATGGAACTACGAGGAGATAGAACGGGTTACCTGAACAGGGCTCCGTAGAATAAATTTTCTGTGTCCGTGAAGAGATGCGACACGACGTTGATCGTGTCCGGGCTGTGTCTGGGCTCTCAAATGCTGTTGTGTCCAGTTTTTGGCATGTCGGAGCTAGGGCAGCGGTTCGTCGATGCTGCGCGGGGCTGGGAGGTCGACGGCGAGCAGCCGGGGTTCGAGTCGAGCGGGTTGAAGGGCTGCACAGCGGAGCAGCCACTGCCGGAGTCGGGTGCACAACCGAGTCGGCCGCTGTAGCTCATTGAAGTCGGGGAGCTACTGTGTCGGACCGCGCAGGGGACTGCACACCGGAGCTGCGGTCGTCGTGGAGGTCAGCTCAGGGTGCTGGAGATGGTGGTATTGGCGGTGGTGGGGAAATCGACGGGGGGAGGAAGAAAGGTTGGGAGGGGAGAGGGAAGCTGGTGGTGGCGTTGGTGCTGGTGGTGGAGGATGGTGGGGGTCGCCGCCGGAGTGGCCGAGTGGCGAGCTCAGGGGGGGTCGGGGAAAGGGGCTCGGGGGGAAAGGAGAAGAGGAGGAGGAGGAGATCGGGAAGGGTGGCGGTGGCAGGCTGTGGGTCGGCTGGAGGGGGAGTTGCCGCATCGTGGGAGAGGCGGAGGTCGGGGGGGTAACCGATGGGGGAGGAGGAGTGGAAGGGTGGAGGAGGTAGAGGGGGTGGCTGTGCACAGGGGGTCGGGGTCGGAGCGGGGTGCTCTACCGGAGAAGAGGGAGGCTGAGGAGAGAGGGGCCAGCGGGGGGAGGGGAGACTCGTCGCGGGGGGGGAGGCTCCGGCCAGGGGGCTCTCCGCTCCGGAGAGGGGGGGGAGGCTGTGGGGGGTAGAGTTAGGGATTTGTTTTCTTTTTATTTTTGTTTTATAGAAATTAATATAGATATTTTAAGTAAAATATCTAAAGATATTTTCGGGATATTTTTGGGTGGGTCCCGCCTCCAAATGGACGGTGCAGGTTCACCGGCCAATGAGGGGGTGACACCTCACAGGAAATTTTGCAAAAAAGTCCCTGTAATTTCATAAATTACGTAAAGGTCATATTTTGGGAATTTGCGCAATTTATGAAATTGTCTGGGAAAACACCCGATTCCTAAAAATACTAAAATTCACATAATTGAAGGGAAAAGCTGTGTGAGGGTCCTGAGGGGGTGGGGGTGAGTCTGGGCAGGGACTGGGCCTGGTTTTCTTGGGTGATACGGGCCATCGTATTTATTAATTAATAAATACTGCGCATGGTGTTCACTAATCATTTAGAGGCAGGTAGGGTCATAATTTTACTACGGTGTCAATATACTAAATGTAGTATATTCAGCGTAGAATATTAACGTATTTTTGTTTGGGCAAAACAGGTGCATGTTGGGCCTCTAATGTCTGTTGGAACAGGGATGGGTACAGGTCTGGGGATTTAAATACGCACGTTTGGTAACGATATTTGTGCGTCTCAAACGAGGCTCAAAGTAAAGTATCTGGGAGTTGCACAAAGTGTAGAAAAATAGACTAACATGTCTAGGACAGGTATGTGAACTTTGTTCGGGGATAACAGTTAAGATAAAGCTCCGAATAATTCGATGATGGACAGGTACACAAATCAATAGGATATGTAAGCAAAATAAATTAAAATATTACCATAAATCCTTAAATGGTTAAAAATAATCCTAAAATTCTGGAATCTGGTCGAGGAGGTTTACAATCTACCCAACTTATAAAAAATTTGTCCTCGAAATTAAAACTAAGCCGGGATAGAAGTCAAAGACGGCATAAGATATATTTTTAACAAGGTAATTTATATCTTGGTTTACGAATAGGTTCGAAAAATGTTTACAGATGTCGTCCATACGCTCCCAAGTAGATTCTCCTGGCGTGCCAGGCTTCCATGCCACGCGGACCAAGGGAATAGACTGATTCATCAATACCTTTTCTCGATGATCAAGGATTCCTACTGGTTGCTCTTGATACGACAAGTTCGGCCTAATGGTGATCTCCGAATGGTTGAGAACATGACTGCTGTCTGTCACATATCGCCTAAGTTACGACACGTGGAATACATCAAGTATTCTCTCAAGTGAAGGTGGTAGCGCAAGTTGATATGCCACTACTCCTTCTCTTTCCAGCACGTCAATGGTCCAACATACCTTGGACTCAACTTGCTGCGTCCTCCGAATCGAATGGTGTCTCTAGTAGGTGATATCCTCAAGATGACATGATCGTCCTCTTTAAATTTTAAGGGACGATGATGATGGTCTGCCCACTACTTCTGTCTGTCTCGCACTGCTTGCAAGTGTCCTTGTATTTACTTAACTGTCTCTATGGTGTTGACCACCAATTCTGGTCACGCGAATCCTTGTCTGGTAAAATACTGACGGGTATGCCGTGCAATCTTACGATTTGCCTCATATATAAGTTAGCTAAAGCTTATGCAGACTGGCCAACTCTAAAGGTAAGAAATATGCTGACTTGGTGAGTCGGTCCATAGGAATTCTTAATCCTTATAAGTCAACCTAGTCATAGGTGCTGTTATTCATTTAGGAGTCAATCAATTGTCTATCCGGGTGAAATCTATTTAGACTCCTGACAACACAATGATACATTCTTTATCGTAATACTTGAGTTCTAAACTTGACTCAAGTTACGAGACAAAAATAAAATTTTCATGCTGTCATAGTGATGCACATATCAGGAACGCAATAAAACGTAGGTAGGTAGCGAAGGTCATTCTAAAAATAGCACAGTTTTAAACTGCAACCAATCTAATAATAGGGTTTGGTAATTACCCAAGAAACAAACAGAAATGGCTACAGAAACAATACACTTCGTATTTATACTAAGTACGAGGTTTTGTCTTTCCGAAATAAGGGAAGACGGAAAATAGTAATCAAGAGTTCAAGGGGGAGGTAATAGATTAGAAGTGTGGGGATCAAGGCGTTTAAAGAATTCAAATGGGAATTGTCAAGGCAGTTGTGGATTGAAATCCTATTTTGGTAATTCCTATTCACATGTTTGTATTAGCACAGTTATGTCGCTGATACGATATGCTCAGACATATCTAGAGGGTAAGTACATTTGTCTACTAATCACTATATATCTCAATCCACGTAAGGTAGTTATAGAAGGACGAACCAAGTGCACTATGATTGATCAGACCGTAATACACTGATTCTGAAATGTATTAGTGTAGTACTCCAATAATACATATATCATGAACAAGCTTGATAAAGAATAAGCTTGCAAAACTAGGCTATAATAGCAGTATAAGTTAAGGTAGTATAGTAAATATAAGTACGCTAGATTATGATATGAGAAATACAAAACAATTCAAATTCACAAAAGACAAGACTCTACAATCTCTATAGTTATTATTCTAATTCCTGTCTAAGTTGCTAGTTGACCCAAAAGGGGTATGGCCTTCTAAGTTCTACAATCTTAATATACCATATAGGTTGTCTGCTTAAAATTGAGATTTTAAGAAAGTCTGCGTAAAGTAGGGATATCAGAGCTGTCCGCGTAAAAAGTCTGTGCATAACAGTCTGCGCGTAAATATCTCCTACAAAAAGTCTAGCATTCGTTGCAGCGTAAAGTTGTACGAGGAACTCATGAGTTTGTCAGTCGAATTAGTGAATCCTGATATCTGACAAAAGTACCTGTACAACGATCGAGTGGACGGTTTGTGATGATGATTTTGTACGGAGTCCCAGGTTGTCATTTAGTGACTTTTTTGGATACAAGTCATTTTCGCTTGAGATGAGACAAAACCAGATGTCCCGTCAAAAGATGTTTCTTTTTGCACAGGGCTCGAGGCGTATCTCTGCATTTAATGCACAAGATTTGGTCATGACTGGGGAAAGTTAAAGGCTGTAACAAATACGCTCACATCCTATCATTATATTACGCCTAATCAGGTTACTCTACGCTGGTTATCTATTTATTCATGAATCATCAAATGTACGCAGGGCAATTACCTATGTGGCTTTCACGACGTGGGATAAGGAAGACTAAGGGATCGTGGGTAGCGGTTTTCATTGTGGCATAAAGGGGACAACCTTCTGCATAGTTTGGTTTTTACGCCAACAAGAAAGTCATTTGGCTTTTACGCCAACTAGGCAGTTGTTTGGCTTTTACGCCAATAAGGGTAAAGGGTCTCTGGCGTAAAACATGGTTTATCCAAACATTGGATGAGGTTTCAGTCCTAGTGTTCAACCTTGGATTTCTATTGGTTCCTCAAGACTAGGGTCAACACTATGGTCAATCTCTTAACTAATCCTAGTAGTATTTATACTACTCTCAAGTTATACATAAATACGTCAAGGGACAATGGTAAGTTAATCTATAGGTAGTGATGCTAGGGTTTATTAGGTAATATGGAAGACTAGGGTTCATTTGGTGTCCTAAACTTAGTGATGTGTCAAAGCCCTAGTTGTATTCTAAGTAGGAATATTACCCTAAGTATCATTCTATCAACAGGGATTCCTCTACTCTAGCAGGGGCTATACTCAAGGAATATTAGGGAAGGATAGGATTCAAGCAAGATGCAATTTATTCAAATAGAATGGATTAGAAGAAGGATGAGTCATAGTCAATTGGATGAGATCCTATACTTTAATCCTAGGTGCAGGCTTGCTCGGTACAGTAACGTAACCGAGACAATATGCTCTGACCTGCATTATGGGCCACCACTAAAAACATGTCACGCCCCAGTCCCAAAATACGTAGGACTAGGACACGTAAATATGCCAGCATATGGAAACCATATATACGAGCGTACGCTGTATAATGAACAATAATTCATAAGTGGTAAAACTATCACAAGTCACAGGGTAATATCTAAATCTCATCCACAGAAATCAAATAAACATGAATAACCAATAACCAGGTAACTAGATCTTAATAAATAGTATCTAAAGAATGACAGTCGGATGGAAACAAATCCACTGCCGAAATAGAATATAAAATGAACCAGATACACACCATATAAGAACAGCATCTGACAATCACGAGACTCGAAGAGAAGACCTCCTCGGAATATATGTAACATGTCCGGATCTGCGCTCCTGCGAATACTCAGGAACATCTATACCTCAAAAGGGACCAGGTCCTCAAAGGGACATAACAAGATACAGAAAAACAACATGCCATGTATGTAAATACTGAATAAATAAAAGGGGGTGTGCTAACCATCTAAGTGAATGCAATATAAAGACAACCTTGGTACGTATGGGTAGGCGTAGGCATAACGGCCAGCATCCTCTAGAGTATGGTATCTGCAACGTCCATCATTCCGAAGAATGAGGTATCTGAATATATACAACATCCAACACTCTAAGGGATGTGGTATCTGCAAAGTATATAACGTCCGTATCACTCCGAAGAGTGCATTATCTGCAATAAAGAAGTTGGATGTCCCATACGCCTACTAGTTGTCTTTTCCGCCCAATGTAGATATACAAGTCATGAATACGACGTGGACATCTCGTACTATGATGCAAGTCTCTATAGAAATAAACAACTAGCTAAATACCGTTACACGTGCTGCTCATACTGATGGCCAGTCGCGTATGAGGCACGCGTCCCTACATGAACTCACTCTGTGACGTGTAATGATACGTGTCAAGGCCTGGGAAGTCATACCAATAACTCCATAACTTTAGGTGGGTCTACTAGACTCTAGGTCAGACACAAGTCCTAACGTCAACGCCTTCGTTGACTGCACCCGAGTCTTCTCGGACGCGCACATTTATATAATATTAAAATAAATAAATATGTAGCTAAAATATAGAATTTAATCAGTACAACAAGGCAAGGTATACTTGCCTAGCAAGAGAGCTGCAAAAATATAACGTCCAGATGTCAAATACCAAGTGTCAGAAACTATGGCCTCAGAATGAACGTCTCTGGATACTGAAATAAACATCACTAACAGTCTCAGAAAATATCAAATAGCTAGAAACGTCTGTCCTTAAGTCCAATTTGGACACAGGGGCAAAAATAACAGTTTTCGGTCAAAGCGGGGTCCACATGTGGGCCACTTTGCACCGAAAAATGTGTCAGGATCAAAGGTCTCCAAATTCGCCAAACTTAGTGTCAACAAGTCCAGAACGTCGATACGAACCCAACGGAATGTCCAGAACTGGATTTCGGTGTGCCAATCACAAAATCGTCCGTCAAGTAGAGCCTGTGGGACCCACGATACGAGATTTTGTCAACGTTCTCAGAATCGAACCAAACTTGGATCACAGGACCAGCTTATTGCTATGAGTCCGATGGCGCAAGTTTTGTTTCGATCCGACGTGTATACACAAAGTTACAGCGTGTTCCAGAACAGGCGGATAGGGACGTTGTCGGCGGATACGCGTTGATTCCAGTGTGCACGCACATCCAAATCAACTTATGCGAAATCCCGCACGTCTGTATCATTGGCGCGCACGTTTCGGTGAAGATCGCGTGTGACCAAGTCGTCCCGTTTGGCGGGGCGTACTCAGTTCCGGGATAAAACGAAATATTATTTTTCCTGTTTTTGGATCGCGGTTCGCGATCGCCACAGGACGCGATGCACCGAGCGGGTTGCACGGGCATCGAGAGGGTTACATAGCCTATGTGTCACAACTGACGGAATTAAAAATGGAACTACGAGGAGATAGAACGGGTTACCTGAACAGGGCTCCGTAGAATGAATTTTCTGTGTCCGTGAAGAGATGCGACACGACGTTGATCGTGTCCGGGCTGTGTCTGGGCTCTGAAATGCTCCTGTGTCCGGTTTTTGGCGTGTCCGGAGCTAGGGCAGCGGTTCGTCGATGCTGTGCGGGGCTGGGCGGTCGACGACGAGCGGCCGGGGTTCGAGTCGAGCGGGTTGAAGGGCTGCACAGCGGAGCAGCCACTGCCGGATTCGGGTGCACAGCCGAGTCGGCCGCTGCAGCTCGCTGAAGTCGGGGAGCCGCTGTGCCGGACCGGACGGGGCAGGGGGCTGCACACCGGAGCTGCGGTCGTCATGGAGGTCAGCTCAGGGTGCTGGAGATGGTGGTGTTGGCGGTGGTGGGGAAATCGACGGAGGGAGGAAGGAAGGTTGGGAAGGGGAGAGGGAAGCTGGTGGTGGCGTTGGTGCTGGTGGTGGAGGATGGTGGGGGTCACCGTCGGGGTGGCCGAGTGGCGAGCTCAGGGGGGGTCGGGGAAAGGGGCTCGGAGGGGAAAGGAGAAGAGGAGGAGGAGGAGATCGGGAAGGGTGGCGGTGGCGGGCTGTGGGTTGGCTGGAGGGGGAGTTGCCGTGCCATGGGAGAGGCGGAGGTCTGGGGGGTAACCGACGAGGGAGGAGGAGTGGAAGGGCGGAGGAGGTAGAGGGGGTGGCTGTGCACAGGGGGTCGGGGTCGGAGCGGGGTGCTCTGCCGGAGAAGAGGGAGGCTGAGGAGAGAGGGGCCAGCGGGGGGGAGGGGAGACTCGCCGCGGGGGGGGAGGCTCCAGCCAGGGGACTCGTCGCTCCGGCGAGGGGGGGGTCGGCTGTGGGGGGGGTAGAGTTAGGGATTTGTTTTCTTTCTATTTTTGTTTTATAGAAATTAATATAGATATTTTAAGTAAAATATCTAAAGATATTTTCGGGATATTTTTGGGTGGGTCCCGCCTCCAAATGGACGGTGCAGGTTCACCGGCCAATGAGGGGGTGACACCTCACAGGAAATTTTGCAGAAAAGTCCCTGTAATTTCATAAATTGTGTAAAGGTCATATTTTGGGAATTTGCGCAATTTACGAAATTGTCTGGGAAAACACTCGATTCCTAAAAATACTAAAATTCACAGAATTGAAGGAAAAAGCTGTGTGAGGGTCCTGAGGGGGTGGGGGTGAGTCTGGGCAGGGACTGGACCTGGTTTTCTTGGGTGATACGGGCCATCGTATTTATTAATTAATAAATACTGCGCACGGTGTTCACTAATTATTTAGAGGCAGGTAGGGTCATAATTTTACTACGGTGTCAATATACTAAATATAATGTACTCAGCGTAGAATATTAACGTATTTTGTTTGGGCAAAACAGGTGCATGTTGGGCCTCTAATGTCTGTTGGAACAGGGATGGATACAGGTCTGGGGATTTAAATACGCACGTTTGGTAACGATATTTGTGCGTCTCAAACGAGGCTCAAAGTAAAGTATCTGGGAGTTGCACAAAGTGCAGAAAAATAGACTAACATGTCTAGGACAGGTATGTGAACTTTGTTCGGGGATAACAGTCAAGGTAAAGCTCTGAATAATTCGATGATGGACAGGTACACAAATTAATAGGATATGTAAGCAAAATAAATTAAAATATTACCATAAATCCTTAAATGGTTAAAAATAATCCTAAAATGCTGGAATCTGGTCGAGGGGGTTTACATTTGAAATCACCCTCCTCTAGCTCCAAGCCTCCAAATCTAGCCTCCACACTAAGTCTAGGCTCTAAACACCTAGGGGTTAGGGTTAACATTCATGTATAATAGAAGAAGAAAGATGAGAAATATAGTACTTATTTGAACTTGGGAGAAGGAAAGAAGAAGAAATAGAGAATGGAGAAGAAGAAGAAGAAGAAGAAGAAGAAGAAGAAGAAGGAATGGGGAGGAGGTTGCTGTGTGCTCGGGAATGGGGGTTAGAATAGGGTCGGCCATGTAGTATAAAGGGTTTACAAAGTCTCCAAAAGACGAAAATGCCCTCCCTAACTTGGGTTTTGGGTTTCAGGTTCCAAAAGCACTCAAACTAACTCATAATCTCACCAACCAACATATTAAAAATATAATAAATATTAACCCAAAAATAGGTCTCACAAGGGTGTGGGTTGGGTCGGACATGGGTCCACTAGGGTCTGACATGGGTCCAGGCTAGCCAAAACCCTAAAACAATCAATAAAATAATACAATCACTAATTAAATATAAATATAATTAATTATATACAATACAAAAATTTACCAAATAATAATTAAAAAAATAACCCTATTTTTTAGAATTAGGTAGTGACATGAATCCTTTGTGCTTTCGAACATGTCTTTCTTCGATCAATGCCCTCGACAAGCTCAGTGTTCAAAGCGCGCATGCACATGAATTCATCTTCTCCAAATAGTTAGTTGGGACAGCAGCCCTACCCTCGATCGGAGCTTGGACGTCAAGATGGTTGATCGTCGGCAACAAAGGGTCAATAACGTGCTCAATAGCCTTGTTGTTGGCCTTGCTTGACTTCTTGGAGGAGGAGGATGCTTTGGGGGCCATTTCAAAGAGAATGAAGGTGGGGAAGACTAAAAAATCAAAAAAACTTAAAGAACAGTAGAGCAGCAGAGTAAAACTCTCTCTCTACTTAGGGCATTATTTATAGCCCGTTCATATGCGCCATCTGTGACTGTTCGTATGTGCATTAATGGCAATGAACCATATGCAAATGATGCATTCACATGTATGTGTCACCTCAATATGTGTGATATACGACAGTCATGCACCAAACGGATACCTTAAATTTCGTGCCCATGCACCGACATCGCTTCGAAAGATGAAAAGATCTTGTCTGCACAGAAACCAAGGAGGATCACAAAATCTGATAGCCTTGCAGTAGAGACTCTATGTGCCCACGTCCTATGTGCAAATAGTCTAGTTAGTAGTATATGCACCAAAGTTCTTCATGTACAGAGTTGATTTCTTCTCCCGTGCTTCTTTCAAAGTATTTCGAACTTATCTAAGTTTTGAAAACTTTGAATAGGGTCTTATAGAAGCATAAAAAAGGTCCATGCACATGATGGCTATGTGTGGAGCTACTCTTCAACAGTCCAGTTCAGTGAAGCCAGCACTATACACACAACAATATGCGCGCATAATGCCAAAACGAGTGAACTTTGATACTTTATGAAGAAGCCCATGTGCTATATGCCAAAAGCTGTGCTCGGATGCCTATACGCCAAAGTCAGTGATTCTTAGGTTATAGGCAGAAGTTTTTGCGGCAAAGATAGTGAGCTTTGGCACTATGCGACAAAGGCCTATGCGCATACATCACATGCGCATAACTCATCAGAGCAGTGTATTAAAAGTTGTGCCCTTCGTAATTCGTACAGATGACGATTACACAGAAACATCAATATACGTTAGCATAATCATAACATTTTGTCTGGTTACAAAAGAACACCACCATGTGGTACTATGTGCGACCGCTCGGTCGAACCATGCACATAAGGATACATGCGTATGTAAATCCTTGGAGTTCTCTCTCCCCATCATTCATGTCTGAGCAGTTGTGAATACGAGAAGATAATGCGCATTAAAGATGCATATTAAAGCGCATACGTTCAGATGCGTATTTAATGCGCATACGTTTCAGATGACATCAGCCATATTAATGTGGATTTTTGAATTCCTGTAACGTATTTCACGTATCGGTAGACCATTATGCGCGCATACATTCAGATATACTTTATGCGCTGGAGTTATTATAGAAGACTATACGCATGTAGTCCTTATACAAGCAGAAGCAAAATGCAATGCCTTTTTAACTCTTATGCGCGCATAGCCATTACTGTGTGAATGGATATAAATTCCTAGGACTTGTGCTTCCCAAACCAACCTTTGGCATCTTGTATATCCAGTGAGATCGAGAGCCTGAGCCCCTTTGCTACCCGTTTGTACCTGTAAGCCAGACTTAGCGAGTTTTCTTCCAATCTTTGTGCGGATCGTCAATGGAGTAGAGAAGTCAATTGTAAGACTTGATCTCTACCGTTATGCTTCCCCATATTTTTTTTGTACTTAGAATTCTTTGTTCAAAGGTTCTTTTGTAATCCTTTTCAAAGTTAAATAAAAAGAATCATTCTTTTTTGTAATGGAAACATTGAGTACCCTTCAGAAATAATATCTTCAAATGCTTGTTAGTTGAACTCGACATCCAACGTGTCTTGCATAGTTTCTATATTTGTGATGAATTGCGCTATGACCTTCTCATTAGTGGTAAAAAAAATTCATAACAGAGTCATTTTATTTTCAACAACAAAAAGATATAATAATTCTCTTTGAGGAAACTTTGTCATTACTTGCTGATTACAAAGAATTTCTATTATAACTCGTAATTAGAAGAAGATTCTAAGTATAAGTAGAAGATTTGAGTTCTTGATAGTGCAACGGTAGAGAACTCGATCGCCGTGTGATCGCTATGCTCCGTTGACTACTCGAAGCAATGGTGGGAATCTTGCAAACTCTAGCTTACGAATGCTGTAGAGGGTAGAGTGCAGTAGTAAGACGACTCTAATGCTAAGAAATTGATGCCTTCGATGCCTTGGCAGCATAAAAACTGAGGTATTTGCATCTAATTCATATTGTAACGATTTTTTGCCGACTTCTGTGTGCAAAAACAAACAATTATGCACTTTTCACTCTTTTTCATACGGGAGCATTCCGCACAAAATTTATTGCCTTTACTGCACATAAATTCTAAAAATGAATGGACTTAAAACATACATGCAAATCATTGTCTGCGTGCCATATGGCATCAGTTACAAGGAATATCATTAATCCCCATTATTACGTTAACGTAATCATGGAGTTTGCTTCGACTTCTGTAACGAATCCCACTAAAAGAAATGCATGCTTCGGGATTTGAAACATCATATATTATTCCTCGTCATTAATTAGGTAAGAGGAAGCAATGTCTCAGCACATAGCTCTTATGCATAGCAACTACTCAGTGCCGACCACTGTTGAGTTATGACGTAACTCTTACGCAGAGAAACTCTTTAGCGCAGAACACTGTTTACACTTAAACATGGTAGTCTTGAGCATTTAGGGCCTAACAAGTTGGCACTTGTTGCAATGCATGTCTTTCACGTGGAAAGTCTTTAATAAGAATGACACAACGTGGCCTAATCTTCTTCTGAGCGCTAATTCTCTTCAGCGTAGAGAACTGATGCGCTTAAATCATGGTAAACTTAGCCCCTTGCTGATTTGACATTATAACAATCAACTTTTGCCATGTAGAGACTTCTTAGTGTAGAGCATCTTTGTGTAGACCACCTCAGCTTGGGTGACCATTATGATTTATATGTGAAACACTTGGCGCATAAATGTATTAGGGAGGCCAATTTGCATTCTTTAAGAGTGACACTTTTATACAATCAAGAGTGGCTTCTAAATTTCATATTTTTCTGTATTTCTACAAGCATCTTGCAACGGTTCGCATAGACACGTGTTTGCATAAAAACTTTACATTTTCGCATGAGCATACTTCGCACAAAAATTACTTGCTTTTTTGTGTGACAATGTTGTCTTGAATTTTTGTGGAACATTTTTCTTCGCCGGTACTTGTTTCCGAAAAGAGACCATGCATACACTTATCTTTCTCCATACTAGATACTAAGTATATTATTTTCGTATAGCGTATCTTTATCCTTCGTAATTTGGTGACAAATTTTAACTCAAGGCAAGCATGGTAATGTAAAGGAGTTTCATGCAACAAAACAAGATGAGACCATTAGGCAAAATTTTATGAACTGAAAAAGTAGCTCAACTTTGACACAAAATATTTTTTTTGAATAGAACAAGAACAAATATGTAAAGAATGATAAGTAACTGTAAAGTTTAATTTGCATTAATATAGGTGAAAAGTGAGGACCGTTCAATACAATGACAAATATCTTTTTTACCATGATGATATTTGATTTATTGACTGAAAAATTTTTAAACATAACACATTTCACATAATTTTGAAATCACTGAGCATCTTCTTATTCTTTTTTCCACATTTGCAAATTTACAACATGAGAAAAATGAAGGATGAATCATTCTGTGAGACCAAGAAATTGAAGAAAGCTTGCATATTTTAGTTCCGTGCAATTTTCGTACGAGTCTTTGAGTTATTAATCCTCTTCCCTAGTGGATCGTCGTCCTTCTTTGGTGGATGGACACTTGTTCAATTTCATCGGAAGAGTTGAAGTAGGAGATAAAGGAGTTTTTTTTCTTGGAATGCATTTCGACGGTACGCGGTTGAAGTGATATATTCGAATATGTCATCGCCGGCTCTGTTATGTTTAATAGTACTTACCTTGTAAATTATGCTTGTCATATTCTGCGCGATGTTGTCATGGGATTTTTTTATTCTTTCAACATGACTTTCACGACTGCAACAAAAAAATAATATTCATTCAATATGTAGACATGAACATAGGCAAACTAAGTCTTAGGACTGCCATAATCCTAACAACCCCTAAGACACATATTTCTATCTTAGGACTACGAGGATTCTGGATTCTTAATTCTTCAAGCGCGTTTTGGAGGTATGTAGTCAAAGTGAACTACTGGAGAGGCCAATGTTGGCTCTATTATGTTTAACGATACTTCTCTTGTACATTGCGCTTATCGCAGTTTACACTCCGATGTCATCAGGGGCTTCCTTTTTTTCTTTCTTCAACATGACTTTCGTGACTACAACAAAAAATAATATTTATTCAATATATATAAATGAACATATATAAACAAAGTCTTAGGATTGTCAGACTGCAAGAATCCTGACAGTCCTAAGACACAATTTTTTGCTATGATTTTAACAGTTTTTTGTCGTCCCAACCGACTGTATCAATTTTTAAAGCTTCCAAATGCTAAAAATGATGTTCAAAACTATCAATAATGGTGTTCAAAAGTAATAAATTCCCAGCATACATTAATTAAAATATAGAAATAAAAAATCCTAAAAATTATTGTATTCAATTTTATTTGAAAAACTTAAAAAGTATACATTAAATTAAGAGAGGAAGAAGATGAAGATTTATATTGTCATCTTTGATTAGGGTTACAAGAGGAAGAGGAAGATGGAGTTCTATGAGAGGAAGAGGAAGAGGTAAAGTAGTCTGGGTGTTTGAAACGGTGATGCCCCCCAGCAAATGATTTATAACACATTTACAACTTAAGGGTCTCCTTAGCAATGGTAGTTTCACTAGTTTGGGGATGGAGGGTGGGGGTTAGTCGGTCGTTTATGAAATGTTCTAAAAAAAATCTTGTTTGGTAATTTTTTTAGTCATTGGTTTTGGTCGGCTCAAAATCTCCAAAAAACAATATAGTATAAATTTGAATGTCTTTGTAAACACCAAAAATCGAGGTGTTTGAGGGTTTCTATTTTTTTCCAATTTATATCCTTATAAAAATATAACTACAACTACTAATACCCTATCATATTTTTTTTTTATCATATTTGTTTCTCTTGATGACCCATATGGCGGCTACTTTCTCCAAAATGTGAGTTCTTTTTAAATTTTATAGTCCATTTGATACGGTAGTGAATGATTGGGGTCCTGTGCAATCGCATAATTTGTACATATTCAGAAACGGCCCTACCGCTAGCTAACAATTGTCAAGTAGATCCTAAAGGAGGCATTTGGGTCAAGTTTTGGAGTAATGAGAATGGGTTTTGGATTCCTTACCTATGTTTGATATGTCTAGGATTGGGAATTGGGGGGGGGATACGAGGGGATAATTTTTTTCATTGTTGTGGGAAAGTAAAGCCCAATGCCCCCTCTCGAGGGGATCATTTTTTTACTTGTTGGCACATGGATGCATAGAATACTGGGATCGATGTGCCTCATGAAGAACCTCCTCGCGCAACGACCCACTCGGCACACACAACCTGGTACCGTGCCCAATGAACCATCATCAGCAATGGTGAAGTCATCTGATAATCCAATCTGAACCTGCGCCCTGATGCTCCTCAGGGACTCATCCTCAAACTGTGTAGCCCTGATCCGGTCTACCAACTCTGACTGAATCTGCAGTCCCCACATCTGCATCTCAACTCCTGGCACTATCACCTCAATGCCCATGCTCTCTAGATCTGCCAGAAGATAACGATCTGTAGTCAGGCACATAGCTACCGGATACCTGCTCAATGCATCCGCAACTACGTTCGCCTTCCCTGGATGGTACTACAACAATATGTCGAAATCTTTCATCAACTCCAACCATCTCCTCTGCCTCATGTTTAGTTCTTTTTGGGTAAACACATACTTCAAGCTCTTGTGGTCAGTGAAGATCTCAATACGCTCTCCGTATAAATAGTGTTTCCACAACTTCAGAGCAAAGATGACCGCTGCCAACTCTAAATCGTGGGTAGGGTAGTTCTTCTTATGAGGACGTAATTGCCTAGAAGCATAGGCAATCACCCTCCCATTCTGCTGCAATACACAACCCAGTCCCTTCCCCGATGCATCACTTTAGATAGTGAATCCTCCAGAACCTGATAGCAACGTCAACACTGGAGCTATCGTCAACCTCCTCTTCAGCTCATCAAAGGCGATCTAGCACTCTTTGGACCAAACAAACTCCACATCCTTCGGGGTCAGCCTGGACAACGGCTCTGCAATCCAGGAAAAATCCTGAACAAATCTCTTGTAGTAACCTGCCAGTCCCAGGAAACTCCTGACCTCGGCTACTGAACTCGGAGCACTCCATGCCTCAACTGCCATAATCTTTCTCGGATCTACCGAGATCCCCTCTCCAGTCACCACATGACCAAGAAATTCAACCTTGTAAAGGAAGAACTCACACTTCGAAAGCTTTCCATAAAGCTTCTCCTTTCTGAGAGTCTCCAGCACTATCCTCAGATGCTCCTCATGCTCCTTTGGGGTCTTCGAATACACCAAGATATCATCTATAAACATCACTACAAACCTGTCCAGATGCTGATGGAACACCTTGTTCATCAGATTCATGAACACTGTCGGGGCATTAGTCAACCCAAACGGCATCACCATGAACTCATACTGTCCATATCTGGTCCGAAAAGTTGTCTTTGAAATATCCTCCCTCCTGACCTTCACCTGGTGGTAGCCTATCCTCAGATCAATCCTGGAAAACACCCTCGCTCTGCTCAACTGGTCAAAAAGATCATCAATACGCGGCAGCGGATACTTGTTCTTGATTGTGAAGTTGTTCAGAGCCCTGTAGTCGATACACATCCGTATCGACCCATCCTTCTTCGGCACAAAAAGTACCGGAGCACCCCACGGGAAAGAACTAGATCTGATAAATCCCTTGTCCTGAAGCTCATCCACCTACTTCTTCAACTCTATCAGCTCACTGTTGCTGACTCTATAGACGTACTGGGATATCGGCTCCGCGCCTGGCACCAAGTCTATAGAGAACTCCATATCTATGTCCGGAGGCAACCCTGGCAACTCCTCCAGAAAGACATCCATGTACTCCTCTATCAGTGGATGTAGCAACCTCGGCTCTACCACCAGGGCTCCGCAGAAGACTCCCTCGCTCTGCTCCGCTGCTCCTCTGGCAAACTGAAACTCTGGCTTACCCGGCAGACTAAACAACACTCTGCCTCCATGATAATCTATACTAGCACAATGTATACTCAACCAATCCATCCCGAGTACAATATTGTAGCTCGGAAGTGGCATTACGAGTAGGCACACACTCAACTCCCGGCCTCCCAAGGTAACTCTCCGGTCTCTGCAGACATCACTGACTAGGATGATGCCACCCCCGGTCATGATCTTGCAGAGTCTAGCTAAAGGTTCAGCAACAAGATGGTGTCCAATAGCAAAAGATACAGACACAAAGCTATGGGAAGCACCAGAATCAAATAAAGCAAGTGCTGGAATGGAATCAAGAAGAACAGAACCTGAGATCACATCACCAACAGGCTCGGCCTCGTCTACGGTCAGGGCAAAAGCTCGCCCTTGCTGTCCTCCTCGGTGCTGCTGCTGGTGCTGAGCAAACCTCTGCTGCTGAGTCGGCAATGGCTGTCCTCTCTGCTGTGCTGCAGGTGCTCTGGCTGGTCCCCTCTGGGCGGCTCCTCCGTCCTGAGCTGTACGAGCAAGTGCTGAAGGACAATCCTTCAGCTGGTGATCTGCTGCGCCACACAACAAATATCTACCCAGCCTCTTTCTACAAATGTCCCATCCATACCCCAGATTTCTACAGAAAGGGCAAATGATGGGCTGCCTCTGGCCCTGCTGCTGTCCCTGCCTCTGCTGTTGGGGCGCCTGCCGGAAGGGCACGCGACCTTGACCCTGGTGCTGCTGAGTCTGCTGGAACGACCTCTTGGCTGGGCCTGCACTGCTGCCTGCTCCGGAAGCGTCTCTACTCCTCTTGGTCTTCAGCTCCAAGTCGTCCTTCGTCCTCTGAGCATCGCTCATAATCTGCTCGAAGGTCGCCTCGCGGTCACTCCTAGTCAAGGACTTAACCGCCATGACCAAACCCTTGTGGAACTTCCGCGCCTTCGCTGCCTCAGTCAAACCCTCAACAAATCTGCCCAGACGGCAGAACTCTGTTGCATACTCGTCCACCAGCATGCTCCCCTGGACGAGCGACTCAAACTGGCTCTCTAAAGCACTGAAAGCACATCCGGGAAAAACTTCTCCTTGAAAAGCTTCTTGAAAGCCTCCCAAGTCAGTCCCGGTACTGCTATCTGCGTATCTGTGCGGTACCAAGTAAGGGCAAGATCGAACATCTGGCTGCCCGCCGCCTCAATCTGCATACTAGCTGGGATCAGCGCCAGTCTAAAGATACCCTCAATGTGCTCGATCCAGTCGTCCGCGTACAGGATCCCCTCCGTACCTCGGAACTCCTTAGGCTGCATCCTCTGAAAGTCGATAATGGTGCCCGGCCTCGGACGCTGAGCCTGCTCTGCCTGTGGCTGGATCTGAGCCACTCTGTCCACCGCTGTCATGGCCACCTGGTGAGCATTCTCAATGCCCATCCTCATAACGTCCACCTGGCGGTGCTGCGCATCCATCATCTCTCGGAAGAACGCGAATAACTGCGTGGCATCAACTGGTGCAGGCGATGGTGGAGGAGGTACCACCGGAACAACTGGTGTAGCTCTCGGATCGATAGGAGTAAGAGGATCTCCGAGATAAATGGATGCTCCTTCGACCGCAGGAGTGGCGAGTGGAGTGGTAGCGGCTGCCGAAAGTCGAGCAGGACGAGAGGTGAAAGACCTCTCGGTCGCAGCTGCTGGAACGCTGAGCTGAGACCGTATCTTAGGAGGTATCCTGAACACAGATCAAAAGAAGTCAATACGGTGCAAGAAACGATATCATCAAAGAAGGACAATAATATTGCAAAAGAAAATAATTTCAGAAAAGTTAAAGATAGCAAAAGAAATCAGGAAGGGTCCTAGTTGTGATTGAGCACACTCTCTCTCTCTCAGCCTATATCCTATATCCTATTGCAGGTAAACCTAAAAACTAGACCTGTATGAGCCACCACTAAAAACGTGTCATGACCCGCATCCAAAAAATTGGGCATGAGTCGTGGGTACGTCCAGCCTACGCCGCAGAATCGGCGGTAGAATACTGTAAAGGTCCATTCTAGGTCAACAATCTATAACTCACAAACATGTCAATATAATCTCTCCAAAAGGAGGGCAACCGCGCAATATATATATATATATATATATATATGACTCAATCACAATAACTAGGGGAAGAGTAAAAGCACGATAAGATATCACAAAGAAACAAAGAAACAAAGAGCAAGACAATATCCAAAATATACAGTCCAAGTCTATAGTCTACCACATCTCGCAGGCAACAAAATAATAATACAGTCATCCAAAATAATCAACTGGGAACAACCCAGGAAAACCCACCTAGCTAACTAGGGCGCTAAAGGCGTCTCCTCGACGGGCTCCTCCTCAGTCTCGGGGTCACAGCACTCCTCGACGCCCGGCCCGTAGAATGTCGAGCAATAATCCTTAGGATCCTCTGGAAAAAATATGCCCAGTCAGGACTGGAGCGAAGTACATAACTCTGAAAGCAACTCCAAATACAAGGTAAGGTGTATATGACTAGCAATAGAAAAGTATACAAGATGCACAGGAAATAAATACATGATGGAGCAGATAAAGTAGCTGCAATATAAACTGGAGAACAATACAAGTAGAGAAGTGACTGCATATGAGAAAACAGGAATACTAGCTAAGTGCCTTGAGCACAAGTTCGTTATGTGATCGGCTTAGGTTGCACATGAATAAACTACGATAACTTCGTTATGCGTGAGTTACATAACCGACATACACATGAATACTGTTTGGCCTTGATCGCATAACCAACTCCTACTCCCCTCTCCCACTAATACTCTTGGATCCAACCACGGCACGCTACGTACATGATAATAGCTCGCGCATACGAAGGCGAGAGCATAAGAAGCACATGATAGCACATGAGAATCAATACCCGAAGCATATGATGAAATACACGTGATAGAGTACCTGTCACGCCCCAGTCCCAAAAATACGTAGGACTAGGATACGTAAGCATGCCAGCCGCATAGATATGACAACTCCAATATATGGAAACCAAATCCATACGTACACTGTAATATGAATATAAAATCCACAAGTGGTATAAAATGTAATACAAGTCACAGGGTAAAATCTAAATCTCATCCACCAAAATTATATAGAAATAAATAACCAGTATCTATGAAACTATATCTCAATAAGAAGTATCTAAGGATGATAGTTGGATGGAAACAAATCTACTACCAACTCGAATATAAGAGCAAATATAATATGAGTACAACACCACAACACAATATAAGAATACCAGCTATCCATCACAGCTCGAAGAGAAAACATCCTCGGATCATATGTAACCATCTAAATCTGCACTCCTGCAAATACTCAAGAAAAGATACACCTGGCAGCGGACCAGGTCCTCAGAGGGACGTAACAAGATACAGAAAATACGAGCCAATTTGAATACAGTAAACATGCATATGGTTTGAAAATAAATAAGTACGCTGTACAAGACAATCTATATGAATACAAATGAGAACAACTTTTTGACGTATGGGCAAGGGTAGTCTACTCGATCTAAGCCTCACAACTCACACACCCGTCAATGGACATTAGAAATCGATATACCTCTGGGGTAGCGACCAGCGCGACTCTACAGAAATCGGCATACCTCTGGGGTAGTGACCAGCGCGACACACGCCCGTAGTGCGAACTATATACTACGGTTTACCAGAGTGGTTAAAAGTCCATACGCCTAATGATTGTCCTCTCATAATACTAAGTGCCATGTGTGTGTCAACATATCTAATACATAGTAATGATTGAAAGAAAAACTACACATGCAAGAACTATACAGAAATAAAATAAATAAAAAGAAATATAAATAGCATGCAAAGTACTATAAATAATTTGGTAAGGTATCTTGCCTGGGGTCCTGCTGCTGGTATGAATCAGAGTCCAAGTCACAGTCCAAATAGCCTTTGTATTACAAATTTATCACGTCAAAAGATAATTTATTTTAATTTATTTAATTCTGGAATAATTACTCTAAAATCCTATTTTAATCTTATTATTCTGATTTTTATGTTAATTCCTAAATTTTGTCCAAAGAAACTAAATTTTATCAACTCGAGACTCATGGCACGCAAATCGAGGCGATCTGTTGACCAAAAAGTTAACCGACACAAACTCAACTTTCATGCATGATTTTCTGTAGATTTCAGCTTTAAAAATATACTGGAATTTACGAGTCATCCGAATTCAAATTCGTTTGGGAATTATGGCACATACAAATTTTGTATTGTGCACCGATGGTTAAATTCTAACCTAGAAGTTCTACAGAATTAACAGTATGTAAATACTTCGAATTAAATTCTGGGAAAAATATATGTCGATGATCTCGACATTATCTTTCTGAAACTTTAAACGGTTCATGATTCTGATTCCGGGTTCTCCCAAAATTGTGAAAATATCAAAATACGTCTATTTTCGGACATGTTGTGCTCTATGAATTTTCCAGAATTTAATACTAATAATTTAGAAAAATAATTTATATAATCAGAAATCTAACCTCATTATTGTTCTAACAAAAAAAATGGAGCGCGTTTGGAGTCTGGAGCTAGGAGATATCGTCTTTTTAATTCGTCATAACTAGTAGAAAATGAGGCTGAATTTATGACGAATTTTGACTATTTTTGGACGAAAAAGAGAGGAATTTGGGGAAGAAAAATATGAATGATGAGGTATTTATAATGGTGGACACTATTTAATTAAATACGACTAGGATTGATTAATTTGGATAGGATTATGATGAATTTAAATAAGGATAGGATATGCATGAAGTTAATTTCCTAGTAGGTTCAGGATTTGAATTAATTTAAAATAGAGTTTAAATTTATCTCAATAATTTATAATCTTAAATATAATTAAAGATAATACAAATAATTTATAAAATCTTATTAATATTTATTAACACTAAATTAGCATCTATCTAATATTAAGACTATATATATCCAAATAAATCCTAAATAATTTTAAAATCTAAATAAATTTCTTAAAATTCTAAATAAATTACAAAAAATATAATTAAATATTTTAAACTAAAATAAATATTTGGTAGGAACGACATGCAAGTATGGTCGTATAGTAAATCATAGAAGTCCTAGAAATTTATGTTTTCTAAGTTTTAATTACCAAAAATTCTAGAAAAATCTCCAAAAATCTAAAATAACCTAAAATTATTTTAAATGAATATTTATATAAGTAAATATGCTAAAAAAATTATTTTCTAATTAACTAAGAGAATACTCTAAATAAATTCAATATTTATAATAAATATAATAATATAAAATAGACACAAATACCTGTTTTGTGTGAGGGAGTTTACAATCTACCCAACTTAAAATAATTTTGTCCTCGAAATTAAAATAAGACATAATTTGTTAAATCCTTCACATTCATACATAAGGTACGTCAATCGCAATCTCTTACAAAAATTTAAATAACAAATCTATTCATATCTATCGCGATCACTTCAAAATTAGGATAATCACTGTTTAAATCAAAATTCAACCTGTCGTAATCTCTTCTCGATATATTTTTTTTTCTTCAACAGTCGAATCTAACTCAAGTCTATATGATATCCCACATCAAAATTTATATCACCATTTTCAACTATCTTAATCTTCTCTAGACTTTGAACAATAAACAATTCTAATCAAATCTTATTCCTATTCTCAAATTAAGAATTTTGTACTCTTCAAATATTTAAACTTAATTTACATCCTCAATATTTTAAATAGGTGACCCAACAATCAAAATTAAACTTTTAATTCAAATAATCAAATTGTAAAATTTAAATCTAATTCACCAGTTGTTCAAGTCTAAAATTCTATATTTATCCTAAAAATTTAAATCGATGATTCATCCTTCAATATTCAAAATTTAAATCATGTGCTCAAGTATAAATATTGGGTCCTCAATATCAAGATTTTTAAAATTCATTAAATCCTCATTATCTTAATCCTTCTTTTAAAATTCTCCATATTTAAAAGGACTTAATCTCTCAATCTAATCCTACTTGATCACAATCTAAAAGAATTATCCTCAAGTTTAATAATGCAATTTCTACCCAACTTAGAATTTACCCATCTATCACATAAGGCTCTTACACTTAAGAAAAATATTCCTCAATTTATTTTCTCATGTCATTCAATTCTCAAACTTTAACACCAACTATATCATATGTGATATGCCCTTAATCAATTATAAAAGATAGTCACCAAATAATGTGATTGGCCTATGGGGTATATCTTGTACTATCCGTGTATCACTTATATCCAAGCACGAGATTTCGTCTTTCCGAAACAAGGGAAGACGGAAAGCAACGGAAAAGAGTTCAAGGAGAGGTAATAGAATGGAAGTATGGGAATCAAAGCGTTTAAAGAATTCAAATGGAAATTGTCAAGACAGTTGTGGATTGAAATCTTAATTTGGTAATTTCCTATTCACATGTTCACATCGGTGCAGTTATGTACTTGATATGATATGCTTTGTCGTATCTAGAGGGTAAGTATATTTGTCTACTGGCCCACTATACATCTCAATCCACGTAAAATACTATTGCGAAGGGCGAATCAAGCGCATTATGGCTAGCTAGACCATAATACACTGATTCTGATTAGACAATTTGTATTAGTGTGGTTGATCAGGCCCCAATAACACATATGTCATGAACAAGCTCGATATAAGATTAAGCTTGCAAAAACTAGGCTATAATAGCAACATAATTCAAGGTAGCACAAAAAATATAACGCTGGATTATGATGTGAGAAGTTACAAAATAATTCAAGTTCGTAAAAGCAAAAATAACATAAGCAATAATAATAAAAGACTCTACAATCTCTACAGTTATCATACAACCTTCTTATCTAAGTCGCTAGTCGACCAAATAGGGCAAGGACCTCTAAATTCTATGGTCTGAATAAACACTGTCGTCTTTTGCTAGCATGCGATAAATATCATTCGGTTATACTTCAATTAATAGGTCAAAAGACTATGTGATACTAGATGTCAAACATTATGGTAAAACTTCTAACTCTAGTAGCGTCTATACTACCCTCACGTCCTCATAATACATCAAGGGGTAATGGTATAACAATCTAAAGATAAAGAATTCTAGGTTCACTAGATATTCTAAACTTAGTGGTGTGTCTATATTCTCGTTGTATTCTTAATAGGTGTGCTACTCTAATTATCATCCTAATAACATGGGTTTCTATATTCTAGCAGAAGACTATTCTCAAAGAACTATTAGGGAAGTACATGAATCAAGCTGGATGCAATTATTCGAATAAAATAGAGAAGAAGAAGATGAATCATAGTCAATTGTGGATGAGATCCTATACTCTAGTCCTAGGTACAGGCTTGTTCGGTACAGTAACGTAACCGAGACAATATGCTCTCGACCTACATGGGCCACCAAAAAAAAATATGTCATGCCCCAGTCCCAAAAATACGTAGGACTAGGATACGTAAGCATGCCAGCCGCATGGATTTGACAACTCCAATATATGGAAACCAAATCCATACGTACGCTGTAATATGAATATAAAATTCACAAGTGGTATAAAATGTAATACAAGTCACAGGGTAAAATCTAAATCTCATCCACCAAAATTATATGGAAATAAATAACCAGTATCTATGAAACTATATCTCAATAAGAAGTATCTAAGGATGATAGTTGGATGGAAACAAATCCACTACCAACTCGAATATAAGAGCAAATACAATATGTCAATACCACATTTTAGAAAAAATGGTATTTTAGTAATTTCCTATTTAAATAAATATTGTGCATGGTAAATAATTTTTTGTTGTATTATTTAATTGTTGTTAGATATTATTTAATTATTTTGGACTTATTTTAGTGGACCCAACTAGTTTAGTTTGGACCCATGGACCAACATGAATTAATTAGTTAGACTTGGCCCATTTAGAAAGCCCATGGTTAAGAAGATGGATTAAATTAATTAAATGATTAGACTAGAAGCTTCCTTCCTTAATTATTTCTTCATGAGAGGCCCCAAGGGGTACATTGGACATTTTACAATTGCTTGAGGAGGGACTATGGCCGGCCTATTAAAGAGGGGGGAAATTTCTCTCTCCTCTCATCTCATTCCAAATCTAGATCTAGAATTCTCCCACTACCAAATTCCCTCCATTCCCAATCCAATTCCCTACCAAATTCATTCCAAATTCTTTCCAATTCACCATTAGAGAAGGAGGAAGCAAGGATCTAGAAGAAGGAAGCAAGGATCTACAAAGAGGAGCAAGGATCTACAATTTGGAAGCAAGTTCATCTCAATTGGAGGTTTCATTGGGAATCCATCTCCCAATAAGGTATAATTCAGATTTTCCATTTAAATAGCTTCTAAATCTGAGATTTAATCATGTAAAATCAACCTATATGTATGTACTACCCATAGGACTTTGTTTTGTGTTCATAGGAGACCCATGGAGAAAGTTATGGGGTACTTTTTGTGTCAATTTTGTTGGAATTCCGAATTTACATTTTGTTGTGTGTGTCAATTGATCCTATAGATCAATTGGACATGAGATTTGTGTTTGAGGCTAGTGTCGTGTCCATATTGGAATACTTGTGGTTCGTATCCCAACTATTTGGTGATACGTGTCATTTGGGGGTTTTCCTCCGACACGGGGCTTTGAACATGTCGTATTTTGACACGGACACATAGATCTACTTTTGACGCTTTGATTTGTTCATAAATATTATTTGTGATCTGTTTGTGTCCTTCGGGGTGCATTTAGTTGTGTGTTGGACTCGTGTCGCATGCGTATCCTAGATCTAGTGGGATACGGTGAGATACTCTCCAATTGTGTGTATTTTTGTATAGATCTAATTAATTGTGGTTCAATTCTTCATTTATAATTAGTATATATATATGGATATTAAATATTTATTTTGTGTATTTATTATAGTAATTATTGTAGCATAGATCTATATTTTGGGTGTGCTAATATAATGTACAATATAATATGTAGCTTTCTTGCATGCAAATATATATGTTACTACTTGTTAAATAATATAATTTATACATAAAATGTTTTATAAAATATATTTGTATGTTTAATTGTGTAATTATATTATTTATAATTATTATGTAATTATTTGGATATTAATGTAAATATTTTAGGTGTGCTTCTAGCCATGTAAATTATATGTTCTTTGTTAAATATTTGAAGGTATAAGTTTATGTGTATATTAATATATATATGTACATTTTTGTATTAATGGTTTATATATATATATATATATATATACTGTTTTATATATTCTGTTTATATATATATATATATATTGTTTTATATATTCTGTTTTTATATATATAATTATATATATATAACTTGTTTTAGTGAAAGTGAATTAATGACAGTAAAAACTGTCATTAATTAGCCGACTAATAGCAGCCGCTGTAGCCTTCAGGCAATTAATGACAAACCTGTCATTAATTGCAGCAGCGGAAAACAGCAGTTTTTCTGCGACGCTTTTCCGCGACAGTTTAACTGTCATCAAAAACCAAAGCAGTGGCAGTTTATTATTTGGGTTTCGGTGACAGTCCTTCGGTGACAGTCCCGACTGTCACTATTTAAACTGTTTTGATTTAATCCTATTTTATTCACTGTTTTTCAATGACGCTTTGACAGATTTAATGTATATATTATATATTATAATTGTATATATATATATGTATATATATGTGTTTTGTGAGGAATAATAATTGTAATAATATATTATGTTATTTATATAAATGTTGGGTTGTATATATTATTTTAGGGTATATATTAATTGTATTATTAGTATACTTTGTGTGAGTTCTTTTTGAATCTAATTTGATTCCTAAATTATTGTAGTTTATCTCTATATTATTTTATAGATGTCTTGTGAGGTTGACTTTGGGTTTGACCATGTTTGACTTTAGTGGACTTTAGAGTTGACCATAGTTGACTTTTACCTTAGAATTGACTTATTGACCTAGAAGTTGCCTAGTTTGACTTGTTCTCTTTCCGGGACCTTGTATTAATGTGGTATTCCATGTCTAGGTCTTCGAGGCACCGAGTCAGACATTTGTGAGACTGTTCATTGGACTTCAGGCGAGTACATTCTCTGATAGTTTCTTATTTATGATATCCTCTATGTTCGTTGTATCTAGTGTAGATATACATGTTCTCTTGACACTATGGTTACACGGATTGGTATATCTGGATCTCGTCATGAGATGTTATTCCTTGGTATATGGTGTATATGGTGCAAGTATTGTTTTATTGGTTATCTTGTACATGTACAGACACCGATTCTCGGGGAGACTAGCTATCTTCTTGGGGAATCTAGTGCCATAACGTACCGTGGTTGGATCTATTATACCAGTCGGGGTGGGGAGTATTTTAGTGTAGATATGTGATCATACCCTCCTTGTGCATGTCTTGTTCCTTGTGAGTGTTGATCATACACCGCACGTATAATCAGCCAGGCCATCATACTCTTGTGCAAGTTCCCAAGCCGATCACATGTTAAAGCTAGTACTCACACACTTAGTCATTAGTATTCTTGTTCCATCAGCATATTGTTCATTATTGTATTTCTTTCCAGTATTTCTTTATTGTCTATACATTCTTGTATCTATTTATGCATCTTGTTTATCCACAACTATTTACTGTTACATAGTTTTTATCATTATTTGAGAACTGCTGTTAGGGTTGTACTCTGCTCCTTTCCTGACTGGATATATTTTTCCAGATGACACTGAGGAGTACCCTACCTATTATGGACCCCAGGATATTGTGGGTTTAGATTCTGAGACCCTGGCTCAAGAGGGACTTATCCCAACTGAGACAGTTGACCCTGGAGTTGTAGCTTTATAGTTTTGTAGTATTCTTTGTACTGGATTTGTCTCCAGCATATTTCTGTAATTTTCTTCAGACTCATTGATGTATTATTTTAGACTCATTAGTTGTATTGTGACTATTCTATTCTTTATCTGATTCGTGCTCATTTCCACCTTAGTTCTGTGATTGAGTATACTATCATTATTGGTGGTTCATTATATTGTTAGATAGTTTATCTAGACAGCGTTCTACCGTCGATTCTGCGGCGTAGGCTGGGTGTTGTTTCCGACTAGTACCCTTACACCGGGTGCAGGTCGTGACACGTTTTTGGTGGTGGCCCATGCAGGTCTAGCTTCACAAGTATGTGATGTCGTGGTAGTGCGACAACTTAGTTGTACTACTGCGAGCCTGCGATAGGATATAGGATATAGGCTGAGATACTCAATCACATCTAGGAAAATTCTTTTGATTCAACTATTCTCCTTTGATATTGATACTTGATCCCTTAAACTTGTCCTTTCCTTGAATGTCTTACATCATGTGCCATATTGATTCTCATTCCGTCTTTTTATGAGACATACTCGGAGATACTTGCGGAGGCACGCAAGGTTGAGCGGGATCTGGGTTTGAAGACCAAGAGAGACCGTGATTCTTTTTGGGGGCCAACGGCAGTGCAGTATCTGCCAAACGTCCTCATTTCCAGTCCAGACCTTTCCAGCAGCCACAGCAGAACCAGACTCCAGCTAGAGCGCCTTTTCACCAGGCACCTCAGCAGCAGAGGCAGTTACAGCAAGCTCCATGCAACTTCTGCAAGAAGCCTGGCCACATCTGGGAAGTTTGCAAAAAGAGGCTAGGAGTTTGTTTGTATTGTGGTACTGAAGGGCATCAATTGAGGGAGTGTCCTCGTCGTGCAGTTCAGGGAGCAGCTCCAGCTCCGAGGGCACAGATAAGACCACCTGCAGCACAACCGAGGGGACCGCTTCCGACACAGCAGCAGCATTTTGTCCAGCATCAGCAGCAGGGAGGTGCTCGGCAGGGACGAGCGTTTGCTATGACAGTCGAAGAGGAGGAACCCACAGGAGATGTCATCGCAGGTTCTATTCTTCTTGATTCCATTCCAGCTTTAGCTTTATTTGATAGTGGTGCTTCCCATAGTTTTGTATCTGTTTCTTTTGCTCTAAAGCATGGTTTGGTAGCTGAGTCTTTGCTTAGGACTTGCAAGATCATGACCGGGGGAGGCATTATCCTGGTTAATGATATTTGCAAGGATCGAAGAGTTACTCTGGGAGGCCGGGAGTTGAGTGCGTGTCTACTTGTAATGCCACTTCCGAGCTACGACATTGTACTCGGGATGGATTGGTTGAGTAGGCACCGTGCTAGCATAGATTGTAGAGGAGGTAGAGTTTTGTTTGGTCCGCCAGGAGAGCCAGAGTTCGAGTTTGCTAGAGGAACTGCAGAGCAGGAAGAAGGCATTATTTGTGGAGCTATGGTGGAAGACAAGGAGTTGCCACATTCGTTGATAGCAGAATTTTTGGATGTGTTTCCTGAAGAATTGCCAGGATTGCCGCCAGATCGAGATGTTGAATTTTCTATAGACTTGGTGCCAGGTGCAGAATCGATTTCGCAGCATGTCTATAGAGTAAACAACAGCGAGCTGGTCGAGTTGAAGAAGCAGGTGGACGAATTGCAGGATAAGGGGTTTATCAGATCGAGTTCTTCACCATGGGGAGCCCCGGTATTGTTTGTACCGAAGAAGGATGGATCGGTGCGCATGTGCATTGATTACAGGGCTTTGAATAATCTCACTATCAAGAATAAGTATCCTTTGCCACGGATTGATGATCTGTTTGATCAGTTGAGTGGTGCCAAGGTATTTTCTAAGATAGATTTGAGATCAGGCTACCATCAGGTGAAGGTGAAGCCGGGGGACATACCGAAGACTGCTTTTAGAACTCGGTATGGTCAGTACGAGTTTATGGTGATGCCGTTTGGTTTGACTAATGCACCGGCGATATTTATGAACTTGATGAACAAGGTGTTCCACCAGTACCTTGACAAGTTCGTGGTGGTGTTCATCGACGACATACTCATATACTCGAGGACACCGGAGGAGCATGAGGAGCATTTGAGGATTGTGTTGGATGTGCTGAGGAATGAGAAGTTGTATGGGAAGTTGTCCAAATGTGAGTTTTTCTTGGACAAGGTAGAATTCTTGGGGCATGTTGTGACTGGTGATGGTATTTCAGTGGATCCGAAGAAGATTTAAGCAGTGGAATCTTGGAAGACTCCGAGTTCGGTAGCAGAGATCAGGAGTTTCTTGGGATTGGCAGGCTACTACAGAAAGTTTGTGCAAGATTTTTTGAGGATTGCCGAGCCGATGACCAGACTCACAAGGAAGGATGTGGAGTTTGTTTGGACGGAGGATTGTCAGGTTGCTTTTGAGGAGTTGAAGAAGAGGTTGACGTCTGCTCCTATTTTGACGTTGCCATCAGGGTCCGGAGGTTTCACTATTTATAGTGATGCATCGGAAAAGGGTTTAGGTTGTGTTCTTCAGCAGCATGGGAAAGTGATTGCCTATGCATCCAGGCAATTGCGTCCTCATGAAAAGAACTATCCTATCCATGATTTGGAGTTGGCAGCTGTCATATTCGCCCTGAAGTTGTGGAAACATTATTTGTACGGAGAGCGTGTGGAGATCTTCACAGACCACAAAAGCTTGAAGTACGTTTTCACGCAGAAGGAGTTGAACATGAGGCAGCGTCGGTGGTTGGAATTGATGAAGGATTTTGATATCTCTTTGCAAAATCATCCTGGAAAAGCCAATATAGTTGCCGATGCTTTGAGCAGGTATCCGGTAGCTATGTTCTTGACGCAGGATCGATATC
The DNA here is from genome assembly GCA_036927795.1 of Iris macrosiphon. NCBI lineage: Eukaryota > Viridiplantae > Streptophyta > Magnoliopsida > Asparagales > Iridaceae > Iris > Iris macrosiphon. The sequence continues at coordinate 170,460,628 of JAYESA010000005.1, read as the reverse complement.
TGTTGGAGGACTTGGAGAGCTTGGGCATTGAGGTGATTGTTCCTGGGTGTGCTATGCAAATATGGGGATTGCAGATACACTCAGATTTGATGGACAGGATCAAGACAGCACAGTATGATGATGTATCTTTGAGGAGTATCAGAGCTCAGGTGAGAGCAGGATTGGAGGATGATTTCACTATTGCAGAGGATGGATCCTTGAGGCATGGAGTTAGATTGTGTGTGCCTAGTGGGGAGTTGCGCGAGGAGGTATTGCAGGAAGCGCATTGCTCTCAGTATTCCATACATCCAGGTGCTAACAAGATGTATCGGGATATGCGAGAGAGTGTGTGGTGGTATGGCATGAAGAGGGAAGTGGCACAGTTTGTATCCAGATGCTTAGTGTGCCAGCAGGTGAAAGCCGAGAGGCAGAGGCCAGGAGGTTTACTTCAGCCATTACCCATTCCAGAGTGGAAGTGGGAACACATTACTATGGATTTTGTGTCCGGACTACAACGATCTCCAGGAGAGAAAGACGCGATTTGGGTCATTGTTGATAGATTGACCAAGTCGGCCCATTTTTTGCCTTTCAATGTGGGTTTGTCTACGGAGAAGCTGGCAGAGATGTATGTGAGGCAGATCGTTAGGATACATGGAGTTCCCGTCAGTATAGTCTCAGATCGAGATAGTCGTTTCACTTCTCATTTCTGGAGGAGTTTGCAGGAGAGTTTGGGCACTCAGCTCAAATTCAGTACTGCATATCATCCCCAGACAGATGGGCAGTCAGAGAGGACTATTCAGACTCTCGAGGATATGTTGCGTACTTGTGTACTAGATTTCGGGGGTTCTTGGGAGGACCATCTCCATTTGGTAGAGTTTGCTTACAACAACAGTTACCAGGCCAGTATAGAGATGTCACCTTTTGAAGCTCTATATGGTCGGAGGTATCGTACTCCTTTGTCTTGGGACGATATTGGAGAGAGAGTTTTGCTTGGGCCAGAGATGGTTGTGGATGCAGCAGAGAAGGTTCAGTTGATCAGAGACAGACTTCGAGTGGCGCAGGACAGACAACGGCATTGGGCCGATAGCCATCGGAGACCCTTGGAGTTTGAGGTATAGTTTAGATTTTATTTTGTGTGCTTGTTCTTGGTTGTTTGTTATAGATAAGTTCTTAAGGTGGTGTTTTGTTCTAGGTGGGTGGTTTGGTGTTTCTGAGGATTTCTCCGACACGAGGCACGATTCGCTTCGGTGGAGGCGGAAAGCTTAGTCCGCGATTCATTGGACCTTTCACTATTCTAGAGAGGGTCGGTGCAGTTGCTTATAGACTAGACTTGCCACCTGCATTGGAGGGAGTGCACAACGTGTTTCATGTATCGCAGTTGAGACGATACGTGGCAGATCCTAGTCATGTATTGGATCACTCAGAGATAGAGGTGGGCCCTACTCTTAGCTATCCAGAGCAGCCAGTTGGGATTCTGGATCGGAGAGAGAAGGTGCTGAGGAACCAGACTATTCCTTTGGTGCGCGTCGCATGGAGGCATCACTCTCCGGGGGAGTCTACCTGGGAGAGAGAGGATAAAATGCGAGAGCGTTATCCATATTTGTTTGTACCTTGAGGTATGTTATTTCTAGTTATGTTCTGTTCATTGTTATGTTCTGTTCATTAGTTAGTTGTGATTCTTTAGTTCTGTTCTGTGATTTTCTGGGGGTAGTTTTCGTCTTTGAATTTCGAGGACGAAATTATTTTAAGGAGGGTAGACTTGTCACTACCACATTTTAGAAAAAAGGGTATTTTAGTAATTTCCTATTTAAATAAATATTGTGCATGGTAAATAATTTTTTGTTGTATTATTTAATTATTGTTAGATATTATTTAATTATTTTGGACTTATTTTAGTGGACCCAACTAGTTTAGTTTGGACCCATGGACCAACATGAATTAATTAGTTAGACTTGGCCCATTTAGAAAGCCCATGGTTAAGAAGATGGATTAAATTAATTAAATGATTAGACTAGAAGCTTCCTTCCTTAATTATTTCTTCATAAGAGGCCCCAAGGGGTACATTGAATATTTTACAATTGCTTGGGGGAGGGACTATGGCCGGCCTATTAAAGAGGGGGGGAAATTTCTCTCTCCTCTCATCTCATTCCAAATCTAGATCTAGAATTCTCCCACTACCAAATTCCCTCCATTCCCAATCCAATTCCCTACCAAATTTATTCCAAATTCTTTCCAATTCACTATTAGAGAAGGAGGAAGCAAGGATCTAGAAGAAGGAAGCAAGGATCTACAAAGAGGAGCAAGGATCTACAATTTGGAAACAAGTTCATCTCAATTGGAGGTTTCATTGGGAATCCATCTTCCAATAGGTATAATTCAGATTTTCCCATTTAAATAGCTTTTAAATCTGAGATTTAATCATGTAAAATCAACCTATATGTATGTACTACCCATAGGACTTTGTTTTGTGTTCATAAGAGACCTATGGAGAAAGTTATGGTATTTTTTGTGTCAATTTTGTTGGAATTCCGAATTTATATTTTGTTGTGTGTGTCAATTGATCCTATAGATCAATTGGACATGAGATTTGTGTTTGAGGCTAGTGTCATGTCCATATTGGGATACTTGTGGTTCGTATCCCAACTATTTGGTGATACGTGTCATTTGGGGGTTTTCCTCCGACACGGGGCTTTGAACATGTCGTATTTTGACACGGACACATAGATCTACTTTTGACGCTTTGATTTGTTCATAAATATTATTTGTGATCTGTTTGTGTCCTTCGGGGTGCATTTAGTTGTGTGTTGGACTCGTGTCGCATGCGTATCCTAGATCTAGTGGGATACGGTGAGATACTCTCCAATTGTGTGTATTTTTGTATAGATCTAATTAATTGTGGTTCAATTCTTCATTTATAATTAGTATATATATATGGATATTAAATATTTATTTTGTGTATTTATTATAGTAATTATTGTAGCATAGATCTATATTTTGGGTGTGCTAATATAATGTACAATATAATATGTAGCTTTCTTGCATGCAAATATATATGTTACTACTTGTTAAATAATATAATTTATACATAAAATGTTTTATAAAATATATTTGTATGTTTAATTGTGTAATTATATTATTTATAATTATTATGTAATTATTTGGATATTAATGTAAATATTTTAGGTGTACTTCTAGCCATGTAAATTATATGTTCTTTGTTAAATATTTGAAGGTATAAGTTTATGTGTATATTAATATATATATGTACATTTTTGTATTAATGGTTTATATATATATATATATATATACTATTTTATATATTCTGTTTATATATATATATATATATTGTTTTATATATTCTATTTTTATATATATAATTATATATATATATAACTTGTTTTAGTGACAGTGAATTAATGACAGTAAAAACTGTCATTACTTAGCCGACTAATAGCAGCCGCTGTAGCCTTCAGGCAATTAATGACAAACCTGTCATTAATTGCAGCAGCGGGAAACAGCAGTTTTTCTGCGACGCTTTTCCGCGACAGTTTAACTGTCAGCAAAAACCAAAGCAGTGGCAGTTTATTATTTGGGTTTCGGTGACAGTCCTTCGGTGACAGTCCCGACTGTCACTATTTAAACTGTTTTGATTTAATCCTATTTTATTCACTGTTTTTCAATGACGCTTTGACAGATTTAATGTATATATTATATATTATAATTGTATATATATATATGTATATATATATGTGTTTTGTGAGGAATAATAATTGTAATAATATATTATGTTATTTATATAAATGTTGGGTTGTATATATTATTTTAGGGTATATATTAATTGTATTATTAGTATACTTTGTGTGAGTTCTTTTTGAATCTAATTTGATTCCTAAATTATTATAGTTTATCTCTATATTATTTTATAGATGTCTTGTGAGGTTGACTTTGGGTTTGACCATGTTTGACTTTAGTGGACTTTAGAGTTGACCATAGTTGACTTTTACCTTAGAATTGACTTATTGACCTAGAAGTTGCCTAGTTTGACTTGTTCTCTTTCCGGGACCTTGTATTAATGTGGTATTCCATGTCTAGGTCTTCGAGGCACCGAGTCAGACATTTGTGAGACTGTTCATTGGACTTCAGGCGAGTACATTCTCTGATAGTTTCTCATTTATGATATCCTCTATGTTCGTTGTATCTAGTGTAGATATACATGTTCTCTTGACACTATGGTTACACGGATTGGTATATCCGGATCTCGTCATGAGATGTTATTCCTTGGTATATGGTGTATATGGTGCAAGTATTGTTTCATTGGTTATCTTGTACATGTACAGACACCGATTCTCGGGGAGACTAGCTATCTTCTTGGGGAATCTAGTGCCATAACGTACCGTGGTTGAATCTATTATACCAGTCGGGGTGGGGAGTATTTTAGTGTAGATATGTGATCATACCCTCCTTGTGCATGTCTTGTTCCTTGTGAGTGTTGATCATACACCGCACGTATAATTAGCCAGGCCATCATACTCTTGTGCAAGTTCCCAAGCCGATCACATGTTAAAGCTAGTACTCACACACTTAGTCATTAGTATTCTTGTTCCATCAGCATATTGTTCATTATTGTATTTCTTTCCAGTATTTCCTTATTGTCTATACATTCTTGTATCTATTTATGCATCATGTTTATCCACAACTATTTACTGTTACATAGTTTTTATCATTATTTGAGAACTGCTGTTAGGGTTGTACTCTGCTCCTTTCCTGACTGGATATATTTTTCCAGATGACACTGAGGAGTACCCTACCTATTATGGACCCCAGGATGTTGTGGGTTTAGATTCTGAGACCCTGGCTCAAGAGGGACTTATCCCAACTGAGACAGTTGACCCTGGAGTTGTAGCTTTATAGTTTTGTAGTATTCTTTGTACTGGATTTGTCTCCAGCATATTTCTGTAATTTTCTTCAGACTCATTGATGTATTATTTTAGACTCATTAGTTGTATTGTAACTATTCTATTCTTTATCTGATTCGTGCTCATTTCCACCTTAGTTCTGTGATTGAGTATACTATCATTATTGGTGGTTCATTATATTGTTAGATAGTTTATCTAGACAGCGTTCTACCGCCGATTCTGTGGCGTAGGCTGGGTGTTGTTTCCGACTAGTACCCTTACACCGGGTGCGGGTCGTGACACATTTTTGGTGGTGGCCCATGCAGGTCTAGCTTCACAAGTATGTGATGTCGTGGTAGTGCGACAACTTAGTTGTACTACTGCGAGCCTGCGATAGGATATAGGATATAGGCTGAGATACTCAATCACATCTAGGAAAATTCTTTTGATTCAACTATTCTCCTTTGATATTGATACTTGATCCCTTAAACTTGTCCTTTCCTTGAATGTCTTACATCATGTGCCATATTGATTCTCATTTCGTCTTTTTATGAGACATACTCGGAGATACTTGCGGAGGCACGCAAGGTTGAGCGGGATCTGGGTTTGAAGACCAAGAGAGACCGTGATTCTTTTCTGGGGGCCAACGGCAGTGCAGTATCTGCCAAACGTCCTCATTTCCAGTCCAGACCTTTCCAGCAGCCACAGCAGAACCAGACTCCAGCTAGAGCGCCTTTTCACCAGGCACCTCAGCAGCAGAGGCAGTTACAGCAAGCTCCATGCAACTTCTGCAAGAAGCCTGGCCACATCTGGGAAGTTTGCAGAAAGAGGCTAGGAGTTTGTTTGTATTGTGGTACTGAAGGGCATCAATTGAGGGAGTGTCCTCGTCGTGCAGTTCAGGGAGCAGCTCCAGCTCCGAGGGCACAGATAAGACCACCTGCAGCACAACCGAGGAGACCGCTTCCGACACAGCAGCAGCGTTTTGTCCAGCATCAGCAGCAGGGAGGTGCTCGACAGGGACGAGCGTTTGCTATGACAGTCGAAGAGGAGGAACCCACAGGAGATGTCATCGCAGGTTCTATTCTTCTTGATTCCATTCCAGCTTTAGCTTTGTTTGATAGTGGTGCTTCCCATAGTTTTGTATCTGATTCTTTTGCTCTAAAGCATGGTTTGGTAGCTGAGTCTTTGCTTAGGACTTGCAAGATCATGACCGGGGGAGGCATTATCCTGGTTAATAATATTTGCAAGGATCGGAGAGTTACTCTGGGAGGCCGGGAGTTGAGTGCGTGTCTACTTGTAATGCCACTTCCGAGCTACGACATTGTACTCGGGATGGATTGGTTGAGTAGGCACCGTGCTAGCATAGATTGTAGAGGAGGTAGAGTTTTATTTGGTCCGCCAGGAGAGCCAGAGTTCGAGTTTGCTAGAGGAACTGCGGAGCAGGAAGAAGGCATTATTTGTGGAGCTATGGTGGAAGACAAGGAGTTGCCACATTCGTTGATAGCAGAATTTTTGGATGTGTTTCCTGAAGAATTGCCAGGATTGCCGCCAGATCGAGATGTTGAATTTTCTATAGACTTGGTGCCAGGTGCAGAACCGATTTTGCAGCATGTCTATAGAGTAAACAACAGCGAGCTGGTCGAGTTGAAGAAGCAGGTGGACGAATTGCAGGATAAGGGGTTTATCAGATCGAGTTCTTCACCATGGAGAGCCCCGGTATTATTTCTACCGAAGAAGGATGGATCGGTGCGCATGTGCATTGATTACAGGGCTTTGAATAATCTCACTATCAAGAATAAGTATCCTTTGCCACGGATTGATGATCTGTTTGATCAGTTGAGTGGTGCCAAGGTATTTTCTAAGATAGATTTGAGATCAGGCTACCATCAGGTGAAGGTGAAGCCGGGGGACATACCGAAGACTGCTTTTAGAACTCGGTATGGTCAGTACGAGTTTATGGTGATGCCGTTTGGTTTGACTAATGCACCGGCGGTATTTATGAACTTGATGAACAAGGTGTTCCACCAGTACCTTGACAAGTTCGTGGTGGTGTTCATCGACGACATACTCATATACTCGAGGACACCGGAGGAGCATGAGAAGCATTTGAGGATTGTGTTGGATGTGCTGAGGAAGGAGAAGTTGTATGGGAAGTTATCCAAATGTGAGTTTTTCTTGGACAAGGTAGAATTCTTGGGGCATGTTGTGACTGGTGATGGTATTTCAGTGGATCCGAAGAAGATTTCAGCAGTGGAATCTTGGAAGACTCCGAGTTCGGTAGCAGAGATCAGGAGTTTCTTGGGATTGGCAGGCTACTACAGAAAGTTTGTGCAAGATTTTTCGAGGATTGCCGAGCCGATGACCAGACTCACAAGGAAGGATGTGGAGTTTGTTTGGACGGAGGATTGTCAGGTTGCTTTTGAGGAGTTGAAGAAGAGGTTGACGTCTGCTCCTATTTTGACGTTGCCATCAGGGTCCGGAGGTTTCACTATTTATAGTGATGCATCGGAAAAGGGTTTAGGTTGTGTTCTTCAGCAGCATGGGAAAGTGATTGCCTATGCATCCAGGCAATTGCGTCCTCATGAAAAGAACTATCCTACCCATGATTTGGAGTTGGCAGCTGTCATATTTGCCCTGAAGTTGTGAAAATATTATTTGTACGGAGAGCGTGTGGAGATCTTCACAGACCACAAAAGCTTGAAGTACGTTTTCACGCAGAAGGAGTTGAACATGAGGCAGCGTCGGTGGTTGGAATTGATGAAGGATTTTGATATCTCTTTGCAATATCATCCTGGGAAAGCCAATGTAGTTGCCGATGCTTTGAGCAGGTATCCGGTAGCTATGTTCTTGACGCAGGATCGATATCTGTTGGAGGACTTGGAGAGCTTGGGCATTGAGGTGATTGTTCCTGGGTGTGCTATGCAGATATGGGGATTGCAGATACACTCAGATTTGATGGACAGGATCAAGGCAGCACAGTATGATGATGTATCTTTGAGGAGTATCAGAGCTCAGGTGAGAGCAGGATTGGAGAATGATTTCACTATTGCAGAGGATGGATCCTTGAGGCATGGAGTTAGATTGTGTGTGCCTAGTGGGGAGTTGCGTGAGGAGGTATTGCAGGAAGCGCATCGCTCTCAGTATTCCATACATCCAGGTGCTAACAAGATGTATCGGGATATGCGAGAGAGTGTGTGGTGGTATGGCATGAAGAGGGAAGTGGCATAGTTTGTATCCAGATGCTTAGTGTGCCAGCAGGTGAAAGCCGAGAGGCAGAGGCAGGAGGTTTACTTCAGCCATTACCCATTCCAGAGTGGAAGTGGGAACATATTACTATGGATTTTGTGTCCGGACTACCACGATCTCCAGGAGAGAAAGACGCGATTTGGGTCATTGTTGATAGATTGACCAAGTCGGCCCATTTTTTGCCTTTCAATGTGGGTTTGTCTACGGAGAAGCTGGCAGAGATGTATGTGAGGCAGATCGTTAGGATACATGGAGTTCCCGTCAGCATAGTCTCAGATCGAGATAGTCGTTTCACTTCTCATTTCTGGAGGAGTTTGCAGGAGAGTTTGGGCACTCAGCTCAAATTCAGTACTGCATATCATCCCCAGACAGATGGGCAGTCAGAGAGGACTATTCAGACTCTCGAGGATATGTTGCGCACTTGTGTACTAGATTTCGGGGGTTCTTGGGAGGACCATCTCCATTTGGTAGAGTTTGCTTACAACAACAGTTACCAGGCCAGTATAGAGATGTCACCTTTTGAAGCTCTATATGGTTGGAGGTGTCGTACTCCTTTGTCTTGGGACGATGTTGGAGAGAGAGTTTTGCTTGGGCCAGAGATGGTTGTGGATGCAGCAGAGAAGGTTCAGTTGATCAGAGACAGACTTCGAGTGGCGCAGGACAGACAACGGCATTGGGCCGATAGCCATCGGAGACCCTTGGAGTTTGAGGTATAGTTTAGATTTTATTTTGTGTGCTTGTTCTTGGTTGTTTGTTATAGATAAGTTCTTAAGGTGGTGTTTTGTTCTAGGTGGGTGGTTTGGTGTTTCTGAGGATTTCTCCGACACGAGGCACGATTCGCTTCGGTGGAGGCGGAAAGCTTAGTCCACGATTCATTGGACCTTTCACTATTCTAGAGAGGGTCGGTGCAGTTGCTTATAGACTAGACTTGCCACCTGCATTGGAGGGAGTGCACAACGTGTTTCATGTGTCGCAGTTGAGACGATACGTGGCAGATCCTAGTCATGTATTGGATCACTCAGAGATAGAGGTGGGCCCTACTCTTAGCTATCCAGAGCAGCCAGTTGGGATTCTGGATCGGAGAGAGAAGGTGCTGAGGAACCAGACTATTCCTTTGGTGCGCGTCGCATGGAGGCATCACTCTCCGGGGGAGTCTACCTGGGAGAGAGAGGATGAAATGCGAGAGCGTTATCCATATTTGTTTGTACCTTGAGGTATGTTATTTCTAGTTATGTTCTGTTCATTGTTATATTCTGTTCATTAGTTAGTTGTGATTCTTTAGTTCTGTTCTGTGATTTTCTGGGGGTAGTTTTCGTCTTTGAATTTCGAGGACAAAATTATTTTAAGGAGGGTAGACTTGTCACTACCACATTTTAGAAAAAGGGTATTTTAGTAATTTCCTATTTAAATAAATATTGTGCATGGTAAATAATTTTTTGTTGTATTATTTAATTATTGTTAGATATTATTTAATTATTTTGGACTTATTTTAGTGGACCCAACTAGTTTAGTTTGGACCCATGGACCAACATGAATTAATTAGTTAGACTTGGCCCATTTAGAAAGCCCATGGTTAAGAAGATGGATTAAATTAATTAAATGATTAGACTAGAAGCTTCCTTCCTTAATTATTTCTTCATGAGAGGCCCCAAGGGGTACATTGAAAATTTTACAATTGCTTGGGGGAGGGGCTATGGCCGGCCTATTAAAGAGGGGGGGAAATTTCTCTCTCCTCTCATCTTATTCCAAATCTAGATCTAGAATTCTCCCACTACCAAATTCCCTCCATTCCCAATCCAATTCCCTACCAAATTCTTTCCAATTCACCATTAGAGAAGGAGTAAGCAAGGATCTAGAAGAAGGAAGCAAGGATCTACAAAGAGGAGCAAGGATCTACAATTTGGAAGCAAGTTCATCTCAATTGGAGGTTTCATTGGGAATCCATCTCCCAATAGGTATAATTCAGATTTTTCTATTTAAATAGCTTCTAAATCTGAGATTTAATCATGTAAAATCAACCTATATGTATGTAGTACCCATAGGACTTTGTTTTGTGTTCATAGGAGACCCATGGAGAAAGTTATGGTGCTTTTTGTGTCAATTTTGTTGGAATTCCGAATTTACATTTTGTTGTGTGTGTCAATTGATCCTATAGATCAATTGGACATGAGATTTGTGTTTGAGGCTAGTGTCGTGTCCATATTGGGATACTTGTGGTTCGTATCCCAACTATTTGGTGATACGTGTCATTTGGGGGTTTTCCTCCGACACGGGGCTTTGAACATGTCGTATTTTGACACGGACACATAGATCTACTTTTGACGCTTTGATTTGTTCATAAATATTATTTGTGATCTGTTTGTGTCCTTCGGGGTGCATTTAGTTGTGTGTTGGACTCGTGTCGCATGCGTATCCTAGATCTAGTGGGATACGGTGAGATACTCTCCAATTGTGTGTATTTTTGTATAGATCTAATTAATTGTGGTTCAATTCTTCATTTATAATTAGTATATATATATGGATATTAAATATTTATTTTGTGTATTTATTATAGTAATTATTGTAGCATAGATCTATATTTTGGGTGTGCTAATATAATGTACAATATAATATGTAGCTTTCTTGCATGCAAATATATATGTTACTACTTGTTAAATAATATAATTTATACATAAAATGTTTTATAAAATATATTTGTATGTTTAATTGTGTAATTATATTATTTATAATTATTATGTAATTATTTGGATATTAATGTAAATATTTTAGGTGTGCTTCTAGCCATGTAAATTATATGTTCTTTGTTAAATATTTGAAGGTATAAGTTTATGTGTATATTAATATATATATGTACATTTTTGTATTAATGGTTTATATATATATATATATATATATACTATTTTATATATTCTGTTTATATATATATATATATATTGTTTTATATATTCTGTTTTTATATATATAATTATATATATATATAACTTGTTTTAGTGACAGTGAATTAATGACAGTAAAAACTGTCATTAATTAGCCGACTAATAGCAGCCGCTGTAGCCTTCAGGCAATTAATGACAAACCTGTCATTAATTGCAGCAGCGGGAAACAGCAGTTTTTCTGCGACGCTTTTCCGCGACAGTTTAACTGTCAGCAAAAACCAAAGCAGTGGCAGTTTATTATTTGGGTTTCGGTGACAGTCCTTCGGTGACAGTCCCGACTGTCACTATTTAAACTGTTTTGATTTAATCCTATTTTATTCACTGTTTTTCAATGACGCTTTGACAGATTTAATGTATATATTATATATTATAATTGTATATATATATATGTATATATATATGTGTTTTGTGAGGAATAATAATTGTAATAATATATTATGTTATTTATATAAATGTTGGGTTGTATATATTATTTTAGGGTATATATTAATTGTATTATTAGTATACTTTGTGTGAGTTCTTTTTGAATCTAATTTGATTCCTAAATTATTGTAGTTTATCTCTATATTATTTTATAGATGTCTTGTGAGGTTGACTTTGGGTTTGACCATGTTTGACTTTAGTGGACTTTAGAGTTGACCATAGTTGACTTTTACCTTAGAATTGACTTATTGACCTAGAAGTTGCCTAGTTTGACTTGTTCTCTTTCCGGGACCTTGTATTAATGTGGTATTCCATGTCTAGGTCTTCGAGGCACCGAGTCAGACATTTATGAGACTGTTCATTGGACTTCAGGCGAGTACATTCTCTGATAGTTTCTCATTTATGATATCCTCTATGTTCGTTGTATCTAGTGTAGATATACATGTTCTCTTGACACTATGGTTACACGGATTGGTATATCCGAATCTCGTCATGAGATGTTATTCCTTGGTATATGGTGTATATGGTGCAAGTATTGTTTCATTGGTTATCTTGTACATGTACAGACACCGATTCTCGGGGAGACTAGCTATCTTCTTGGGGAATCTAGTGCCATAACATACCGTGGTTGGATCTATTATACCAGTCGGGGTGGGGAGTATTTTAGTGTAGATATGTGATCATACCCTCCTTGTGCATGTCTTGTTCCTTGTGAGTGTTGATCATACACCGCACGTATAATCAGCCAGGCCATCATACTCTTGTGCAAGTTCCCAAGCCGATCACATGTTAAAGCTAGTACTCACACACTTAGTCATTAGTATTCTTGTTCCATCAGCATATTGTTCATTATTGTATTTCTTTCCAGTATTTCCTTATTGTCTATACATTCTTGTATCTATTTATGCATCTTGTTTATCCACAACTATTTACTGTTACATAGTTTTTATCATTATTTGAGAACTGCTGTTAGGGTTGTACTCTGCTCCTTTCCTGACTGGATATATTTTTCCAGATGACACTGAGGAGTACCCTACCTATTATGGACCCCAGGATGTTGTGGGTTTAGATTCTGAGACCCTGGCTCAAGAGGGACTTATCCCAACTGAGACAGTTGACCCTGGAGTTGTAGCTTTATAGTTTTGTAGTATTCTTTGTACTGGATTTGTCTCCAGCATATTTCTGTAATTTTCTTCAGACTCATTGATGTATTATTTTAGACTCATTAGTTGTATTGTAACTATTCTATTCTTTATCTGATTCGTGCTCATTTCCACCTTAGTTCTGTGATTGAGTATACTATCATTATTGGTGGTTCATTATATTGTTAGATAGTTTATCTAGACAGCGTTCTACCGTCGATTCTGTGGCGTAGGCTGGGTGTTGTTTCCGACTAGTACCCTTACACCGGGTGCGGGTCGTGACACATTTTTGGTGGTGGCCCATACAGGTCTAGCTTCACAAGTATGTGATATCGTGGTAGTGCGACAACTTAGTTGTACTACTGCGAGCCTGCGATAGGATATAGGATATAGGCTGAGATACTCAATCACATCTAGGAAAATTCTTTTGATTCAACTATTCTCCTTTGATATTGATACTTGATCCCTTAAACTTGTCCTTTCCTTGAATGTCTTACATCATGTGCCATATTGATTCTCATTTCGTCTTTTTATGAGACATACTCGGAGATACTTGCGGAGGCACGCAAGGTTGAGCGGGATCTGGGTTTGAAGACCAAGAGAGACCGTGATTCTTTTCTGGGGGCCAACGGCAGTGCAGTATCTGCCAAACGTCCTCATTTCCAGTCCAGACCTTTCCAGCAGCCACAGCAGAACCAGACTCCAGCTAGAGCGCCTTTTCACCAGGCACCTCAGCAGCAGAGGCAGTTACAGCAAGCTCCATGCAACTTCTGCAAGAAGCCTGGCCACATCTGGGAAGTTTGCAGAAAGAGGCTAGGAGTTTGTTTGTATTGTGGTACTGAAGGGCATCAATTGAGGGAGTGTCCTCGTCGTGCAGTTCAGGGAGCAGCTCCAGCTCCGAGGGCACAGATAAGACCACCTGCAGCACAACCGAGGAGACCGCTTCCGACACAGCAGCAGCGTTTTGTCCAGCATCAGCAGCAGGGAGGTGCTCGGCAGGGACGAGCGTTTGCTATGACAGTCGAAGAGGAGGAACCCACAGGAGATGTCATCGCAGGTTCTATTCTTCTTGATTCCATTCCATCTTTAGCTTTGTTTGATAGTGGTGCTTCCCATAGTTTTGTATCTGATTCTTTTGCTCTAAAGCATGGTTTGGTAGCTGAGTCTTTGCTTAGGACTTGCAAGATCATGACCGGGGGAGGCATTATCCTGGTTAATAATATTTGCAAGGATCGGAGAGTTACTCTGGGAGGCCGGGAGTTGAGTGCGTGTCTACTTGTAATGCCACTTCCGAGCTACGACATTGTACTCGGGATGGATTGGTTGAGTAGGCACCATGCTAGCATAGATTGTAGAGGAGGTAGAGTTTTATTTGGTCCGCCAGGAGAGCCAGAGTTCGAGTTTGCTAGAGGAACTGCGGAGCAGGAAGAAGGCATTATTTGTGGAGCTATGGTGGAAGACAAGGAGTTGCCACATTCGTTGATAGCAGAATTTTTGGATGTGTTTCCTGAAGAATTGCCAGGATTGCTGCCAGATCGAGATGTTGAATTTTCTATAGACTTGGTGCCAGGTGCAGAACCGATTTTGCAGCATGTCTATAGAGTAAACAACAGCGAGCTGGTCGAGTTGAAGAAGCAGGTGGACGAATTGCAGGATAAGGGGTTTATCAGATCGAGTTCTTCACCATGGGGAGCCCCGGTATTGTTTCTACCGAAGAAGGATGGATCGGTGCGCATGTGCATTGATTACAGGGCTTTGAATAATCTCACTATCAAGAATAAGTATCCTTTGCCACGGATTGATGATCTGTTTGATCAGTTGAGTGGTGCCAAGGTATTTTCTAAGATAGATTTGAGATCAGGCTACCATCAGGTGAAGGTGAAGCCGGGGGACATACCGAAGACTGCTTTTAGAACTCGGTATGGTCAGTACGAGTTTATGGTGATGCCGTTTGGTTTGACTAATGCACCGGCGGTATTTATGAACTTGATGAACAAGGTGTTCCACCAGTACCTTGACAAGTTCGTGGTGGTGTTCATCGACGACATACTCATATACTCGAGGACACCGGAGGAGCATGAGAAGCATTTGAGGATTGTGTTGGATGTGCTGAGGAAGGAGAAGTTGTATGGGAAGTTGTCCAAATGTGAGTTTTTCTTGGACAAGGTAGAATTCTTGGGGCATGTTGTGACTGGTGATGGTATTTCAGTGGATCCGAAGAAGATTTCAGCAGTGGAATCTTGGAAGACTCCGAGTTCGGTAGCAGAGATCAGGAGTTTCTTGGGATTGGCAGGCTACTACAGAAAGTTTGTGCAAGATTTTTCGAGGATTGCCGAGCCGATGACCAGACTCACAAGGAAGGATGTGGAGTTTGTTTGGACGGAGGATTGTCAGGTTGCTTTTGAGGAGTTGAAGAAGAGGTTGACGTCTGCTCCTATTTTGACGTTGCCATCAGGGTCCGGAGGTTTCACTATTTATAGTGATGCATCGGAAAAGGGTTTAGGTTGTGTTCTTCAGCAGCATGGGAAAGTGATTGCCTATGCATCCAGGCAATTGCGTCCTCATGAAAAGAACTATCCTACCCATGATTTGGAGTTGGCAGCTGTCATATTTGCCCTGAAGTTGTGAAAATATTATTTGTACGGAGAGCGTGTGGAGATCTTCACAGACCACAAAAGCTTGAAGTACGTTTTCACGCAGAAGGAGTTGAACATGAGGCAGCGTCGGTGGTTGGAATTGATGAAGGATTTTGATATCTCTTTGCAATATCATCCTGGGAAAGCCAATGTAGTTGCCGATGCTTTGAGCAGGTATCCGGTAGCTATGTTCTTGACGCAGGATCGATATCTGTTGGAGGACTTGGAGAGCTTGGGCATTGAGGTGATTGTTCCTGGGTGTGCTATGCAGATATGGGGATTGCAGATACACTCAGATTTGATGGACAGGATCAAGGCAGCACAGTATGATGATGTATCTTTGAGGAGTATCAGAGCTCAGGTGAGAGCAGGATTGGAGGATGATTTCACTATTGCAGAGGATGGATCCTTGAGGCATGGAGTTAGATTGTGTGTGCCTAGTGGGGAGTTGCGTGAGGAGGTATTGCAGGAAGCGCATCGCTCTCAGTATTCCATACATCCAGGTGCTAACAAGATGTATCGGGATATGCGAGAGAGTGTGTGGTGGTATGGCATGAAGAGGGAAGTGGCACAGTTTGTATCCAGATGCTTAGTGTGCCAGCAGGTGAAAGCCGAGAGGCAGAGGCAGGAGGTTTACTTCAGCCATTACCCATTCCAGAGTGGAAGTGGGAACACATTACTATGGATTTTGTGTCCGGACTACCACGATCTCCAGGAGAGAAAGACGCAATTTGGGTCATTGTTGATAGATTGACCAAGTCGGCCCATTTTTTGCCTTTCAATGTGGGTTTGTCTACGGAGAAGCTGGCAGAGATGTATGTGAGGCAGATCGTTAGGATACATGGAGTTCCCGTCAGCATAGTCTCAGATCGAGATAGTCGTTTCACTTCTCATTTCTGGAGGAGTTTGCAGGAGAGTTTGGGCACTCAGCTCAAATTCAGTACTGCATATCATCCCCAGACAGATGGGCAGTCAGAGAGGACTATTCAGACTCTCGAGGATATGTTGCGCACTTGTGTACTAGATTTCGGGGGTTCTTGGGAGGACCATCTCCATTTGGTAGAGTTTGCTTACAACAACAGTTACCAGGCCAGTATAGAGATGTCACCTTTTGAAGCTCTATATGGTTGGAGGTGTCGTACTCCTTTGTCTTGGGACGATGTTGGAGAGAGAGTTTTGCTTGGGCCAGAGATGGTTGTGGATGCAGCAGAGAAGGTTCAGTTGATCAGAGACAGACTTCGAGTGGCGCAGGACAGACAACGGCATTGGGCCGATAGCCATCGGAGACCCTTGGAGTTTGAGGTATAGTTTAGATTTTATTTTGTGTGCTTGTTCTTGGTTGTTTGTTATAGATAAGTTCTTAAGGTGGTGTTTTGTTCTAGGTGGGTGGTTTGGTGTTTCTGAGGATTTCTCCGACACGAGGCACGATTCGCTTCGGTGGAGGCGGAAAGCTTAGTCCGCGATTCATTGGACCTTTCACTATTCTAGAGAGGGTCGGTGCAGTTGCTTATAGACTAGACTTGCCACCTGCATTGGAGGGAGTGCACAACGTGTTTCATGTGTCGCAGTTGAGACGATACGTGGCAGATCCTAGTCATGTATTGGATCACTCAGAGATAGAGGTGGGCCCTACTCTTAGCTATCCAGAGCAGCCAGTTGGGATTCTGGATCGGAGAGAGAAGGTGCTGAGGAACCAGACTATTCCTTTGGTGCGCGTCGCATGGAGGCATCACTCTCCGGGGGAGTCTACCTGGGAGAGAGAGGATGAAATGCGAGAGCGTTATCCATATTTGTTTGTACCTTGAGGTATGTTATTTCTAGTTATGTTCTGTTCATTGTTATGTTCTGTTCATTAGTTAGTTGTGATTCTTTAGTTCTGTTCTGTGATTTTCTGGGGGTAGTTTTCGTCTTTGAATTTCGAGGACAAAATTATTTTAAGGAGGGTAGACTTGTCACTACCACATTTTAGAAAAAAGGGTATTTTAGTAATTTCCTATTTAAATAAATATTGTGCATGGTAAATAATTTTTTGTTGTATTATTTAATTATTGTTAGATATTATTTAATTATTTTGGACTTATTTTAGTGGACCCAACTAGTTTAGTTTGGACCCATGGACCAACATGAATTAATTAGTTAGACTTGGCCCATTTAGAAAGCCCATGGTTAAGAAGATGGATTAAATTAATTAAATGATTAGACTAGAAGCTTCCTTCCTTAATTATTTCTTCATGAGAGGCCCCAAGGGGTACATTGAAAATTTTACAATTGCTTGGGGGAGGGGCTATGGCCGGCCTATTAAAGAGGGGGGGAAATTTCTCTCTCCTCTCATCTTATTCCAAATCTAGATCTAGAATTCTCCCACTACCAAATTCCCTCCATTCCCAATCCAATTCCCTACCAAATTCATTCCAAATTCTTTCCAATTCACCATTAGAGAAGGAGGAAGCAAGGATCTAGAAGAAGGAAGCAAGGATCTACAAAGAGGAGCAAGGATCTACAATTTGGAAGCAAGTTCATCTCAATTGGAGGTTTCATTGGGAATCCATCTCCCAATAGGTATAATTCAGATTTTTCTATTTAAATAGCTTCTAAATCTGAGATTTAATCATGTAAAATCAACCTATATGTATGTAGTACCCATAGGACTTTGTTTTGTGTTCATAGGAGACCCATGGAGAAAGTTATGGTGCTTTTTGTGTCAATTTTGTTGGAATTCCGAATTTACATTTTGTTGTGTGTGTCAATTGATCCTATAGATCAATTGGACATGAGATTTGTGTTTGAGGCTAGTGTCATATCCATATTGGGATACTTGTGGTTCGTATCCCAACTATTTGGTGATACGTGTCATTTGGGGGTTTTCCTCCGACACGGGGCTTTGAACATGTCGTATTTTGACACGGACACATAGATCTACTTTTGACACTTTGATTTGTTTATAAATATTATTTGTGATCTGTTTGTGTCCTTCGGGGTGCATTTAGTTGTGTGTTGGACTCGTGTCGCATGCGTATCCTAGATCTAGTGGGATACGGTGAGATACTCTCCAATTGTGTGTATTTTTGTATAGATCTAATTAATTGTGGTTCAATTCTTCATTTATAATTAGTATATATATATGGATATTAAATATTTATTTTGTGTATTTATTATAGTAATTATTGTAGCATAGATCTATATTTTGGGTGTGCTAATATAATGTACAATATAATATGTAGCTTTCTTGCATGCAAATATATATGTTACTACTTGTTAAATAATATAATTTATACATAAAATATTTTATAAAATATATTTGTATGTTTAATTGTGTAATTATATTATTTATAATTATTATGTAATTATTTGGATATTAATGTAAATATTTTAGGTGTGCTTCTAGCCATGTAAATTATATGTTCTTTGTTAAATATTTGAAGGTATAAGTTTATGTGTATATTAATATATATATGTACATTTTTGTATTAATGGTTTATATATATATATATATATATATACTATTTTATATATTCTGTTTATATATATATATTGTTTTATATATTCTGTTTTTATATATATAATTATATATATATAACTTGTTTTAGTGACAGTGAATTAATGACAGTAAAAACTGTCATTAATTAGCCGACTAATAGCAGCCGCTGTAGCCTTCGGGCAATTAATGACAAACCTGTCCTTAATTGCAGCAGCGGGAAACAGCAGTTTTTCTGCGACGCTTTTCCGCGACAGTTTAACTGTCAGCGAAAACCAAAGCAGTGGCAGTTTATTATTTGGGTTTCGGTGACAGTCCTTCGGTGACAGTCCCGACTGTCACTATTTAAACTGTTTTGATTTAATCCTATTTTATTCACTGTTTTTCAATGACGCTTTGACAGATTTAATATATATATTATATATTATAATTGTATATATATATATGTATATATATATGTGTTTTGTGAGGAATAATAATTGTAATAATATATTATGTTATTTATATAAATGTTGGGTTGTATATATTATTTTAGGGTATATATTAATTGTATTTTTAGTATACTTTGTGTGAGTTCTTTTTGAATCTAATTTGATTCCTAAATTATTGTAGTTTATCTCTATATTATTTTATAGATGTCTTGTGAGGTTGACTTTGGGTTTGACCATGTTTGACTTTAGTGGACTTTAGAGTTGACCATAGTTGACTTTTACCTTAGAATTGACTTATTGACCTAGAAGTTGCCTAGTTTGACTTGTTCTCTTTCCGGGACCTTGTATTAATGTGGTATTCCATGTCTAGGTCTTCGAGGCACCGAGTCAGACATTTGTGAGACTGTTCATTGGACTTCAGGCGAGTACATTCTCTGATAGTTTCTCATTTATGATATCCTCTATGTTCGTTGTATCTAGTGTAGATATACATGTTCTCTTGACACTATGGTTACACGGATTGGTATATCCGGATCTCGTCATGAGATGTTATTCCTTGGTATATGGTGTATATGGTGCAAGTATTGTTTTATTGGTTATCTTGTACATGTACAGACACCGATTCTCGGGGAGACTAGCTATCTTCTTGGGAAATCTAGTGCCATAACGTACCGTGGTTGGATCTATTATACCAGTCGGGGTGGGGAGTATTTTAGTGTAGATATGTGATCATACCCTCCTTGTGCATGTCTTGTTCCTTGTGAGTGTTGATCATACACCGCACGTATAATCAGCCAGGCCATTATACTCTTGTGCAATTTCCCAAGCCGATCACATGTTAAAGCTAGTACTCACACACTTAGTCATTAGTATTCTTGTTCCATCAGCATATTGTTCATTATTGTATTTCTTTCCAGTATTTCCTTATTGTCTATACATTCTTGTATCTATTTATGCATCTTGTTTATCCACAACTATTTACTGTTACATAGTTTTTATCATTATTTGAGAACTGCTGTTAGGGTTGTTCTCTGCTCCTTTCCTGACTGGATATATTTTTCCAGATGACACTGAGGAGTACCCTACCTATTATGGACCCCAGGATGTTGTGGGTTTAGATTCTGAGACCCTGGCTCAAGAGGGACTTATCCCAACTGAGACAGTTGACCCTGGAGTTGTAGCTTTATAGTTTTGTAGTATTCTTTGTACTGGATTTGTCTCCAGCATATTTCTGTAATTTTCTTCAGACTCATTGATGTATTATTTTAGACTCATTAGTTGTATTGTGACTATTTTATTCTTTATCTGATTCGTGCTCATTTCCACCTTAGTTCTGTGATTGAGTATACTATCATTATTGGTGGTTCATTATATTGTTAGATAGTTTATCTAGACAGCGTTCTACCGCCGATTCTGCGGCGTAGGCTGGGCGTTATTTCCGACTAGTACCCTTACACCGGGTGCGGGTCGTGACACAATATGAGTACAACACCACAACACAATATAAGAATACCAGCTATCCATCACAGCTCGAAGAGAAGACATCCTCGGATCACATGTAACCATCCAAATCTGCACTCCTACAAATACTCAAAAAAAGATACACCTGGCAGCGGACCAGGTCCTCAGAGGGACGTAACAAGATACAGAAAATACGAGCCAATTTGAATATAGTAAACATGCATATGGTTTGAAAATAAATAAGTATGCTGTACAAGACAATCTATATGAATGCAAATGAGGACAACTTTTCGACGTATGGGCAAGGGTAGTCTACTCGATCTAAGTCTCACAACTCACACACCCGTCAATGGACATCAGAAATCGACATACCTCTGGGGTAGCGACCAGCGCGACTCTACAGAAATCGACATACCTCTGGGGTAGCGACCAGCGCGACACACGCCCATAGTGCGAACTATATACTACGGTTTACCAGAGTGGTTAAAAGCCCATACGCCTAATGATTGTCCTCTCATGATACTAAGTGTCATGTGTGTGTCAACATATCTAATACATAGTAATGACTGGAGAAAAACTACACATGCAAGAACTATACAGAAATAAAATAAATAAAAAAAATATAAATAGCATGCAAAGTACTGTAAATAATTTGGTAAGGTATCTTGCCTGGGGTCCTGCTGCTGGTATGAATCAGAGTCCAAGTCACAGTCTAAATAGCCTATGTATTACAAATTTATCACGTCAAAAGATAATTTATTTTAATTTATTTAATTTTGGAATAATTACTCTAAAATCCTATTTTAATCTTATTATTCTGATTTTTATGTTAATTCCTAAATTTTGTCCAAAGAAACTAAATTTTATCAACTCGAGACTCATGGCACGCAAATCGAGGCGATCTGTTGACCAAAAAGTCAACCGACACAAACTCAACTTTCATGCATGATTTTCTGTAGATTTCAGCTTCAAAAATATGCTGGAATTTATGGCTCGTCCGAATTCAAATTCGTTTGGGAATTATGGCACATACAAATTTTGTATTGTGCACCGATGGTTAAATTCTAACCTAGAAGTTCTACAGAATTAATAGTATGTAAATACTTCGAATTAAATTCTGGGAAAAATATATGTCGATGATCTCGACATTATCTTTCCGAAACTTTAAACGGTTCGTGATTCTGATTCCGGGTTCTCCCGAAATTGCAAAAATATCGAAATACGTCTATTTTTGGACATGCTGTGCTCTACGAATTTTCCAGAATTTAATACTAATAATTTAGAAAAACAATTTATATAATCAGAAAGCTAACCTCATTATCGTTCTAACAAAAAAAACTGGAGCACGTTTGGAGTCCGGAGCTAGGAGATATCGTCTTTTTAATTCGTCATAACTAGTAGAAAATGAGGCTGAATTTATGACAAATTTTGACTATTTTTGGACGAAAAAGAGAGGAATTTGGGGAAGAAAAATATGAAGGATGAGGTATTTATAATGGTGGACACTACTTAATTAAATACGACTAGGATTGGTTAATTTGGATAGGATTATGATGAATTTAAATAAGGATAGGATATGCATGAAGTTGATTTCCTAGTAGGTTCAGGATTTGAATTAATTTAAAATAGTGTTTGAATTTATCTCAATAATTTATAATCTTAAATATAATTTAAGATAATACAAATAATTTATAAAATCTTATTAATATTTATTAACACTAAATTAGCATCTATCTAATATTAAGACTATATATATCCAAATAAATCCTAAATAATTTTAAAATCTAAATAAATTTCTTAAAATTCTAAATAAATTACAAAAAAATATAATTAAATATTTTAAACTAAAATAAATATTTGGTAGGAACGACATGCAAGTATGGTCGTATAGTAAATCATAGAAGTCATAGAAATTTATGTTTTCTAAGTTTTAATTACCAAAAATTCTAGAAAAATCTCCAAAAATCTAAAATAACCTAAAATAATTCTAAATGAATATTTATATAAGTAAATATACTAAAAAAAATTATTTTCTAATTAACTAAGAGAATACTCTAAATAAATTCAACATCTATAATAAATATAATAATATAAAATATACACAAATACCTGTTTTGGGTGAGGGAGTTTACAGTACCCGCTAAACACGATAAGGGGGATAGCATCTCATGACGGGATCCACTAGTACCAGCTCATGTAACAATGTTTCAGAATTAAGTATTACTGTTCTAGATTAGGTGATATAAACGCTATCATGAAATAGAAACTATCAGAGGTAGGTACTCGCCTGACGTCCTGAGCAACTGATGAGGATCGAGATCCGGACCGGCGTCGTAAGAACCTATTGCGAAAAGTAGAATTAAATAGGGTTCTAAGGAGTTAAACTGATATAAAATAACTAAAAACATGGTTCTAGGGATATTCTAGGTCGAACGGGCCAAACCGATGAAATTCGGGTCAAAAAGTTAACTCGGGGTCCAAAAAGTCAACTCTAGGTCAAACATTGACTTTTACGGTCAACGGGAACAATTATGGTCAAAGCTAGGTCAAACTAGGGTGCCCCTAAAATTCTAGGTCAAAACTAGCTCATTAAGCTAGTAAACCATCAAACTCGCCTCCTCGAGATACCGGGATACCCTCGGTATCCGATACCTCGACCTAGGCTACGCATCCCGTCTAAACCCGCTAAAACCTATGCTAGCACGCGTAAATATATACACAAATACATAAAAACCTATCTCTAAACTTATCCCTAGGCAATTGCTCAAAAACCCCACTCGAAACTCAATATCTTGGATATCTCAAGGTATTGAGATACCTTGATATCTCAAGGTATTGAGATATCGCCCAATACCCCTCTAACTACCCATCTAGTTAGCTATTTAAGCATATAGATATATACCTAGTTACTAATCTATGCTAGAATATATCTAACATATATATATATATATATATATATATATATATATATATCCACAAACACATACATATATACCCATATCCCTACATATATATATATTTAGCTATAACTATGCATCTAACTAGCTATGTGTATATATATATATATATATAATATCTAACTACCTATCTATCTATCTATCTATCTATTTATCTATCAATCTAGCTATCTATCTATCCGTCTATCTATCTAGCTGGCTATCAATCTATCAATCTATCTATCTATTTATCTATTTATCTATCCCTCACCCTGCTACACCCTGCTAGGCCTCGCCATGCGGCGCTGCGCTCGCCACGAAGTTGTTGCTGCTGCTTACACTGATGTTGGCACTGCTGTCACGCTCCAGTCCCAAAATGACGAGGGACTGCGCACGTGAGCAATGGCCAGCAGCACGCACCGATGGACAACCCAATTTAATGGATCCATCAGGGCATGCTTAAGCTGTAGTCTAACAGTAAGATGTTACAAGTCTCAGGTATTTCTAATCTCATCCACAGAACAATACAGATTAATTGCCAAAAATAATGCAATGGAAATAAATATGCAATAACAAATAAGGTTATCTCGGGAAACAAATCCGAGAAATATTCTGTTACATTTAAGGAAACAGACAGGAAATAAAATACTGAAATAGAAATACTGTGAATATGTAGCCAGTGCTCAGGAGAAGTCTTCGGCCACTACTTCGTCCTCTGTTCCTTGTTCTGCTCCAAGGAGTGCTCCGGTACCGTACACCTCTGGGTAGTTCTCTTCAGCTGTACCTGGGGACATAATCCGGATCCAGGTCCTCAGGGGACAGCAAGGTACAGAAAATATAAGCCAAAATAAATACGGTGCAGCAGATAAAATAATCATCTGGGTAAACTAAGTAACCAACTATGTGATATGCAATATGAGAGCAGCACTAGAACTCAGGCTGAAGCCACTACAAGCTCTGTGTCGGGGAGCCGGTAGCGGCAATAACTATGAATTACACTATGATATATACTATGTTTTATATAAATTATCAGCCTGTAGTCTGTGTGTCTCTCCCCACCCAATGAAATCCCACATCTCATGTCCACGATGCCTCATGTCCATGTCACGCACGATTATAACTAATGCAGCAAGTCTGATGGCTATGAATCAATTTTCTAAGAATGTAAAGTCTATGTCCTAAAACATGCATCCTATACGGAATCACCTTGAATGTCTCAGGAAGACTCTGTCTCATGAAATAGTGTCAAGTGTCCTGGGTTCTGAAGTACTTGATAAGACAAGTACGAGAATTATCGGGTCTCGATAACCATGTCTAGGTGACGTTACACAACCCCGCGTACGGAGTTGGCACCCGACTATGGTCGGACACTAAGCACGTCACTCGTTGCCTAGGTTAAGCAGTTAAAACAAGTTACATATGGATCTACCAGAATTCAAGTAAAATACTATAACAGAAATTACTGAGAATTTACAAGCTCTATGTTCTCACTGATGCAAAATTAACCAAGAAAAATATTTAGCAAGCTGCAGCGTTTGGCAAGGTACACTTGCCTGTGTTTCCGGCTCTGTTTACGGCTCTGACTTCGGCGGGAATTGTAGGCGGTACTCCGGTTGCTGAAACAAACATCACCATCAGATCCAGAAAATATTAATCAGCTAGAAACGCCTGTCCTTGGGTCCAATTTGGAGACAAGGACAAAAACGGCAGTTTCGGGCCAAAACGGGGTCCACCGGTGGGCCCGCTTTGCACCGAAAAATACGTCAGGGTCAACGGTCTCCAAATTCACCAAACTCAATGTCAACAGGTCAGAAACGCTGATACGAACCCAACGGAACTTTCAGAATTGAATTCCGATGAGCCGTTCACAAAATCGCCCGTCGAGCGGGGCCTGTGGGGCACACGACACGCGATTTCGTCAACGTTCTCAGAATCGAACCAAACTTGACCCACAGGACCAGCGTATCGCTACGAGTTCGATGGCGCAAGTTTCGTCTCGATCCGACGTGTGTACACAAAGTTAGGGCGCGTTCCAGAAAGTACGGATACGGGGCGATGTCCGCGGATACGCGTTGATTTCGGTGTGCACGCACACCCGAATCAGCTTCCGTGAAATCCCACACGTCTATATCGACGAGGCGCACGTATCTGTGAAGACCGCGCGCGACCAAGTCGTCCCGTTTGGCGGGGCGTACTCAGTTCCGGGGTGAAACAGGGTCTGGTTTTTCCTGTTTTTGGATCGCGGTGTGCGATCACCACAGGACGCGATGCCCCGAACAGTTTGTCCGGACACCGAGAGGGTCATACAGGCTTCACAACACAAGTTGCGGAAACGAAAACGGAGCTACGAGCAAAAAGTTACGCGTACCTGAACGGGGCCCAAAAACCAGGGTTCTCGTCGTGTCCGACACGTGTCGGACACGCGGATCGAATTAGGGTTAGGGTTAGGGTTTTTCCCCCTGGCCGGCGGCGCTGCGGCGGAGGGCGGCCGGTGATCAGGCAGAGGAGGCTGGGGCACGGGCGGCCGGGCTCGCGGTGGCTGGGGACTAGCCGGCGGCCGGAGACGGCGCTGCCGGTTGCTGCTGCTGGCTGCGGCTGTGCTCGCTGTCGTCGGGGAAGGAGGAGGAGGGCGGCGTCCGGTGGCTCGGGGAGCGGCGCGGGGCGACGTCGGCGGCGAGGCGGGAGGCGGCGAGGCAGTGGCAGCGGCGGGTCTGAGGCGGTGGCGTTGGGTGGCTGTGGGGCGGAGGGGAGGAGAGCCGAGGGGGTTTAATAGGGCTGGGGAGCCGGGGGGGTGGCCGGGTCTGGCGGTGGCGTGGGGTGGGTCGTGGGAAGGTGGCCGGCCGGAGCGGGCGGAGGGCGCGGCGGAGGCGGCGGGAAACGCGGCGGCATGCGGGTCGTGCGGAGGCTGGGGAGAGGAGCGGGCTAGCGGGTCTCGGGTCGGGTCTGACGGATCCGACCCGACCCGCTAGGGGCTGGGCCGGGCTCGGGCCCAGTGGGCCGGGCCGGGCCGCGGGCTGGGCTGGGCTGGGTAAAAATAAAATAAAAAATAATAATAATATTAATAATAATATTAATAATCAGTAATTAATACATAAATAATTAAATAAATAGTTTTTAGGCATTTAAAAAATAGGTCCGGGGCCCGATAAATTCCAGAAAAATTGTCCTAAGTCCAGTTTTTTATTTTACATCCAAAAATATTATTTTCATAATATTTTAATACTGTTTATTATCAATTAAAAATTATTGAATAATTAAAACCCTGTTTTTAATTTACAGAAAAATCCCAGAAAAGTCCAGAAAATTATAAAAAATCCAGTTTTTAAAATTTTGAAAAATCAGGGGGTTTACAACTGCACAACAGCTGCTGCGCTGCCCCCCCTCGCTACACGCTGCACAGCACCACACACACACGAACACGCACACACATAAACACATACACAAACACACACATATATACATATATATATATATATATATATATATATATACAACTATATATATATACACACATACTAACATATATACTTACACACATACACTTATGTATATAAGTACACACATACACACAAACACACACTCACAACACTCACCACCAACACGCGCACAACCACCCCCTACACGCACAAATACATAAATATATATAAAATATAACCTGAGAACTCTAGCACACACTCCTCGAAGCTAACCCAACGTGCGCACAAGCCCGAAACTAAGAAACCAAGTCAAAATGGCCGTTCGGTCATTTCGACGAACACGTGGTGTGCGGTTCGGAAAACCTCCTGAAATGCACACCAAACCAACTCGGAATCGGCCCAAAATTTACCCACGGGTTCTAAACGATGTCTAAATCCTAGAAAAAATGCTAACTCGTTGATTCTAGGTCCGTGGCAAAAAAGCGCACGCACTTAGAACTGGCGACGACGAAAACCCCGAAAATGCCCGAAACGTCCGTTTCTCCGCGACACGACTTCACGTGTCCGAACGGAGACACGCACTAATCCTCTAGACACCCGACAATGTTTACCTAGGTCCGTCTAACCTAGGGCATCACCCAAAATTGGGCCAATTTCGGATTCCACCCAAAATTGACACAAAACCTAGTGTCAAAGTCTCCAAACACAACCAAACTTGTTCCAACTTCCTCCCACAGGTAGTCTTAGGGTCTAGAAAGGTTATAAACTACTAATTACACTATATTAGAGCAATTAGTAAGGGGAAAAGTTAGGGTTTACCTCTTGGGAGTTGGAATCCCAAGGCCAAAGCCTCCAATTCACTTGAAATCACCTCCCTCAATCTTCAAGCCTCCAAATCTAGCCTCCACACTAAGTCTAGGCTCTAAAAACCTAGGTTGGGGAAGAAATATAGGGTTAGAGTTAACATTCATGGAGAATAGAAGAAGAAAGAGGAGAAATAGAGTACTTACTTGAACTTGGGAGAAGGAAAGAAGAAGAAATGGAGAATAGAGAAGAAGAAGAAGAAAAAAAAGAAGAAGAAGGAATAGGGAGGGGGCTGATGTGTGCTCGGGAATGGGGTTAGAATACGGTCGGCCATGTAGTATAAAGGGTTTACAAAGTCTCCAAAAGACCAAAATGCCCTCCCTAACTTGGGTTTTGGGTTTCGGGTTCCAAAAGCACTCAAACTAACTCATAATCTCTTCAACCAACCTATTAAAAATATAATAAATATTTTTAAACCCAAAAATAGGTCTCACAAGGGTGTGGGTTGGGTCGGACATGGGTCCACTAGGGTCTGACATGGGTCCAGGCTAGCCAAAACCCTAAAACAATCAATAAAAATAATACAATCACTAATTAAATATAAATATAATTAATTATATACAATACACAATTTACCAAATAAAAATTAAAAAAAATAATCCTATTTTCTAGAATTGGGTAGTGACATGAATCCTTTGTGCTTTCGAACATGTCTTTCTTCGATCAATGCCCTCGACAAGCTCAGAGTTAACTCCCAGTTCATTCTCCTCTGGGTGGTCACTTAAGTGTAAGCTGACAGTGGGTAGTGACGCTAGATATTCATCATGTGCATCTATTTGCTGTTTGATTCAAAGGTCCACTTCTATTTCATCATAGTGGCCTTAGGCGCAGTTATGGTAAATGCGTCCCCGAACATGAACACTGGCTTCTTATGTGTGTAGTTGCCTTCAACAGGGAACTTTTTACTATTTATTAGACACATCAAAAACTCTTATCCTGCTGAGCTATCATGGTCTGCCTGCCCGTAGGCTGGTCCTTATTGATTTGGGTTGTAATAGTATTATCGTCAATAAAGTTGGAGTTGATCATCCCTTCTGCAAACCAAGGAGTGTCTCACCCAATGGAGCCATAAACAGTGAGACTGCAACATTAAAGAAGAAGGAGTTATTAGAACGTATAATTTATAAATCTACGTTGTCTAAAATATTCTAAGGAAAATTCTAAGGAGAGAAGCTCTATGCGCATAGTCAGTCATGCGCACAATCTCTTAGCTATTCCCTAGAATTTTCGAAGTCAGAGACAACTTGCCAATGCACAGATCATCTCATTCACAGAAGCAAGTATTCTAGATTTATGCGCATAATGAATGTTGCGCGTGTTCATAATGCAGCGGTTTAGAAAGATAGCCACATCCATGCGGGGAGAATTCGCGCATATCTTTTCTGCACATGTTTAGGATGAGCGTTTGAAGACTATTGCACCATGCACATATTGGAAACTTTTATTATCTACACATATTCAGGATGAAGCTTTTCAGTAACGACTATGTGCATAAGCGAGTGTATTTTGTCTGCGCATGTTTACGATAATTTCTCATCCATGCCCATGACTGTGTACTTGTATCTCTGTGTTCAAAGCGCATGCACATGAATTCATCTTCTCCAAATAGTTAGTTGGGACAGCAGCCCTACCCTCGATCGGAGCTTGGACGTCAAGATGGTTGATCGTCGACGACAAAGGGTCAATAACGTGCTCAATAGCCTTGTTGTTGGCCTTGCTTGACTTCTTGGAGGAGAAGGATGCTTTGGGGGCCATTTCAAAGAGAATGAAGGTGGGGAAGACTAAAAAATCGAAAAAAATTAAAGAACAGTAGAGCAGCAGAGTAAAACTCTCTCTCTACTTAGGGCATTATTTATAGCCTGTTCATATGCGCCATCTGTGACTGTTCGTATGTGCATTAATGGCAATGAACCATATGCAAATGATGCATTCACATGTATGTGTCACCTTAATATGTGTGATATACAACAGTCATGCACCAAACAGATACCTCAAATTTCGTGCCCATGCACCGGCATCGCTTCGAAAGTTGAAAAGATCTTGTCTGCACAGAAACCAAGGAGGATCACAAAATCTGATAGCCTTGCAGTAGAGACTCTATGTGCCCACGTCCTATGTGCAGATAGTCTAGTTAGTAGTATATGCACCAAAGTTCTTCACGTACAGAGTTGATTTCTTCTCCCGTGCTTCTTTCAAAGTATTTCGAACTTATCTAAGTTTTGAAAACTTTGAATAGGGTCTTATAGAAGCATAAAAAAGGTCCATGCACATGATGGCTATGTGTGGAGCTACTCTTCAACAGTCCAGTTCAGTGAAGCCAACACTATACACACAACAATATGCGCGCATAATGCCAAAACGAGTGAACTTTGATACTTTATGAAGAAGCCCATCTGCTATGTGCCAAAAGCTGTGCTCGGATGCCTATACGCCAAAGTCAGTAATTCTTAGGTTATAGGCAGAAGTTTCTGCGGTAAAGATAGTGAGCTTTGGCACTATGCGACAAAGGCCTATGTGCATACATCACATGCGCATAACTCGTCGGAGCAGTGTATTAAAAGTTGTGCCCTTCGTAATTCGTACAGATGACGATTACACAGAAACATCAATGTACGTTAGTATAATCATAACATTTTGTCTGGTTACAAAAGAACACCACCATGTGGTACTATGTGCGACCGCTCGGTCGAACCATGCACATAAGGATACATGCGTATATAAATCCTTGGAGTTCTCTCTCCCCATCATTCGTGTCTGAGCAGTTGTGAATATGAGAAGATAATGCGCATTAAATATGCATATTAAAGCGCATACGTTCAGATGTGTATTTAATGCGCATACGTTTCAGATGACATCAGCCATATTAATGTGGATTTTTGAATTCCTGTAACACATTTCACGTGTGGGGTAGACCATTATGCGTGCATACATTCAGATATACTTTATGCGCTGGAGTTATTATAGAAGACTATACGCATGTAGTCCTTATACAAGCAGAAGCAAAATGCAATGCCTTTTTAACTCTTATGCGCGCATAGCCATTACTGTGCGAATGGATATAAATTCCTAGGACTTGTGCTTCCCAAACCAACCTTTGGCATCTTGTATATCCAGTGAGATCGAGAGCCTGAGCCCCTTTGCTACCCGTTTGTACCTGTAAGCCAGACTTAGCGAATTTTCTTCCAATCTTTGTGCGGATCGTCAACGGAGTAGAGAAGTCAATTGTAAGACTTGATCTCTACCGCTATGCTTCCCCATATATTTTTTGTACTTAGAATTCTTTGTTCATAGGTTCTTTTGTAATCCTTTTCAAAGTTAAATAAAAAGAATCATTCTTTTTTGTAATGGAAACATTGAGTACCCTTCAGAAATAATATCTTCAAATGCTTGTTAGTTGAACTCGACATCCAACGTGTCTTGCATAGTTTCTATATTTGTGATGAATTGCGCTATGACCTTCTCATTAGTGGTAAAAGTTTTTCATAACAGAGTCATTTTATTTTCAACAACAAAAAGATATAATAATTCTCTTTGAGGAAACTTTGTCATTACTTGCTGATTACAAAGAATTTTTATTATAACTCGTAATTAGAAGAAGATTCTAAGTATAAGTAGAAGATTTGAGTTCTTGATAGTGTAACGGTAGAGAACTCGATCGGTGTAACGGTAGAGAACTCGATCGCCGTGTGATCGCTATGCTCCGTTGACTACTCGAAGCAATGGTGGGAATCTTGCAAACTCTGGCTTACGAATGCTGTAGAGGATAGAGTGCAGTAGTAAGACGACTCTAATGCTAAGAAATTGATGCCTTCGATGCCTTGGCAGCATAAAAACTGAGGTATTTGCATCTAATTCATATTGTAACGATTTTTGCCGACTTCTGTGTGCAAAAACAAACAATTATGCACTTTTCACTCTTTTTCATACGGGGGCATTCCGCACAAAATTTATTGCCTTTACTGCACATAAATTCTAAAAATGAATGGACTTAAAACATACATGCAAATCATTGTCTGCGTGCCATATGGCATCAGTTACAAGGAATATCATTAATCCCCATTATTACGTTAACGTAATCATGGAGTTTGCTTCGACTTCTGTAACGAATCCCACTAAAAGAAATGCATGCTTCGGGATTTGAAACATCATATATTATTCCTCGTCATTAATTAGGTAAGAGGAAGCAATGTCTCAGCACATAGCTCTTATGCATGACAACTACTCAGTGCCGACTACTGTTGAGTTATGACGTAACTCTTACGCAAAGAAACTCTTCAGCGCAGAACACTGTTTACACTTAAACATGGTAGTCTTGAGCATTTAGGGCCTGACACATTGGCACTTGTTGCAATGCATGTCTTTCACGTGGAAAGTCTTTAATAAGAACGACACAACGTGGCCTAATCTTCTTCTGAGCGCTAAATCTCTTCAGTGTAGAGAACTGATGCGCTTAAATCATGGAAAACTTAGCCCCTTGCTGATTTGACATTATAACAATCAACTTTTGCCATGTAGAGACTTCTTAGTGTAGAGCATCTTTGTGTAGACCACCTCAGCTTGGGTGACCATTATGATTTATATGTGAAACACTTGGCGCATAAATGTATTAGGGAGGCCAATTTGCACTCTTTAAGAGTGACACTTTTATACAATCAAGAGTGGCTTCTAAATTTCGTATTTTTCTGTATTTCTACAAGCATCTTGCAACTGTTCGCGTAGACACGTGTTTGCACAAAAACTTTACATTTTCGCATGAGCATACTTCGCACAAAAATTACTTGCTTTTTTGTGTGACAATGTTGTCTTGAATTTTTGTGGAACATTTTTCTTCGCCGGTACTTGTTTCCGAAAAGAGCCCATGCATACACTTATCTTTCTCCATACTAGATACTAAGTATATTATTTTCTTATAGTGTATCTTTATCCTTCGTGACTTGGTGACAAATTTTAACTCAAGGCAAGCATGGTAATGTAAAGGAGTTTCATGTAACAAAACAAGATGAGACCATTAGGCAAAATTTTATGAACTGAAAAAGTAGCTCAACTTTGACACAAAATATTTTTTTTGAATAAAACAAGAACAAATATATAAAGAATGATAAGTAACTGTAAAGTTTAATTTGCATTAATATAGGTGAAAAGTGAGGACCGTTCAATACAATGACAAATATCTTTTTTACCACGATGATATTTGATTTGTTGACTGAAAAATTTGTAAACATAACACATTTCACATAATTTTGAAATCACTGAGCATCTTCTTATTCTTTTTTCCACATTTACAAATTTACAACATGAGAAAAATGAAGGATGAATCATTCTGTGAGACCAAGAAATTGAAGAAAGCTTGCATATTTTGGTTCCGTGCAATTTTCGTACGAGTCTTTGAGTTATTAATCCTCTTCCCTAGTGGATCATCGTCCTTCTTTGGTGGATGGACACTTGTTCATTTTCATCGGAAGAGTTGAAGTAGGAGATAAAGGAGTTTTTTTTCTTGGAATGCATTTCGACGGTACGCGATTGAAGTGATATATTCGAATATGTCGTCGCCGGCTCTGTTATGTTTAATAGTACTTCCCTTGTACATTATGCTTGTCACATTCTACGCGATGTTGTCATGGGATTTTTTTATTCTTTCAACATGACTTTCACGACTGCAACAAAAAAACAATATTCATTCAATATGTAGACATGAACATAGGCAAACTAAGTCTTAGGACTGCCATAATCCTGACAACCCCTGAGACACATATTTCTATCTTAGGACTACGAGGATTCTGGATTCTTAATTCTTCAAGCACATTTTGGAGGTATGTAGTCAAAGTGAACTACCGGAGAGGCCAATGTTGGCTCTATTATGTTTAACGATACTTCTCTTGTACATTGCGCTTATCGCAGTTTACACTCCGATGTCATCAGGGGCTTCCTTTTTTTCTTTCTTCAACATGACTTTCGCGACTACAACAAAAAATAATATTTATTCAATATATATAAATGAACATATATAAACAAAGTCTTAGGATTGTCAGACTGCAAGAATCCTGACAGTCCTAAGACACAATTTTTTGCTATGATTTTAACAGTTTTTTGTCGTCCCAACCGACTGTATCAATTTTTAAAGCTTCCAAATGCCAAAAATGATGTTCAAAACTATCAATAATGGTGTTCAAAAGTAATAAATTCCCAACATACATTAATTAAAATATAGAAATAAAAAATCCTAAAAATTATTGTATTCAATTTTATTTGAAAAACTTAAAAAGTATACATTAAATTAAGAGAGGAAGAAGATGAAGATTTATATTGTCATCTTTGATTAGGGTTACAAGAGGAAGAGGAAGATGGAGTTCTATGAGAGGAAGAGGAAGAGGGAAAGAAGTCTGGGTGTTTGAAACGATGATGCCCCCCCCCCCCCCTAGCAAATGATTTATAACACATTTACAACTTAAGGGTCTCCATAGCAATGGTAGTTTCACTAGTTTGGGGATGGAGGGTGGGGGTTATACGGTCGTTTATGAAATGTTCTAAAAAAATCTCGTTTGGTAATTTTTTTAGTCATTGGTTTTGGTCGGCTCAAAATCTCCAAAACAATATAGTATAAATTTGAATGTCTTTGTAAACACCAAAAATCGAGGTGTTTGAGGGTTTCTATTTTTTTCCCATTTATATCCTTATAAAAATATAACTACAACTACTAATACCCTATCATATTTTTTCTTTATCATATTTGTTTCTCTTGATGACCCATATGGCGGCTACTTTCTCCAAAATGTGAGTTCTTTTTAAATTTTATAGTCCATTTGATACGGTAGTGAATGATTGGGGTCCTGTGCAATCGCATAATTTGTACATATTCAGAAACGGCCCTACCGCTAGCTAACAATTGTCAAGTAGATCCTAAAGGAGGCATTTGGGTCAAGTTTTGGAGTAATGAGAATGGGTTTTGGATTCCTTACCTATGTTTGGTATGTCTAGGATTGGGAATTGGGGGGGGGGGGATACGAGGGGATCATTTTTTCATTGTTGTGGGAAAGTAAAGCCCAATACCCCCTCTTGAGAATAGTTTTTCTTTCATGGGAATATTGGTTGGATGTTTTGTTTGGACAATAATACCCTTCCCTTTACGTTCAAAATGTTAAACTTCTATCCCAAACATGTGTACTTGGTAATAGAAGCATTATAAAATTAATGAAATGATATTAATGAAAAACTAAACAAATTAAGATTCTTGTTCCGAACCAAATATGTGGATTTCCTTTACATTCAAAATTTCAACTTCTATTCCAAACATGTGAATTTAGGTAATAGAAAACATTATAAAATTAATGAAAGGATATTTAAGGTTAAACTAAACAAATTAAGATTTCTATTCCTATCTGAACCAAACTAGTGAATTAAAAAATTAAAATTTTTGGACTATATATTTTCAACCTAACCAAACATGGGTATGTGAATTTATTTTTTTGAGATGTCCGACGTAACACTTGAGACTTTGTGCACGCTGCATTGCATGCCACCTTTTGAGCCAACTATCCCAAACTCCTACCATTTATAAATGTAAGAAATAACATGTCCCGTTGTTCGATCCACTGATCTTCCGCCATCTATTCATGGTCTTATGCCTCTTCCGATAAATCAGAAAAGTCACTCTAATTCGAGACATGAGTACGTGAATGTTGAATTTATTTTCTATGAAAAAAAAAAAAAATTTTTTAGAAATACAAAACTTGATGTCCCCACCACGTTATATGTAGTCCTCCAGATGGGGTCCAAAACCCTATATAAAAAAAAAAAAAAAAAAACCCTCCACCTATCCTCGTTTCTCCCATTTCTTCCAGCAATGTCTCCTCCTGCTGCTCCTCCTCCTCCTTCGCCGCCGCCGCCACCATCACCACCAAATTCTGAGGTCCAATTCATATCCTCCTCCATCAAAATCCCCCGACCCCACCGTTCCCCCTTTCCCCTCCTCCTCCCCTTTGCTCGCCACGACCTCTCCTCCCACCTCAACAATCTCAAGAACTCCCTCCTCAAATATCTCAAGAGCCCTAACCTTAACCCTAGCCCTAGCCATAGCCCACTCCTCTGCTCCTCCTCCCTCTCCGTCGTCTCCCCCCGCAAGCGGGAGGACGACGACGAGGAGAGGGTCCTGATCAGCGAGGTCCTGATCCGGAACAAGGACGGGGAGGAGATGGAGAGGAAGGACCTGGAGGAGGTGGCCGCAGCGGCGATACGCTCCTGCAGGCCCAACTCCGCACTCACCGTGAGGGAGGTGCAGGAGGACGTGCACAGGATCGTGGACAGCGGCCTCTTCTCCTCCTGCATGCCGGTCGCCGTCGACACCCGCGACGGCATCAGGCTCGTCTTCCAGGTCGAGCCCAACCAGGAGTTCCAGGGGCTCGTGTGCGAGGGGGCCAACGTGCTTCCCGCAAAGTTTTTGGAGGATAAGTTCCGCGATGGATATGGTATGCCCATTCATTTCCTTTCATAGTATGGGGATGTTTGCAAAATTGTTCTAAATTACTTTGCATGCTGACTGTCGAATGTGAATGAAGGTTCACAAACAGCAGTTTGCTGCAAATGCTCAAAAGTTTGTGGTAGTGACTAGTGATTTGGTAACAAAAATAGTACATTGTATAAAACCTGCAAAAACGTTAAAAGTTACTGGAATTTAAATGCATGTTAGCCTTTTATTCTTTTTTTTATTCTTCAAGATTTTATATGCAAAGCCATAGTAACAATATTCTCTATTTTTTTTAAAAAGTCACGAACACAATATTTTCTGTATATATGCGTGAACGTTAAAAATTAACTGAAGGCGAACAATTCACATTTTATTCACTAATTCACAGTTAATTGAATTATTCGTGCTGACTGGGCAACTGGGCCTTCATCCAAACCAAAATACCATGTGAAGCACCGGAATTCCACAAGGCCGCCTCAATTTATAATCACCATTCACCCTCCCGTTCCTTCACCCACCCGATGTGGGACTAAATTAGTTTGCTTGAGAAGTGTTCACTAATCGTGACTCACAAGTTTCACTACTAAATTAGTTCACTACTTGTGACTCACAAGTTTCACTACCATTGTTTTAAAAAAGCTCTAGGTGCTCCTAGAGGACTTGTCTTGCCTCATCACGTAAACACGTATAGGCGCGTCTAGTCTCGTGGAGAAGAAAAATGCCATCGAGACAACTTCTCAAATATTCTTTTCATAACACCTTTTCTCACTTTTGTAGCTCATATTAGGTTATCCAAATCTGTCATATATTTCTAAGAACTCATCAAATTTGAGATTTTGGACAATAAACTAAAGAAAAGAGTAAAAATAATATCAAATTACAATAGAAAATAATAAAGTAACTTAACAAGATCACAACATAGTCTATGAAACACAATATTAAGTTTAAAAACAATAACATCACACAAGTCATTTTGACAGAAGACATTGTTCAAATGGAAAATCAAACATAAGATAATCAACGTTCTATATTCCTAAATGAGTTAACGAATCCTTCTTCTTCCTACTCCATCATTCATCTTCATCATCCTGAACATAATCGTTAATATCATCATTGAAAATGAAATCTTCATCCTCGTTAATTGATAGATATTGTTCATTATTTTCCTCTTCTTTTGTCATCATTTGTCTCTTCTTCCTAAACAAGTCCATAAAACATGTAAAAAAAAAATTCAAACAAAGTCCCAAAAAGCTGCATAAAATATCCAACACGCCTAGACGTACGCCTAGGCTCACGTAATTAGTAATTACCCATTCACCTAATATCGCCCTTGGTGCCTTTCTCACCTAGGCGTTGTCTAGAGAAGATATCTCATCCACCTTTGGATTAGGGGGTGAAACATCGCCTCTCGCCTTCTGGGCGTCTAGACGTTCCTGGGCGGCGCCTTTAACAACACTGTTCACTGTTAAATTAGGTTGGTTGAGAATTGTTCACTACTTGTTCAATACATAAGTTTATTACACACTCTTTAAAACAAGTGGTGTCTTAGAGTATCACTAATTCATTCATTCATTAAGTCTAGGAATCTAAGTGTGTTTGATTTGGTTAGAATTGGGTCCAATTTTAAATATATGATGGGTACAATTTGAATGGAGATCTACCCCATATAGCTCAATTATTCAGTTTTTTAGTTTCTTCACAAGGCTTATTTGAATTTAATAACTTAGATTTTTTTTTTTCAAATACATATAAAATATAGCTATCATATATTTGTAGTTCTAGTATTTTTTGCTCTATCATAACGTTTACATAATTTTTCGATTGTTAACTGAATTCCGAACATGTCAACCATGCCGAATTATCCGTGAATGCCGAACTCGTGACTGTGTGCAAAGTAATTCATAATGCCATTCCTATTAACTCTTTGGCTTCATATGTCATAGAGATGAACACAACTCTCTATAGCAGGTTTTATTACCTTACGTCTTCGTGTAGACTCTTTATAGTCCATGAAAATTTGGAGGATTGCTCCTTAGTTGCATGAGCTCAATGGTGAACAATTTTTTTTGAGAAGGGGCGAAAATACCTTACCTCGAATTTAAGGGTGGCATTAAATAAAATTAATAAAAAATAAAGTTAAAACATAATTACTAAATGCGTCTACAAGGAATTGAACTCATGACCTCCAAAACAATACGATTTTAAAATCCATAAGTTGACCAATTGAGACACAATATTGATATTACAAGTTTAAAGAACTTTAACCAAATAATAAAACTAGCAAGCCTATATAATAGGGAACTGGAATTTTTATTTTTTGGAGGTGGGGGTTCGGCCTTGGGTGGGTCCACCACTGGATGAGCTGAAACTGCATGGATAACAAGTCGTCGATGTATTGCTCACTGGCCATCTACTTTTTTTTTTACTTATAGCCATATTAGCTAGGAATATTGCACCAGTACAAAGGGTTGAAGTCAGATCTTTAGCTGGCCATAATAACTTTATGAGTTTTTTATACAACTTTCTTAGCTCCATAAAGGACCCTTCTGAGTGGAGAAGTCTTGTTAGTCAAGATTTGTTATGCAATGCCAGTTTGATCATGCAATTCCTTGTCGGTTGTAGAAATTTTTATCATCTTAAGGTTCCATGTACTCTTACCTCTGAAGTATACGGAGGATGCATGATGGATCCATGTTACGGTGGTGTTGTCATGATTATTACAACAACAACCAAGTCTTTATCACAAAATTTTAGCCGTTTCTTCTATTTAGATCCGTTAGGGGCTATATCCTCTATAAACACCAACGAAAATCATATCCTTCTTACCGCCTCAATCCAAGTTCGGCTAACAGGTTTTAGTAGCTACATTAAGTAGCATTTTACCACTCCTAGATCGTCCGTTCATTGGTCTGTATTG
Source organism: Iris macrosiphon (assembly GCA_036927795.1). Lineage (NCBI taxonomy): Eukaryota > Viridiplantae > Streptophyta > Magnoliopsida > Asparagales > Iridaceae > Iris > Iris macrosiphon. The sequence goes on along the minus strand of JAYESA010000005.1, from coordinate 170,421,410 downwards.
TACATATCATTGATGCTTCATTATTACCATCGAAGCCTTCTCCTATCACAAGATTCACAATGGGGTAGGCTATGGAGCATATGATAGCCCTATAATACAATTTTTTTTCCTTCCGATTTGGACCTGATATTAACTCTCCATGGTGGTGTCTAATTCATTGCCATGATAGATATGAGCATTAGAGGGTCATGCAATAAAACCTAAGCAGCATGTTAGGCAGGTAGGGTGAGCTACCTTTTTGATGTACAGTTTAAGCTCATGCAATGAAGGACTAGGTCTCCAAGTTCCCCTAGATTGCAACTTTCTTTACCTTTTTTGGACAAAATTTGGACTGTAGCGGTATATATTGGTCAATAGTTCATGGATCTCCATCTTCCCAAACAATAGATTCATGGATCTCCAACCTATCTCAAATCCACCTCTTTCCTCATCCTTGAAACCAACCAAAAGAATGAATTAGATCTGAAATGTGGACCGAGTCAAGTCCATATTAAAAGAAGCAAATTTTCAAGGATCTAAATATCGGTCATAGGGTCCGTTATAGCGCTGATATCGAAACAATGGGTTGGCAAGATATTGGCTGCACAGTTATATCCAATTAATTATGGGGTTGAATGCCGGGTATATTGCCAACCCAATGACCTAGACCCACTATTGCTCACTGTACCAGTTACCAAATCCTCTAGTCCATTCATCCCCCATAAATTATCGAGCCAGAATTCCTAATATTTTCATTCCCTCCCTTTGCTCTCTTTTGTGAGTGAAGTAGAAAGCAAGATGGTGAAATTGGAAGTGGGTTGGGTGTTTACATTAATACAAACCCATATCTAACTTCATTAGGTGTTTCTTTAAAAGAATCCGATGGTATACTTGCATATGTGACGTACTAGTATCCTCATCATAGACTTCTAAGTCCTTTTTCTAAGAAGAACCTAAATTCATATGTTAGAGACTACATGAATAAGTTAACAAAAACAATATGTTGTAGAAATCCATCAAGCCTTCTTCTATTAGAATAGGGTTGGCGATGAAACATAAGAAGGCCCCATATAAGATTTGACAAATTTTGTGACCGACTATCGATATGATGTCAACCCTCTATGTTGGTACCAAATTCCTAGCTATAGCCATAAACATGAGAGGGTCATGACGTAAAACCTAGTTGAGTAGTTGGTAGGTAGGTAGATCTACCTTTTGGATTGGCAGGTAGGTAGGTCTACTAATATGTTGTAGAGATACATCATGAATTTTATATAGTAAATTGATGCGATGCATTAGCGATTCCTTAATCTGGAAACCAATCCACAATATGGAATTTATTTGTACTACTAGTATCACCTTTTTCTGAAGCCATGATGCTATCTTGAAGTAGAGATGTGGAATATTTGCAAACGGCTTAGACGGCTCAATTTTGAGTCGTTTCCAAGCTTCATAATAAGAGTAGAGATGTGTAATATTTTTTATCATATATATCATATATGAACTGAACTATAACCCTACTAAAAATATGGTCATATATCATATATTATCATATATGAACTAACTATAACCCTGTAAAAATATGGTCATATATCATCGGATAACGTTGGTTAAATCGTTTTATGTCTACTATCTGCTATGGCAATCCCCAACTACCATCTGGCCGTTGTTAGCTATTTGGAACCTTGTAACTCTCATGGATTGGAGTTTAATGGATATGAGATCCAGGGAGATTCGTGAGATACCTCTAGCGAAACAGCCTCTAATGGGACTACCATGTGTGCAGTGATAACTTCACTCAAAATTGTTCGGAGGCCAAGGTTGTGAAAAGTGCTAGGCGCTAGTCGGGTGGGCACCTGCCGCCTTGCGCCTAGTCCGCCTAGGCAGTTGTCTAGGTGGCCGTCTAGCGGTTCAAAAAATATTAAAATTTTTCTTCAAAAAACCTAATGAAAATTGCATAAAAAGTCTATAAAATCCCATAACATGCATAGTGGAACGTTGAGGGGATTAGGTGGGCGCCTAGGCGGACATCGGGCGGACACCAGCAGCCTAGTGCCTAGGCGACCTAAGCGGCCGCCTTTTAGAACAGAGTCGTAGGCTAATAAAAGTTATCATTAACCTTGTAAAGGTAACATAACCTCTTAAGCCAACCGACAAGATTGAACAAATTGAAATTAGAATTCAAAAATTGTAGTATGTTAGACCAAACACAGAATTTGAATTGCAATTCCATGGCTTCTAATTCTATGAAGAGTAAGAGTTAATTGTTCAAATGGTGCCTAAGGAATGTAGTGTTCGCCGTTTTGGTTATTGAATTTTTTTTGGTTAATTTGGTACCTAAGTTTTTCATTTTGGTTTATAGAGTGGCTGAACTAGGTTCCGTTGGCGCTTTGGGATAAAAACCATTAAAAATGGACATGTGATGGGCACACACCTTATTTTCAGGGTTATTTTTGGTTGTTGGACTATCATTTTCAGATGAATATTAGTGTTCGATAAAATTCTACATAAACAAATAACTTTTGTTGAGTACAAAATGATGGCTCTACAATCAATCATAGCCGACGTAGCGGCTGGACAAAACAAGAATAACACTACAAATAAGGCACGTGACTATCACATGTCCATTTTTAACAGTTTTCATCCAAAAGTACCAACGGAACATAGCTAAGGCATTTAAACCAAAAGGCAAAACTTAGATACCAAATAAACCAAAAAAAAAGTTCAATCACCGAAACGACGACCATGACATTCCTCAGGCACCATTTGGACAATTATCTCTTCTATGAATTCTATTAGTTCTTGGAGTTTCAATTCACAACAACCAAATGTGCCCACAATTTTTATTCTGAGTTACGACATTTCTTTGCTTTTTTCCTTGGAGATAGAAATGCTTGTCACTTTCACGTGGGTGAACTACCATTTTCACATACTATGTACTAACCTATGAAGCACGGGTACTCCATCTAGAAAGGCGTACCTATATCGGGTACTTATAGGGTACTGCTACTCGTTGGGTACTTCTTGGTGCTTAATGCAGAAGTACCCAAAATTTTATTTATTTGTATTCTCAATTTTAATTTTGGGTACTTTGTGGGTACTCTTTTGGGTACTTTGTGGGTACTTTGTAGTACAAGTCATTCAATATCTTTTTTAAAATATAGCTTTGGTATAGAATCAAGCTTTTTATGTTTTTAAACTTAAAAAACTACATAGTTTTTAGGCTAAAATTCATTTGATGACTACGATGAAGAAATTTACTTTTATGAAGTCGTAAATAAAGATGCATCACACACACATATAGATATGACCGTACTTGTACCCGGACCATGGTATTTTAGAAATTGCCGTATCAACGTACCTAGTACGTACCGTACTTGGTACTCGTACCGGTAACTTTGCTTCATAGGTAATAACGAATTGATTGATGCTATACAACTATCTTTCGAGTAGTGAAAACTTAATCTGCTTCCTTAAATTCCGCCTTTGAATATTCTAGATTATGCTAATATGGCTTTCATTGACTTAAACTTCTGGTGTCCAAGTCATGCAGGAAAAATAGTCAATATACGACATTTGGATGAGGTAATCAAATCCATCAACGGGTGGTATACAGAACGTGGCCTATTTGGTTTGGTTCGTGCTCCTATCTATATAATTTGATTTTTAGTGACTGCTGAAAGTCCGTTCGTTCTTTTCTTGTCAGCTGACTACTGAACCTTATTTTGAATTGCATAAACTGAAGATGATATGACCTGTCCTATATTGTCTTAGGTTTCAGATATTGAGATTCTTTCCGGTGGAATACTAAGACTTCAAGTAGCTGAAGCTGAGGTCAATAACATCACAGTACGATTTCTTGATAGAAAAACGTAAAGATCTCCATATAGATCTCCATATGGCGTTTATAGTTGCTAACACAGCTTCATGTTTTGGTACTAATGCTATTGTAATTATATCCGTCTATTGCTTTCTTCAGTGGTGAGCCTACTACAGGGAAAACAAGACCAGAGACTATACTTCAACAACTCACAACAAAGAAAGGCCAGGTTGAACCTCCACACTCTTCTGTCTATTTACCTCACTTGCATTCAGTGTTTTTACTTCAATTTTTTTATTGTTGAACTTTTAGAAAGTTCGAGTTATTGTTTCTTTTGTAGTTTTCTCCTTCAATACATTTTTTTTTGATTTGTTGCCTTGGGGACCCCAAACTTTTGCTTTTAGTTGATAGGATATATGTTAGTCAAACAACATATCCTTTAAAGTAGATGACACATACTGTTGTAACTGCAGGGCCTTCAAACTTTTATTTTTGAGGTGAAAATGTATGTTTGTACTGTTGGAACCAGTAATTATATGTGAAGTTATTGAATACTATTAGGGAAATGAGAAGGGGACATCCTCAAAACTTGGCATACTAATTTTTTTTTTACTTTATTTGATGTTCTCCTACATATGGTAGTTGTGATTATTACTTGTAGCATATGTTTCTTAGTATTTTTGGCATTACCTTTTGATGTCACCTGATCAAGTGACATAAATCCTTCAATACGTTGTTTTCATCATTGAGGTAACAATGGACGAATCAAAGGTGACTGATGTATTTACTGGAGCCAGCTATGCTCTAACTGAGCCATCTTTTGCTTAATAGGGTGAAGTAAGGTGTAGAGGAAGATTACTCGGATGTTTAAGATTTGAGGTTTTGAACCTGACATGCTTAATAGTATCTGGTCACCGGTACTTCTGCTAACTTCTTGTTGGGTTCAAGAGACAATTCATGATTAGTCTTAGAGGCTTGTTCTGTGAGACGATGCTTATGAAGTTCGGGCTCTAACGACTTTAGAAGGTTAAAGTGGGTCAAGGACTCAAGGTACGCATCAAGGCCCGATTACATTCTTAATGGTAGTCAAATTGGATCTGTCTCACTTGGGGTAAAAGAAAGGAAATCTTGAGTATTCATCTAGGAAACTCTAACCTTTAGTTAAATGACTAGCTTTTATAGTCTTTTTTATATTGTTATTGTTGTTTATGTCTTATGCCTATCTATATCTCCAAAAAGTTTCATAGCTAAGTGTAACGTCTTCTGTCCTGCATTATTGTTGAAACAAACTTTTATGCCATGTTTGAACATATAAACATGACTATCATGGTGATAAGACACTGAATAAGAAAGTCATTGTATGAAATGTCAAATATAGTCCTCATGAATTTGTGTATAAGTTCTTTTCCCTCTTACTGCCAAACTCTTGATGGAAGAATTATTGAGTACTAAGTCCTTGAATTGTATATTTTGTTCTTCCAATTGTTCTCTTTTCCCTCTTACTGCCAAACACAGTCCTCTTTCTGTTCCCAAGCCTCAAGTTTTTTGCAGATTTTGTTCATCCAATTGTTCTCGTCAACTTACTAATAGAAAGTAGAAAAGTGAAAAAGTTACACAACTCAAATAAAGTAAAACATGTAGTCACAAAATTGGATGCTTCCCTCTACTTTGATAAAGACCCTGACATTTCACCGAACTCCAGCGAATGAGATTTGAGGCAAGGTTTGCAGTATCCGAATCAGTTTCAGACCCTTGTTATGATATCGGTTTCGGAGTTCTTAGTTTCAGATACACAATACATTTTAAGAAATTATTTTAAAACTAGAAAGTATTCGATACATTTAGGCATAATCTTACGTGTTGTTTTTTGTAAGTTTTAAATGGACAAAATATTTAATATTGCTGTATTATTCACCCGCAATACATATTGCTTATTTTACTTGGACAAAAGTAGTTTACTTATTTTTGAGTGGAATAATATAAGATGAATGACATTGTGAATTTATAGTATACAATTCTGACAAATGCTAATGGTTTACATTGTGATAATGACTTTTATTGACACACACTAGCATGTTGGTCTTCAACACGATATAAATTATTGTGTTGGACAGTTTTTGCATTACTTTTCTTATTTTTTTTTTCCTTCACTGATTTGCTGGGAGCCATAATTTTGGTATCATCCAGTACAGTTGGGGTGATATTGGGGTGGGGGGGGGGGGGGGGGGAGTGTCATATCAGACATGCCAAAAATCATACAATATGGCCGATATGCATCGGTTTCTGGCCGATACTGTGAACCTTAGTTTGAGGTTAAATATATATTTGGACCTAGGTTACTCTGCTACCATTCATAGAGAGAATAATAAGATATTTTATTGAGGTTTGGTTCCATATATATAAGCTGAGGGGAGGTGTACCTGTTTACCTCAAAGTACATTATTAGATGTGGGATAAAAGAGGATGGGGAAAAGGTTAGAAAAGGCTCCTTTACATACTTTTTGTCGTATATTCTTGCCCAATTTACATGCCAAGCAGTAAGCCAACCCACATGCAAGTGTGTTCTTGCATGCTGGAACATTAGACTTTCTTGTCGTCATTGTGCATGTGACTGGTAAGAAATGCTTGACCATAACCTTTCATGCTAATTACAAGATCTTGGCTGAACCTTTACATACTTGCCTGCCTAAGCCCTATACAATCTTTCAGCTCCAAAGTGACTTTTCATTTTAATTAGGTCCATGTTTCAGAAACGGTTGAATGAATTGATCTAAAATCCAAATAAAATTAATTAAGTTTGCTTTGAACTTTAATGACTAAAACCCTGAACGATCTTTGATCCACCTGATCCCATTGTAGAAATCTTATCAGTTTTCACCATTTACTGCTCTTAAACCCTGTTCTTAGTGCCACTTCCATCCAAAGGAGAGTTAACAAGTCCCCAAAGGTGTAAGGCCCATTTTTGGGCAAAGAGATGGATTCATGCAATATAATAATATTTTATAAATCTGCTTAACATGCGTGTCAGAGAAGATTCAAAATGGTTGTTCTACTATGTCAGTTAAAGTCCCTGGTACTGCACCAAACCCTAGAGTTTTAGTGAGGTTTATCTATCAGTATTCTTTAACGCATCGTGGGCGGTAAAGTCCAAAAGGGTTAGGTGGAGGCCTTGAGACTGAACTCAAGACTAAAATTAGACGGTGTATAGTAGGTAAGTCGAGACTAGCTTATGATCTATGATTGCGTTTTTTGTTCAAGTTTCCTCCTATAAGTAGTGTGACAGATATATAATTAAAAACTATAAGAATCACAATCAAATCTTGTTGGGCATACTTCTTGCACAAGTTTGAGATTTGGCATCAACTTAGTGAAGAGCTCAATTAAGAAACAATTGCTAAAATATCGCTAACTGACATAAAGAAGGAGAAAAAAAGAGCCTTGAGAGAAAGGGAGATCAAAAGAGAGGGAGATTGAAAAGGACTTAGCTATTGGTGCCCCAAAATAGATGTGGGAGTCGTAGATGAATATGAAATTTGATGAGTTAGGGAAGACACAAGAGGGAGATTGAGAAAAGCTTACCTATTGGTTCCCCAAAAATAGATGTGGGAGTCGGAGATGACTATGAAATTTGATGAGTTAGGGAAGACAAACTGAGAAAAGGGCAAGTAATAGAGATGTTAAAGAGGAAATGCTAAAGGTCCTTTCTTCTTTAATATCTATATTTAGTTAATAATAATATATACTATAAGTTGTGTCCGAGTCACGTTCCAAGTTCAAAAGAAAAGTTGGGTATGGGTCAGGTCACATTTAAGTCAACGTATCTTGACAGGAGATTTTAACAACACTTTATATATATATATATATATATATATATATATATATATATATATATATATATATTGGAAGAAGGTAATTATATTAATTAAATCAAAAAATTACAAATACATGAGACAATTCAAGGGTGTGCCTTCCCTCTCATTATACTGACATTCTGCTCAATATTATGGATAATCTCAATGGTGGAAATCACCGACTCCTCAAAGATACGATTGTTTCGCTCCTTCTAGACATGCCAGACCGCTGTAGCAAATCTGATCTAGGCCTCGTTGTACCAAGACAAACCTCTCCGCTTCTCTCTTCTGATGACCTCGACGATTGCTCTCCAGTTATGGATCCCCTACTGGATAAGCCCAACCTATCATGTTAGGCTAGCCAAATATTCCACGCCATCGGACATTGGAAGAATATGTGTGTCATGGATTCATCCCTCTTCCGGCACAATATACATCTCTGGTCCTCCAGCTGCAGTCCAAATCTCCGCAACCTATCAAGTATGAGTAGTCTTCCCAGGCTCAATTTGTATAGACAATTATATTTTATGAGCAACAACTTTGGCCCATACCACATCCGCCAACTCCATCTCCGGGTGTGCAACTCTGACAGCATTAGCTACGGCTCTATGTGCGAACCGTTCCGTCCCAGTATTATCCCACATCCATGCATCAGTCTGAAGTGATGTGTCCACCCTCATCGTCCGAATGATCTTTCTAAATTGCTGCGTGTCGCCATGTAACTCCGGACGCCGGACTCCATTTCTAAGAATGATACTAACACGTTTTCTCCTTCCAGTCCCTCGACACGCCATTGACCCTCATTGCTCTATCAAGCTTTGCTGTGCAATTCATGGGTCAAACCATAGGTTTGTGGTCTTACCATCTTTGAAGACCCTCGAGATCAACTGTTTCAATTGAGAACTGTATAAAATAATACTTTTGAAAACAATTGAGTCATTATTGTTGGAAGACCTACTCCAAAAATTCTGTCCCCTCAAGTATCTGTTCTCCATCCAAGCTGCCCATATCGAGTCTCTCGAAAGAAACTTCCAAGTAAGCTTCAACCCAGGCACATCCCGGAGCAGTCGTAAAAGCTACAGACCTACTCCTCCTTATGCGGTCGACAAAGGGTATCCCACCTTATAGCATGTATCTCCTCTCTCCAAACAAAGTTGGCACAAATTTTCTCGATCCTATTAATCATAGATATCAGAAGAAGTATAGCCTGTAACCAAAAGTGGGCAATCGCCGTAATGACTGGGCGAACTAGCTCAATCCGTCCTCCAAAAGATAGGTTTTGGATATGCCACCCCTTAATTCGTCTCTGTGTATACTTAACTAGACTTTGACAATCCATATCTCTGGCGTAATTGACTGATAACGGGATCTCCAAGTATTTGCCCGGAAGCTCACCCCGCTCTACTCCCAGAAGTGATACAAGTTCCTCCTTATTCTTGCAGTGCTTATTAAAGTAAGCCTTGCTCTGGTCCCGATTCATGTGTAGACCCGAGTATAAACCGTACATCTCCATGATAGAGGCCACCTGAGTCATACCCTCCCTTGTTGGTTTCAAGAAAACGAGTAGATTATCTGCATAGATCAAATGCGACACATGAGGCATCACCCTCCTGTGAAGCAAAATAATCTGCTTACTGAGCACCGCAACCTCCATGAGACATGAGAAATATTCCATGACCAGAGTAAACAAATAAGGCGACATTGGGTCATTCTGTCTCAATCTCCTGTTGCTTCCAATGAATCCATGTGGCTGCCCCCGGATGAGCACAGAGAAAGTCGGGGTTGTGGTACACTCCCGAACCTTGGCTACCCACCTGCTATCAAAGTCCATAGCAAACATGATCTGATAGACAAATTTGCGGTTTATTGTATCATATGCCTTTCGAAGATCCAGTTTGATGCAAGCCTTGTCCCCTCCTGGTTTATTAAAATTTCGTACTATCTCATGATCTAATAGGTTGTTGTCAGTAATATTCCTCCCTTTGATGAATGCTGTCCTGGTTTATTAAAATTTCGTACCATCTCATGATCTAATAGGTTGTTGTCAGCAATATTCCTCCCTTTGATGAATGCTGTCTGGTACGGAGAAACCAGTTCCCGCATAATGCCCTCCATTCGCCGACACATCAAATACGTAATCAGTTTGTAGAGGTAGTTGCAACACGCGATGGGTCTGAAGTCCGCGAGCGAACTGGCACACATTAATGCGCATATATATATATATATATATATATATATATGTGCGTGTGTGTGAGTGTGAGCGGGGGGGGGGGGCACTACCGTTTAGGCCCCTCACCGCAAGGCACCCTCCTAAATTACTATACCCAACTTAATTCTTTAACAATATTGGTGACAATGCTATAAGTGGGAGAAATGGGATGAACTCATCTTGACGTTGGAAAGAGTGAAGTTAAGCACTGCACATATGGACAAGCACACACCCTTTTCACATTCTCACTTTTTCCATTTTGTTTTTAATACTCATAATCATGTCAAAATTAAGGTTTGGCTTATAACTTCCTTCCTATTTTTCATCTAGTATTGGTAGAGGCTAATGTCATCATATCATCTGTGTTGGTCCTTTTGGAACTGGAATATGTAGCAATATCTTCGTTTAGTCTGTAACCAAACCTTTGAATATTCTACAGGGTCAGATGTGGTAGATAAGGCATCAAGGAAAAGATAAGCATGGTTTAACCAGGCAATACCTATTTTGCTTATTATGGTTAGTATAGAAAGTGGAGGCTGCATTTGGCTAAATAAAATCAAATTCTATTAGGGCTCTTGGCCAATATTTATTGGAAATATAAAGCATATAAAATGACATCATTAACCCTAAATAGAAATAAAAATACATAAAATAATAAATGCAAAAATATATAAATAATATATTCTTCAACACATAGTCTAGCTCGGAAAGAGAGAAACTGGAGATCATTCGAAAAAGGAAGCCGAGGCTTCGATACTGAAGAAATCCCAAAAGAAAACCGAAGAAACCATCTGATGAAGGTTGGGGCTCCGAAACCAAATAATTCTTGTTACGGATCCATGTAGTCGGGACTTCATGACTGAATAAATCCCTAAATAAAATCATCTAAATTAGACAGGGACTCCGAAAACGGAGAAATTTTGGAAAAAAAATCCAAATAGGCTTGTGACTCTGAATCAAGAAATCTTTGGAAGAAATATTAAAGTAGGAAAATATTTGAAATACATCCGGGCTCGGAAAGATGAGAAATCCAAAAAAAACATCCAAAATACGTTATGACTTTGCGTATGGAAGAAATCCTAAGATAAGATACGAGGCTTCACATATTGAAGAAAATTTGGAAAAAAAAACATCTCAACAAATAATCTCAAGATAGCTGGGACTTCACATCTGAAAAAAATCTCGAAAGAAATAACCAAAACATCCGTGCCCGAAGTAGCTAACGAAGAGACTACATATATCACCAAGGAGGGAATCCTTATAGACGAAAAAGAGAAGAGAGATCCTAAGAAGAACACCTAGGACTTTGATACCTTGTAGAAAGTGTAGGCTACATTGTTACTAATGACATCAAATTTTATTAGGGCTCCTGGCCAATATTTATAGAAAATACAAAACATATAAAATAATATCATTAACCCTAACTAGAAAAAAAAAACATAAATATAAAATGCAAAAAGAAAAAGAAAAATAATTTATTCTTCAATAGTTAGGGACATAGTTATTGAAATGCGCCTAGGTGCGGCGTGCACTGATATGCCTCTCTTTGGATCATTTATTCTTCAACAGTTAGGGACAGTTATTGAAATGCGCCTAGGTGCGAAGTGCAGTGATATGCCTCGCTTCATCCAAAGCTTAATATAGTTGCTAAAGCAACTCTTAAGAGTTGTCTCACTGCTAAAGCAACTCCTAAGTGTGGTCGTCCAGTGAGACGCAAGTCGTGTGTGTTTTGGAGGTTCTTTAGAATTTGACCTGAACCAATTCTCACCCAACTTACATGAGTTCTTTTAAAATTCTACCCCAATCCAATTCTAACCTGACCCGGATTCGACCCATTAGCTAAGTAAATAGCCATATTTGCGATATGTCACAAGAGCAGAATAGGAATACTCCCTTATAGCTAGTTCAAGCAAATTCTTCCAATCCTTTTCTGAGTTTATATTTTCTTACCACTCGCATATATGCACAACAGTTATCCAAATGCCATCTATATGTATACTGAAAGAGGTGGCATGGAACCATTTTATCTACTCTCTGTTATATTGTTGTAACTGTAATTAAAATCTGTGATAAAAGCCTACATTGAATACATAAATTTATTACCTCTAAGAGTTTAATTTCAGTTTGCATCATCTTATGAAGATATTTTGTTTCACTCTTCAACATCCTTATATTACTGTAGGTTTACAGTTTGCTACAAGGAAAAAGAGACGTCGAGACAATACTCACAATGGGAATTATGGAAGATGTTACAATTATTCCACAACCAGCTGGAGGTGAATTTCATTTTGCAATATCTTTTTAACTGTTCATAATTTTTTCATGTAAAATTCCCCTTGCAGTCTCTTTTACACTCGTAATTGATGTTAACACTTTATACTATTTTAGTGAGCTATAAATGGTTTTACCAATATTATGATCTGGCTGCATTGTCAAAAATCTTCTGTTACCTGATTGATTTTTTCCACATCCTATTATTAATGTTTTTTTCTCTTCTGTATATATATATATATTTAGTCATAATACATGTTCTGAAGGTGTTCGGAGATCTTATGCCAGCTTCTGTCACCATTGTGTAATAATATCTTCTAGGTTAAATATAATCCTCAAACATCAGAATCCACTTGACTACAATATTATATACCACACCTTTCCATTAGATTGTTCTTAGATGTTTTTTCTTGAGGAAAGTAGAATAATGCAATTCTGGAAGTATTAACAGCTACATTTAAAATTGTACAACTGGTGGATGAAGAACACAAGTTCTTGCTAAAACCCTTATCATCATAACATTTATCCAATTTGCGTTAGTCAATATTGCCCCCCATTGACATAAAACCTATGAATTATGTTTCTCATTTATACATGATATTTACACCATTCTCCAATCTAAGGTAAACCCTTATTAAGGTGTTGCCAATTTTTCTAAGACTTCCTTTCTTTCAGTTGTGCTCATAGTTATTGGGAATACCCTAACACCTGTCAGATCACGTTCCCATTCAAGCCCCCAATTCGTGGCACGTTTGCGATTTGTATCGTTATGGTACTCAATCTGGATCATTATGGTAATTGATTCGGATTGCTAAATCTGTCCGGATCTGAAAATAACAATCAAATCTCATTGTAAACTTGCTTTTGCAGAAACTGTAGTTGTTTCTTCCAAAGATATAAAAAGTTAGAAACAAGCTTGAGTTTTTCTGTTAATTTGGGGCTATGTAGCTACATTTCTTATGAATTCAGACTTTTTGGTTCTTACTGTAGTTGTTTCTTCATTTCTTCATAAGTCATGACTCATGAGCCACCACTTGTTTTGCATGCTCATGGAAAGAAGAGAATGAGGATACAATGTTTACGATGGTTTTATTATTTTGTATGAATGTTAGTCTTTTCATTCATGTTTTTGTCTGGCACAATTGTTAATTTTTCTGGAATGTCTTGTTATAGTTCATGATGCACGATTATGAATCAACTTTTATCTTATTGAACGAATTGTACTAAATCAATTTGTATCTTATTTAGTGATGAAAGTCTGGCACAATTGTTAATTTTCTGGATGTCTGTTATAGTTCATGATGCACGATTATGAATCAACTTTTATCTTATTGAATGAAATGAAGCAACGAGCTTTGAATTTTACTATGTTTTCTATAGGGATTTATTTCTTGATGACATAATTATTTAGTTGAATTTTGAACTAAGTAGCTTAATTCACCCAAAGGGTAAAGTGTACCACAGAACTGAGTATGAGAACTAACATATACTGTTACGCGCTTCTTCTTACTTAGCGAAGGCACGCGTAATTGGACGATGGGACGAAGACGATGAAGAAGCCGTCTGGTCTTGTGACCGGCCGGCCTTGGTGTTGCGTCTTGTCGCAGGCGCGAGCGCTTCTCAGATCGAGAGAAGTACCGCCTATGTTTTTGATTAAACTTTTCTTTGATAATCTTCTCAAGAGAATTTCCACTTGTATATATAGATAGAGGATAACTACAATTGCTAACCATAATTTGTTGGAAAGGAAACTAAATCATACTAATTATTGCTAATAATATTACTAGTAATTTCTTTCCTTGAATGCCGCCGGCTAGGTATGGGCAACCCTAGCCGGGTCTTGTTTGTCTATCCCTTTGGCCGGTCCATGTGAGTAACGGGTATAGGTTTCGTTCGAACCGACCCGTAACAATACTCCCTCCCTTCAAATCCAACGCGTCATCGCGCTGGAAGCCGGGATGAAGGCGTTCGAGGGTGTCGTGTTGGACCCATGTAGCATCGTCAGCGGTTTCTTCTGCCTAGCGAACCAAGTACTCGCGGGTGTCAGCAACCATCCTAGTATCAAGTATCTCCGCCGGGACCGGGTGTTCGCTTGGTGTGAGGTCGGCGGGTAAGGCTGGTACTACCGTCGATGGTGGACCACGGAATGGCTTCAGCAAGGATACATGGAAGACGTTGTAGAGGCGGACGTCGGTTGGAAGCTCAAGTTGATAGGCCACCGTGCCAACCAGAGCAGAGACTCGGAAGGGCCCAAAGAAGCGAGGAGCGAGCTTGTGGTCAGTTGTGTGCCTCGGAGTGGATTGTCGATGTCGTTGGAGACGCACCCACCCCTAATCGCCCGGGCTGAAGATGACCTCTCGGTGGCGAGCATTATATACTTGCCGCATCCGATTCTGAGCATGGTGGAGGCGCTGTCTTGCTTGTTCGAGAACCGTGGCACGATCATTGAGGTGGCGGTCGACAACATCAATCACGGAGGCGCCGGCCTTATAGGGAAGCATGACGGGAGGAGGCCGGCCGTATACGAGCTCAAAATGGGTGGTGCGGTGAGCCGAGTGAAAGGAGGTGTTGTAGCAGAACTCAGCCCACGGAAGCCAGTAAGTCCACGTTTTGGGTTTGTCAGCTACGAAACAACGGAGGTACATCTCCATTGTCCGATTGACCACTTCCATCTGCCCATCTGACTGTGGGTGGTATGCTGAGGACAAGAACAACTTAGTACCTTACCGTCGGAAAGTGTCCTACCAGTAGACGCTGGTAAACACAGGGTCGCGATCGTTGACGATGGTATCGGGAATACCATGTAGACGCACCACCGTATCAAAGAAAACCTGTGCGACTGATGATGCCGAAAATGGTGACTCATCGCCATGAAATGTGCATACTTAGACAACCAGTCCACTACTACCAAGACGACGGATTTGCCCTTGGAACGGGGCAACGGGGCAACTGAGTCACAAAGTCCATGGAAATATTGGCCCACACATGTTGTGGAATTGGCAGAGGCTGTAGCAGGCCTGCAAGGTTGAGAGTGGATGTCTTGTTGCGTTGGCAGGTGGCACATATGGCCACCTAATCCTCAATAGTGCGGCGTAAACCGGACCAGAAAAACTCTTTACGCACTCGCTCCAGCGTCTTGGTACTGCCCTCATGTGTGCTGTCGTGGAAGTGGCAGATGATGCGGGGGACCAGTGGCGAGGACTCCGGAATGAAGAGATGCCCGCGGTAGTAGATGAGGCTGCCAGTCTCCTTCTAGCCGGCCTCAGACTGAGAGGCCGAGATGGTTGCCCGCCGCATGACGACTGCCTCGTCGGCAGCAAGCGCGAAGAGCCACTCCTGCTCAAGTGCGAGCACTGGCCGGGAAAGTGCTGCGCAATCAGGAATATCGGTGTCAATACGGGAGAGTGCGTCGGCCGCTTGGTTGAGTTTGCCTGGCTTGTGCTCTACGTGAAATGAGAAGTCCATGAGTTTATTCAACCAATGTTGCTGCAGGGGTGTGACGAGGGCCTGCTCGAGCATGAACTTGAGACTGTAATGATCTGTGCGGACGCTGAAATTCCTGTCCCATAAGTACGGACGATAATGTCGGATGGCCTTGGAGAGGCCGATGAGCTCCCTCTCGTAAGCTGTCAACTTGGCATGATGTGCCGCAAGCTTCCGACTAAAAAATGCTACTGGATGGCCCTCTTGATGTAAGACTGCGCCGATGTCCTGTTCCGATGCGTCGCACTCGATGACGAAGTCGGTAGAGAAGTCGGGAAGACGCAAGACGGGGGGCGACGTGAGAGCGGATTTGAGGTTGTTGAAGGCGGTGTCGGCGAGGTCCGTCCAAATGAAGGCGTTCCGCTTGAGCAGGTCGCTGAGTGGTGCCGCTATCTCGCCGTAGCCCCTGATGAATCGCCGATAGTAGCCGGCAAAGCCGAGAAAGCCCCGAAGAGCCCGCATGTTGGTCGGACCTGGCCATTCGGCCACGGCGGCCAGTTTGGCAGGTCAGCTGCTACCCCACTGCTGGAAATGATATGTCCCAAGTAGGACACCTGCCGCTCTGCGAAGGTACACTTGGTCATCTTCAGGTGCAACTAGTGGTGGTGTAGTGTCTCAAACACTGTCTTGAGGTGGCGAAGGTGCTCTTCCATGGAGGGGCTGTACACAAGAATATCGTCGAAGAAAACAAGTACAAATTTCCGTAGAAAATGTTGGAATACCTCGTTCATTAGGGCCTCGAAGGTCGAAGGGGCGTTGGTGAGGCCAAACGGCATTACGAGGAACTCGAAGTGCCCGTTGTGCGTGCGAAAGGCTGTCTTGTCGATGTCCTCGTCCGCCATTCGAACCTGATGGTAGCTTAAGCGGAGGTCGAGCTTGGAGAAGAAAGCTGCGCCATAGTGCTCATCGAATAACTCCTCCGCCACTGGGATTGGGAATTTGTCTTTGACGGTCTTGTCATTGAGTTGGCGGTAGTCCACGCAGAAGCGCCAAGTGCCATCGGTCTTCCTGACGAGCAACACAGGGGAGGAGAAGGGTGATCGGCTGGCGCGAATGAGATCCTGCGCTAACATCTCGTCGCATTGCCTCTCTAGCTCGTCCTTCTGGCGGAACGGATAACGGTATGGCCGAACCACGATCGGCTCAGCGCCTTCCCTGAGGCGGATGCGGTGATCACATGAACGATGAGGCGGTAATGTGGAGGGAAGCTCGAAGATGAAGGCGAAGTTGTGGATGAGGATCTGGAGAGGTGGTTCGTCGCTGGCATGGATGGCCGCGACCGTGAGGGGCTGATCATCGTGACGGGGAGGCCCGAGAGAAGGATGTCGCGGTCTTGGAAGGTGAAGCGCATGGTGAGGTGCCGGAAGTCCCACCCGATCTCGTCCAGTGTTTCGAGCCATTCGACGCCTAAAACGAAGTCAAAACGATCGAGAGGGATGACCATGAAGGGGGCTGCGAAGGTATGGTCCGCCACTGTAAAGGTTAATATGCCGAGCTCCCCGAAGCAAGGTAGCACCTTTCCGTTTGCAACCCGGACCGTTCTTGCTGCTTCTGGTGTCGTGCGCAAGCCGAGTCATTGCGCAACATAGCAACTAACAAAGTTGTGAGTGCTTCCTGAATCAACTAAGCAAAGAAGTAGCACCCCGTGGATCTGAATGAGAAGCTGCATTGTCCCCCCTTTATGGCCATGGATGGCTAAAGTGGAGATTGACGGTCGGCCATCCTCGTCGAACTCTTCCCTTAAGAAATCGGCCTCTTCGTCTTCCGGTACCTCTAGATAAAAGAGGACTTACAGCGGTGCCCGAGGGAGTATGTCTCGTCGTAGTTGAAGCAGAGGCCCTTTGCTTTGCGCTCAGACATCTCAGTTGCGTTGAGCCGACGAGCCAGCGGAAGTGGCCTGGACGGCCGTCTCTGAGGTGCTGGTCAGTCCTGCTGCGGAGAGCCCTAGTGTAACGCCCGCAACCGCACGGTGCGTTACGCTGAGTCGGATTGAATGAAACAAATGCTGATTATATTTGATTTGTTGGATTTGGGAAGAAGTATTGATTGAGTTGGTTTCTTGTGCAGATGGCTAGCGGGTTCGATGGGATTCATGTGTTCGTTCAGAGCAGTACTGAGATAGCTGGATTGGAATGATAATGCCATCTTCCTTAGTCCGATCGGTCGGATGATTTAGAGAGCACGGCCTGCTCGCACGGTCATACCAGTTGAGTAGATCGCGCTTGCATCGGACCACGGGTTCAAGGGATTGGCCGTATCGGCAGGACAAGATGCTTAGCGGGACTTCTAGCAGGACTTGCTACCCGGACTGATAGGGCGCGCCGCTAATGCTTGGAAATATGTCCCTAAGGTGTCGATCACACCAATGACCGTAAAGAATGGAACACATGCTAATTATTGTCTTGTGCAGATGGTAAGTATACTTGTATTTCGTTGCAGGGAAGGCGTGCATCGATTGAGTAAGCAATCGGTGTACTAGTTGGATTCGATGCTATTTTCATTCCTATCAAAACATGCAACTGATATGAATTGATTTCACTTGCTTCCTTATAGAAGTTATCTTAATGCATGCTCGCCCCTAAAAAGCTAGTGTCGATTTAGTCGAGTGGGTTCATCCCGCTCACCAGTACAAGTTGAGTACTAACCCACGTTGCGGGCAACTATTTCAGGCAATCAGACGATACAACGCTAGTGCATAGCGAGGAGGCGTTAGGAGCACCTCTATTTTGAAGTATAGCTGGAGTCAGTTCATTTTGGAGGTACGGACTGGAATATGAGAATCACTACACTGAGGCGTGCATAGAGTGTACGTCGTTGCTTGGATAGGATTGTGGCTTGAATTGATTTGCGCGTTGGATAGTTGGAGCTAGAGTTGGAATATTGCATTTGAGGCAGTTGGTTGAATGATTGGGATTATGCTTGGACAGTTGGAATGATACATTGAGTCAATGGGAACATCAGGAATTCGGGCGAGCGAGCGTGCATCCGTGCATGAGTATCACTTGGTCGCTTTGTCTTGCAAAGCGAGCAGTTGTGGTTCGAAACCGAACAACTGCATCGGCGAGGGCATTGTGCCACTATTGGGGCATTGTGCCATGGGTTTGCTTTGAGCATGGGTGTTGCACCAATTTAAAATACATTGCTGAGAAGCGGCATTATGAATATGGGATAACTTGATATTTGGTGCCTTGGGCTATATGTTGATGAATGGTTATGGATGTTTTGGTTGGATATTTGGTTATGGATGTTTTGGTTGGATAATTCATGGAACGAGTCTAGGATCGCTTGGTGGGGCGAGAATGTTCGATCCTCTCGTCATACCTACTTTCTGCATGTCACGGACAACCTGTGTACACAGGGTTTGACATTTCCTCGAAACGGCATTCCGGGGCACTGGAACCGTATCGATCCGGAGGAAAATATTGATTCGTGCTAGTCACGATGCATTGCAGGACCTCCAACGGGGCTTGCTATCCGGGCTGATAGGGCGCACCGTTAATGCTTGGAATATGTCCTTTATGGCTTTGCCAGTGACTTCATATAGATAAGAGTTGGTTTGCTTTACTTTGGTTGGTTTGTGCTTCGTGTAGGCGCGGCCACCTTGCCTCGGCAAGAGTGTGCACTATGAGATTTGATTGTAAACTTTGGTTGAGGATGTATATTGAGGCATTGGATTATTGGTTCGATAGTCGCGTTGCTTGGGCTTTGAGTAGGACGGTTTGCATGCTAGTTTCCTTCGGGTTGGATATATGTATTGCTTGTCGATTGGTTTGAGTTGAATGCTTGCATGCTTAAACTGCTTTACAGCTTTTCTTAACATGTCATCCCTATGCCATGAAATGAATCTAGGATTCAACTAGAAAGATCACCATTTAACTGTTTGCATTCACTATTTTACTTAGTGTCGGCTTAGGCGAGTGGGTTACCCCGCTCACCAGTACGGTTGTGTACTGACCTACGTTTGTGGGCAATATTTCAGGTACGCAGGCGTAGTGGCGCTGCTTGGATATACAAGGCATGATGTATGAACTGTAAGTACCTTTGTGGGCTAGAGAAAAGAGCAAGAGCATTTCATCGTCTCCGTGGCATCGCCTTTGTGGCATTGCCTTCGGGGCATTTCATTTGGACCCTATCGAGAGCTTCGCTGCGTATTACTCTGATGTGTGCTTGGTACACAATACTTGACTTCCGCTGCAACTTGGTCGTTTCGATGATAACTTTGGTGTTTGACAACATCGCCTTGTACGAGCGCAACTCCAGGCTCGTACGGCATCACGTCCCGATATAGAACGATTGTCCTGCGGGAGAGCTGTAAACGTGGTGATTCACGTTCAGCAGGGACTATTGAGCTTGCGGGAGATTGGGGCGTGACAAATTGGTATCAGAGTAGAGTATGGTAGATCCATAGAACGACCCTTGAGGCGGCGTATTTGGGGATGCGTCGAGGGCAGATGTGAGTAATGTGTGTAGGAGATTTGGCTTATTGACTGAGTGTTGGATTTGAGAGACCCTTGGGATAGTCTTCAGCTGAAGATGCAGCCGGAAGATCGAAGCGATGGTGGGATTGGCCTAAGTCAACTGATGAGATTCTGAGTCACAGATTTTTATCGATGGTATCGCCTCTGACTCATCGTGCCCTGGAAGGGAATAGCATTCATATGAATTGACGACTGTGAAACTAGCTCGTAAAGTTAAAGCAGCGGCTCGTTCAGATCAAATCCTTGCGAATACTGGAAGGGACAGATTTGCCTCAGATTTACAAGATGTCTCAGAACTTAGTCTGGGAAGCGTGCTCGTTCAGAAGGCAAAGGTGATATCCTATGCTTCGAGGCAGTGGAAGCAGCGCGAAGAACTATCCATGCGCAACCTAGGAATTGTGGCGAGTGTGTCCACGTTGAAATTGTGGCGACACTATCCCTTTGGCGTGGCGGCAAAATCTTCGTGGATCACACGAACCTCAATATAGATGTTCACCCAGCGAGGTATTGAGATTGAGGAAGAGGTGTTTGGTTGAGTTGATAAAGGCAAAGTTTGATATTTGGGTAAGTCGCCTAGTTGGGGTAGTATCAGTTGAGTTGATCGTTCGGTGCATAAGATATGTTTGGAAATGCTGCTAGTGCGGATTCAAAAATAGTTGGATGGATTGAGTTGGAACACGAACTGATTGAGTCGGTGGAAAATCATCATATTTGAGAATAGTGCTCAAGCGAACATGTTGGAATGGAAATCATGATTTGGTTCAATTGGGAGTAAAGCAAATGGATGCCTCGAACATATAGATACCCTTGTAACTTGTTCAAATTTGCTATCGCAAAGCTCGGCTGAAATATATGTATTTTAGGGACGCCTTCAATATGTGTACGATCCAAAACTAAGCGATACGAAGAATTCGTATTGAGCTGCAAGGAGGATGTGGAAATTCGAAAATTTGTACGAGCGTTCAGCAGAGCGAGATGCTGAGTCAGGATCGTGAGTATGAGAGTTGCATAGAGCAGATCTAAGGAATTGGACAAACGACATGTGATAGGAATGAGTAACAGCACGGTTCGTGGACGAACCTGATTTCTAAGTGGTATATTATGTAACGCCCGCAACCGCACGGTGCGTTACGCTGAGTCGGATTGAATGAAACAAATGCTGATTACATTTGATTTGTTGGATTTGGGAAGAAGTATTGATTGAGTTGGTTTCTTGTGCAGATGGCTAGCGGGTTCGATGGGATTCATGTGTTCGTTCAGAGCAGTACTGAGATAGCTAGATTGGAATGATAATGCCATCTTCCTTAGTCCGATCGGTCGGATGATTTAGAGAGCACGGCCTGCTTGCACGGTCATACCAGTTGAGTAGATCGCGCTTGCATCGGACCACGGGTTCAAGGGATTGGCCGTATCGGCAGGACAAGATGCTTAACGGGATCAAACATTGTGAGTGGGCTCTTTCCCTTCTCCTCTACTCCTTCATGCCTAATAATATGGAAACACGTAAAAGGCTTGAACACTCGGACTGGAATATGAGAATCACTACACTGAGGCGTGCATAGAGTGTACGTCGTTGCTTGGATAGGATTGTGGCTTGAATTGATTTGCGCGTTGGATAGTTGGAGCTAGAGTTGGAATATTGCATTTGAGGCAGTTGGTTGAATGATTGAGATTATGCTTGGACAGTTGGAATGATACATTGAGTCAATGGGAACATCGGGCGAGCGAGCGTGCATCCGTGCATGAGTATCACTTGGTCGCTTTGTCTTGCAAAGCGAGCAGTTGTGGTTCGAAACCGAACAACTGCATCGACGAGGACATTGTGCCACTATTGGGGCATTGTGCCATGGGTTTGCTTTGAGCATGGGTGTTGCACCAATTTAAAATACATTGCTGAGAAGCGGCATTGTGAATATGGGATAACTTGATATTTGGTGCCTTGGGCTATATGTTGATGAATGGTTATGGATGTTTTGGTTGGATATTTGGTTATGGATGTTTTGGTTGGATAATTCATGGAACGAGTCTAGGATCGCTTGGTGGGGCGAGAATGTTCGATCCTCTCGTCATACCTACTTTCTGCATGTCACGGACAACCTGTGTACACAGGGTTTGACATTTCCTCGAAACGGCATTTCGGGGCACTGGAACCGTATCGATCCGGAGGGAAATATTGATTCGTGCTAGTCACGATGCATTACGGGACCTCCAACGGGACTTGCTACCCGGGCTGATAGGGCGCACCGTTAATGCTTGGAATGTCCTTTATGGCTTTGCCAGTGACTTCATATAGATAAGAGTTGGTTTGCTTTACTTTGGTTGGTTTGTGCTTCGTGTAGGCGCGGCCACCTTGCCTCGGCAAGAGTGCGCACTATGAGATTTGATTGTAAACTTTGGTTGAGGATGTATATTGAGGCATTGGATTATTGGTTCGATAGTCGCGTTGCTTGGGCTTTGAGTAGGACGGTTTGCATGCTAGTTTCCTTCGGGTTGGATATATGTATTGCTTGTCGATTGGTTTGAGTTGAATGCTTGCATGCTTAAACTACTTTACAGCTTTCCTTAACATGTCATCCCTATGCCATGAAATGAATCTAGGATTCAACTAGAAAGATCACCATTTAACTGTTTGCATTCACTATTTTACTTAGTGTCGGCTTAGGCGAGTGGGTTACCCCTCTCACCAGTACGGTTGTGTACTGACCCACGTTTGTGGGCAATATTTCAGGTACGCAGGCGTAGTGGCGCTGCTTGGATATACAAGACATGATGTATGAACTGTAAGTACCTTTGTGGGCTAAAGAAAAGAGCAAGAGCATTTCATCGTCTCCGTGGCATCGCCTTTGTGGCATTGCCTTCGGGGCATTTCATTTGGACCCTATCGAGAGCTTCGCTGCGTATTACTCTGATGTGTGCTTGGTACACAATACTTGACTTCCGCTGCAACTTGGTCGTTTCGATGATAACTTTGGTGTTTGACAACATCGCCTTGTACGAGCGCAACTCCAGGCTCGTACGGCATCACGTCCCGATATAGAACGATTGTACTGCGGGAGAGCTGTAAACGTGGTGATTCACGTTCAGCAGGGACTATTGAGCTTTCGGGAGATTGGAGCGTGACACCTAGAGCGTGGGACCCGTCGCCAGAGGCCGGTTTGCTGAAAGAGGGGCCCGGGATAGCCGGTCTCTGCTTGGGTGCCGCGTAGCGCGCGGACGGGAATCGCCCACCTTGATTGAGGCTTCCGAAAATGGCTGTGGTGCCACCGTCCGTCTACCTATGCTCCGTCTCGCGCGCGCACCGCATGGCATGTGTGAGGGTCAATGGCCGGTCGCGGTGCGCATCCTGGCCCATGGTTATCGTCAAGCCGGAGATGTAGATGTCGTTCTCCTCGTCGCTGGACAGGCGCGGGACTCGAGATAGCAGGAATTGAAATTCTCGGTTGAAATCCACTACCGTGCCCGTCTGCTTGAGGGATATGAGATCCCCTAATGCCCCGCGATGCGTGGGAATGCTGAATCGGATGAGAAGCTCGTCATAGAAGTGCCCCTAGTCGATCTAGCCTACCCGTCGAGCCAAAACTGAGCCTTGCCTTCAAGTTTGAGTCCCACCATCTGGACTTGCTCCTCCTCTTGAATACGGTGGAGTTCGCAGAACCGCTCACAATGACGCACCCAAAGTAAAGGATCGCCGGTGCCATCGTAAGGTTGTAAGTTGAGACGTGGAAAGCGCGATAGCCAGCGTTCCTCGTCGACGTCGCCTCGGCCTCCACGACGTTCAGCCCCCTCGTAGAAATGGCGAGGGTCGGGTGAGCGGCGGTATCTGTCGTTGTCGCGGAAGGGGTCGTGGTTGTCGCCGCGAGGGGGGTCGTGGCGAGGTGGGTCGCGGTAGTAGTCGTTGTGGAAAGGAGCCCCGCACAGGGTTCATCGTAATGAACTCCTCGTGGGTGGGTCGTGATGGGGTGGAGGGAGGACCCGAGGGGTCTGTTGAAGCGGGGGAGGACTCGCGGGGGGCTATCAGGCCCGTGGGGGGCCTGTCGTCGGCTTGCGGGTGTCTCCTCTGTGGGCTGCCGCTGCCGTGTGGGCCCTGCAGGGGGCTGGTACTGCGAGGGGGTGAGGTGCCGTGGTCGGTTGTGGTGGTTGTCGAGTTCGCGAGCAACGCGTTGATTTTTGAGGCGAGATCGGCGATGGAGGTGTGGGTCGCAGCGGTACTCTCGGCCTGGACGTCGAGACACTTGCGGATGCCGTCGACGGTGGCCTCGAGTCGAAGGAGGCGTTCGTCGTTGGATGGTGGTGTAGGTGCCATGAGGTCGGGAGGATCGAACTGCTCTGATACCAACTTGTTACGCGCTTCTTTTTGCTTAGCGAAGGCACGCGTAACTGGACGTTGGGACGAAGACGATGAAGAAGCCGTCTGGTCTTGTGATCGGTCGGCCTTGGTGTTGCGTCTTGTAACAGGCGCGAGCGCTTCTAAGATCGGAAGAAGTACCGCCTATGTTTTTTATTAAATTTTTCTTTGATAATCTTCTTAAGAAAATTTTTACCTCTATATATAGATAGATGATAGCTACAATGGCTAACCATAATTTGTTGGAAAAGAAACTAAATCATACTAATTATTGCTAATAATATTACTAGTAATTTCTTTTCTTGAAAGAAAAGATATTATTAGCAATATTGCTAATAATATCTTCCTTGAAAGGAAACTAATTATTGTTAATAATATTACTAATAATATTGTCAAGTAATATATTTTCTTTGAAGGAAAGACATTATTTGCAATATTGCTAATAATATCTTCCTTGAAAAGAAACTAACTATTGCTAATATTACTAATAATATTGCCAAGTAATATCTTTTATTTCAAGGAAAATATCTTCCTTGAAAGGAAAATAACTATTGCTAATATTACTAATAATATTGCCAAGTAATGCCGCCGGCTAGGTATGGACAACCCTAGCCGGGTCTTGTGTGTCTTTCCCTTTGGTCGGTCCATATGAGTAACAGGTATAGGTTCGTCCGAACCGACCCGTAACATATACACCAAAAACTCTTGGAGTTAAAGTTCCATTATCCCATGGGATGTAAGCTCGGAGACTTTGGTAGAGTCGCCAGTTAACTCAAGATAGCAAAAGTAGGCCATCTCTTAATTGGACTGATGAGACAACATCCAAGGATCCTCTGCTGTCCAGGTATTGGTATCATCACCCTACTTGCAAAGTCAGTCTAGATCTCACAACTTTGATCCATGCACAATCTTTCATGCACATGAAAACCATTTTGTGATTTACAATTTGATGAAGAAAGAGGTAAATTATACTTTTGGTGAATAACCTCAGTTGTATGGACTAGGATGGAACAAGTCCCCATAAGCAGCTTTCCGTGGTGCATGTTAGAAAGATTTTGGTCGTTTGATCCCAATGCAATCCTCTTTTGAGCTACAAATTTCATTCCAATTTCAGCATTAGTATTTCACTTGTTTAAGCCATCAGAATTGATTGATGACTGTCGATTTTGATGGGAACTTGGTTTCCATCAGGAAATGCATAAAGGATCGGTTATGATTCACAGACGACACATAAATCAACAACCATCTCTACCATCTCTTTACCAAACAAGGACAGAACGAGGACGCTTGATCTTTGTCAGACTCTGCTTCCTAACTAGTTACACTACCAATAATAATAATGAGAGAATCCGATAGGATTCATAGGCTAAACATAGGTACACAACCATCTCTTCACCAAACAAGGACATAGGGAGGAAGCTAGATCTATGCAAGGCTACGTTTCCTATCATGTTATACGAGATAATAATAATAATAAGAGAATCAGATAAGATTTATACTGTAGACATAGGTCAACAACTACCTCTTCACCAAACAAGGACTGAGGAAGGAAGCTAGATTTATGCCAGACTATGTTTCCTATCCTGCTATTGTAGTTAATAATAAACATGATAGGGGATTAAGAAAAATAAACTAGAAGCAGTACATGACCAACCATGAACTTACTGCTTGATACAGTTAACTAAATAGGGTTATCACAATCATAATTACTACTGGATACAAGTTGAGGAATGCTAGCGTTTAGCACACTGCAGATATCTGGTGGCCCTGGACCGAAAATATAATTAGGTAATATAAATATAAAACATAAGGTGGGCGCCTTGAAAGCACATGAACTAAAATACACAGGTCAAGTTTGGAATGCAGACAACATTGCATACTAGAAAGGATTATGGGTCTATGCAATCTGGATTACCATGTCTTGAACCCCGAGCTAGAGAGGTTGCATAAAACACAAATATCCTCCCCTTCTAATGATCTAGAGGAGATATACTAGTTGATTACCTATCATGTTCATTTATCGATTCTCAATCTATGTAGATTGGAGAATCGTCCTAGAATGACGTGCACGTTGATCATGATAATTCTCGAGCTAACATCGACGATTATCCTCGTATCATACTTCACATACTGGATTGGATAAGTCATCGTGTTAGATTGTAATTGAGGTATCCGCCTCGCATTACAGGACGACACTAAAGGTTATACAGGTCCAAGAATGCATGTGGCTTGACAAACAACCAAACAAAAAAGGCTACAATAGAATATCAACAAGAGATCATATAAATGATTACATGATACGAGACTTGAACTTGAAGTGACCTTGCGTCACGGTTCAATTTCATGTATTGTACATGAATAGCTCGTAATATGTGCCTGCGGATACTCCAGACGGGCGCGAGCTCGCTCTATATGAGCGAACTACACACAAGAATTAATTACAGTGCTCGTGCGAAAAAATCATGTTAGGTCAATAAAAATTAACATTAATTAACTAATTCATTGCATAAGGAAATGAGAACAAATATTCAAGAAATCCTTTTATAAATACACAAATATGAGTTTAAAAGTCAAGAAGAGGCACTGGAAAAGTCTACAGAAAAACCCGACACAAACGTCTCAAGGAAAACTCCAATTTGAGAAAATCAGTCATGACAGTATATTGTCCAGTATACTATTTTGGTAAAGAGAACTTTATATATAAAATCACGCACAAACAATATATTGGGCACTATATTGTCCAGTTTACTATTTGGGACATAGAGCAATTATATATAAAATACTGTGCTGATAGTATATTGGGCTGTATACTGCCTGCACTGTGTAAGGGCAGAAAAGGGATTGAACCCATGCCGATTCGCACGAAATTGTTTGTCGGTCGACCGATTCACAACAAAATCAAAATTCGAAATGCTACGTGCTCGATATCACTTGTAGATGCCATGTACAAAGAATCATGACTAACCTTTGCAATAAAATGAGTTGTCGACAAAACTACGAAATCTAATAAAACGATCGAAACTCGATCGATTTGAGTCCCGTCAAGAGCAATGGGCTCGATACATCAAGTACTTCCGACTACGAACAATGACAATTAAAATCAAGGAGAAAATCCAAGAGTTCACATTAAACCATATCAAAACCAAACCAAAATCAATATTTTAGGTCAAGAGCAAGGGGTACTTGCCTACGGGCGGACGATACGACCGGCACGGATTCCTAGGATGCTGTGCAGTGCTCGTGTCCACCACAAGGTCGGCTCAAAAGCACAAGTCTCGTTTCCTCGACACTCATGAGCTCTCGCGAGAAGAGGTGGTGAAGTGAAGGAGTGAGAGAGAAGGGGAGTTCTCTTTCCTTGGCTCAAGAGAAAACAAGAGAATGAGAAATAATGAGGGCTCTCACCCTTTTATAAAATCCCATAAACAGTTGTTGGACTGAAATCCAACGGTTGAAAATGACATGCATAGTCCAAAATCCCACTCACAACAAGAAAATAGTATACTGGACAATATGTTATCAGGCAGAAATATTAGAAAAAGTTTTATTTTCAAGGGATCCGGTTCTACGCATGGGTCCTAGTCGGGGTACATGGCCGTGCCATGAGTCTCTATAAGTTTGGGGTGGTTTACAGGTTTGTACGGTTCTCAATAAACTCAAAAAACTTAAAGTTAACTAAGTCATTAATTCGATTCATAATTAGGATATCGCTCAAATATCGTACTCTTACGATACCGTGACATGAAAACCGAGAAACCACTGAAACAAAATATAAACCCTAGAAAAGCTGGTTAAAACCAAGGTACCAACTCAAAACTGATTCACGAAATCCGAGACACGGATCTAAGAAAATACAAATATGTTTTTTGAGAAAAATTTTAAATACCGAAATTTCAGAAATCCGAAAACGGCCTCACAGATTGCTGTTGGATACTCAGCTCCACTTGCACTTACTACTGCTGTTTTTTGGTCCATCTTTGACGGTTGCATTGTATTCTAGGCGGAACACATCATCCTTATGCATCCATGGAACACATTATCCTTGTGCTTCTATTTCACACATTAGGTGTAGATGGTTTATCGGGAAACTCTCTATTTAGCTCTGTGCATGACTCCTCGGACCTCAAGTTCTATCAGGAAACCACTGAAATTGAACAAAGACAGAAATCTAACCACATGAACCAGGTTGGTAGGTATTGCCTGAATAGAAGACTTGGCAAGTGTTATCTTTTGCACCGTGGAGATCGTACAAAATTTCCATCCTGCAATCTGCTACTGAATCTGATCCTTAATAGGGTCAAAATCCAAGTAATTTAGCGTGGTAGTACTTTCCTTGGCCAACAAATTTGAGATATTTTAAGATGATAAAAAATGAGGGTGCATTAACATCCTGGTTTCTTATGAAAGAATAATTGTTCAACATGTTCATCTCTCCTGCTGCTTTAACTATTTTTAAAGAAGAATACAGTCATATACTACCATTGGCATACCACAAGTGACAAATGGATCACCATGCCCGTTCCAGGAAATACCACCATCACTATGGAGCTAAAGGATATCATCATCTCAATTCAATATATAATTTTAACCATCTGGAAGGTGGCACATCGATCAATATTGCAAAATAGGTTAGATACATTACATAAAACAAATTCTGATAATATTTACTCAGTGGAGTATGGGCGAGACAATCACAGTAAAAAAGTGGGCCATGTGTCTTTCCTTGTGGTGGAGATTTCAAGTTCTGTTTTATATGTTTTCCTTGTGTTTTTGTATTTTTTTCTCACTTTAATTTTCAATATGCATCTGCACACTTTAAGTGGAACAAATAACATATGCCAGTGAATGTTCAATGCCAAAACGAAATCACAGGGTTCCCAATTCTGTGCTTTTCTGGTATACGAAGTCTCGCAATGTTGCAAGTGACAATCTGTGTACATCATTCCTCTTGACGCTATATCATAGTCGCTGAACAGAAAGAACTACTGGCTTCTTCATGTTTGTCCTGCATTTACTTCAACTACTTCTGAGCTCTGATAATTGGTTATCGGTGGTATTTGCAGATACCCGCAAAGTTGATCTTGTTATGAATCTTGTCGAGCGCCCTAGTGGTGGTTTTTCTGCAGGTGGTGGCATCTCAAGTGGGTAAGTTGGATTACATGAAAGCATCGATCTATCTTCTATTTTGAACTTTGGCTACAGACTTGGAGCTAAAGTTGTGCTGATTAGTTTGCGCTTTATGCAGGATAACAAATGGCCCTCTCTCAGGATTGATTGGGAGGTAAGTAGAAAATCTTTTTTCTCATTCTATCATGCCAAAATCCAATCATCTGGTCCATATGGCAATTTTCTAAACGTACAATATTTTGCTTCTTTTTTTTACTTCTTACGATCAAATTATATATCACCACTCTGACATATAAAAAATGTCATGCTTATAACCTTCTACTGTAGGTTTCATTGTTTGGTTTCACCTGTCTGCATATGGAAATGCCAGATGTCCCCATTTACATGGGAAACTTCCTTCAGACCCTTGACTGTGCCATTATTATGGGGTTCCGAGTATCCTTGGGGACAACATCCCAGAAGCCAGTACCCTAAATGCAGTGGGTTCCAATTTGGATTTTAAAACTTGGAAGTTCAATTATTTTTCGAAAAAGATGTCTATCAACAACATTAAGAAAGATGATCAAACTAAATAATTGCGGAGTTAAAGCTTATAGGAGCATATTGCTATAGGATAAAGTATGAATTTTTTCCTACCGGAGACACAGATACATACACACAACTGCTCGCTCTTAATTCGAATTGGGAGCCCAAATAGTATACCGGTTAAGCATATCCCCTCGTGTCACATACCAGGAAAGTAGCGTACCTGTAGTGTGTACCCTATATTGCAGGGACAGGAAGACCGATACGACACAATGCTGGCATGGCGACAGGAGCACAACATTGATTTTGATGCTCCTAGTGTATTTGCAGTCTGTGTTGTGCCTGATACATGTCAGACAGGATGCAACCCTGAAATGTCATTGATTTACATAGTGTTCGTTCTTTGTAGCTATGTATGGAACCTAACCATGATTGACATAACAATAGCTATAATAATGCATGCAAAATATCTCTCTCTAGCTGAATCTCGTTGCACTAGCATAGTGTGCATGGGCACATCCAAAGGGGACCACATATATACGTGTGTGTGTGTGTGTGTGTGTGTTTGGGGGGGGGGGGGGGCATATATCGCACAATACTTGCGTGCATGCCGGACATGGGTAGCCTCTGTTTAGGTTTTGCATAGTTGAAAGCAGGGTTAGAAATGTGTTCTGAATGGGAATACATGGGGCCAAAAATTATGTATAGTTCTAGACCTGAGAAAGCAATATTACTTTCATCATGGTCCATTGTAGGTTATATTATGAGGTGACGATATTTGCCTGTCTTAAGCATGCATGGATGCACATCTATGTTGCAAGGACACGCCAATAAGAGGGCGTGCCTGTGTCCTGTATGTATCCGGTACAGATTCTGCCAGAAATGGCCAGATTCGAATCGGAGGGCTGGATTCGGCTACAGGAACAAATAAATGGTGAATCGGGTCGTAGTTGTCAGACACGGCCGGATTCGGCTAGGATGGTCAAAGCTAGAGGAAAAGAGAGGAAGATCCGGGCGCTGTCATGACCTCGACCATGGTCGGGGTCAAAGAAAAAAAGATATAAACAGGAAAAATGGGACTCACCTGTGGTTCGAAGACATCTTGAATAGTCTTTACTAGCTGGCTACTAGTCGTCTATTACCACATCAATGAAATGCTACAGTTGTCACCATCTGGTACAATAATATCTGTATATATTTCCCATGTTTTTCTAGTGAACTCCACTTTGGCATTAATTAATAGTAATACATGTTTACTTACAAATATTTTCATGCTGCCTGACTATTCCACTCCCACTGGCATTAATTGATATAATACCTGTAAGATAAATAGTAATAAATCTTTAGACTAATAAAGAGACCTGTCATATATATATATATATTTACCTAATTTTTTTGAAATGGTCGTATCCTGTATCATGTCCATTTCCATACTCGTGCAACATAGATATATGCCTGTGCACTATATGCCATACATCGTATGTATAATATTGTCCATGGCAGCCAAAATCCTACATTTTTAAATTGTTGTAAATAATTATTCTAACTTGAATAGTTACCGTTTATATCCATGTCCATGTCTATCTCAGTGCAACTTATTCCATAGTTTATAGTTCTGTTCACGAGTGTCTTTACTGACAAAAGGTACATCTACTACATAAGAACTGAAAGGATAACAAACTTTAAGAGGGTATCTGTCCAGAAAACTTTTGTATGTAGGATATGTACATTGGTTGATTTTCAGTGTATGTTCAAACAGTCAATCTTAATCTAGGAAGCACGAACACTCCAAAACTAGTGTCGTATATGTAATATCCAAGATTTCTAATAACTGAGTTTGTAGCATAGTTTAAAGTATCGGCCGATACCGATCCGATACGGCCGATACCGATACATTTTGGCATGTCCCGATCCGATACCGACCGATATCCGATACTGACCGATACCGACATTATAGGTCTCTTTTCCAGTCAATTCGGCAAAAAAATTTGAATTAAGAAGACCAATTAGAAAGGATGTAAAAGCATAGTAAGGTTGTAAAAACATATAAAATAGGAAAACTTATCTATCGCATATAAATCAATCGACAAGGATGACTACTATTTCATTCAATATCAAAAATACTAAGAAACAATACTGAAAATACTTTAAATTATGCATAAATGTATAAAATATATTCTCTAAAATGTTAATAATTTACTAATAGTTGTTTGCTTTATGATACCAAAAAATCCGATACTCCGATCCGAAACCGCCGATACTACTGATACCGCCGATTCCGATACTCATAGGAATGGTCCGATACCGATTCCGATACCGATACTTTGAACCTTGGTTTGTAGTTCATGACTGCTTATTACCTATTTGAATGCTAGTTGGTCTTTGATCAGTGTGGTACTCAGGTCTGGATGAGAGGAGATATGGTGTGTTTGTTAATTAGTACAATTTAGTGATCCTAATCAAGTAAAGAAGAGAAGAGTCAGTTTGGGATATATATGTTTGTTATGATTTCGACGCACATTTAGGTATTGGACCAAGTAATAATTATTTATATTTGTTTGAATGTGACCATTGAGTCGAATTCAAAGTTAGAAATCGGAAATTGAATATGATAGTAGACAATTTTGGAATCTAATATTTGAGTGATTATTAAAAGAATCGAGTGTTACTCAAGTTGTCCTTGTGACACTTGAGATATGAAGATTATGGCATGTGGATTACCTGTGTCATAGTACGGAAGTTTATGGTAGATGTGGCATGCATCACTGAAAATAAAGTTCTATATTTATATAATTTGACAATGCGATATTTTATGATAATCATGTGACATGTCTTACTTTATGCACATGTTATCAAGGCATTGTGGCATGTGTAATTAAGAAGCCAATGCAACTTTTCGATATCTTATACTTGGAATCAAATAATAAGAAAAGGGGTAAGATAAGAATGACAAAGAATATATATATATATATATATATATATATATATATATATATATATATATATATATAGGCCTGACCCAGGTGGTCAGCACTTGAAGACGAAAACTTACCCGAAAACCAGTTAGAAGTTTGAT
The DNA here is from genome assembly GCA_036927795.1 of Iris macrosiphon. Lineage (NCBI taxonomy): Eukaryota > Viridiplantae > Streptophyta > Magnoliopsida > Asparagales > Iridaceae > Iris > Iris macrosiphon. The sequence goes on along the minus strand of JAYESA010000005.1, from coordinate 170,388,249 downwards.
TCCCCTTGGGTATGAACCACGCTTACCTCTTTGCAATATATATATATATATATATATATATATATATATATATATATATATATCAATTTGCTTCTATATTGTTGAGTGTATCGTATGATACCGTAACTTTAGGAGTTTAGGTCTATCCTTCTAAATTCATATAGGAACATGACTTGATGTAATTCTTGTAATTTTTTTTTATTTGTTTCATCTTAACAGGTGTATCTAGTTCCATATTCTAAATTCTTAAGTATACATCTTGACAGGTGTATCTAGTTTAGGTCTATACTACCTATGAGTCTATATGTTTCGTATCGGATCAACGATACATATCATGTATCATTTGTTACTACACACACACACACACACACACACACACACACACACACACATATATATATATATATATATATATATATATATATATATATATATATATATACGCGCACACACACATGTATACATATGTTAGATATTTACCTTTTTCTTTTCTTTTCTTTCTATATGATCATTATTGAATGACACATCAAAATCTTTTTGATCTTTGCCTTATTTACCACTCTCTCTTTCCCTTTCTCTTGTTTGGAAAATTTCTCTTTTTCTTCCTTTAATTTTAAGTATGAGATTGGGATTGATTAATTGCATTTTTTGTTCTTAATGACACATGCCACAATGTTTTGAAAAGATGCATACAAGAAAACAAGAAAGATACATGTTAAGTAATTTTATAACATGTGGCTCTTGTCATATTGTATAATACAAAATTTTCTTTGAGTGATAAATACCATCATATGCGTCAGTCATCTACCATGATACTTACATATTATGACGCATATAATCCACTGTAATCTTCATATTCCAAGTGTCATGGTCCATGGGCACCTATATGCTGCACGTGTCCCAAATTCATTTTTTTAACAAAACACTTAAAAGCCCGATTTCAAAATCCTGTGCACGTCCCATTTCGTTTTCGATTCAGGCTTCGAATTCAGCTTAATGGTTGTATTCTAAGTAAAAGATCTAATTATTGTCGGGTCTATTATGAGTCAATTCACTATCCTAATCTAACAAACATGTATACCAACTATCGGCTAGTCTTTTCTTTACTAATTAGTATCACTTCTTCAACACTAGTTAATACAACAAACCATATTCAATTACCATGAAAATCCGAATCCAACACTGACTACCTACCATCATGCATTAAATTCTGAAAAACCGATTATCGTTGCTGTATCCGTGTCCATGCAACATGGTTCTTCGCTTTTCACTTCTATGCCTTTCTGCTCGTTATTTGACTGGTTGGGCGGGGGGGGGGGGGGGGAGCATATGTTCTTCCACATTTTACTATTCCAAGTAATTTCTTTGTGAAGTGTTTGGACCTTACTTTTTCTTACATTCCCCTGAAAAGATTTCTTGCTTTTACTCCAAATTCCAAGAAAGGAACCACCAAGGTGTAACCAATGGCATACTTTTTTGGGATAACTTACAAAATTGAAAATATTGAAATTGGAACTTCAAAGAAACTTCAAAGAGTAGACTGATAGAAGTTCGTATTGAATTCTTAGATCCCATGAATAGACACAACTTGATACTCTGAATTATATTCTTTGAATCAAAGATTCAAAATCACAGTTTTTTGAGTATTTATAATCTTTTAAGTTCTAGCATGGAACTTCATGGGTTAGCATGAATGTAAATGCTACAAGTGCCTGCTATTTAGATAAAACAATATATTCAAACATGCTAACCTGTAAAGAGATGTATATTAGGCTATATCTATTGGTTCTACCTTTGCATGGATCTACTAATAAATGAATAATCATCTTGGACATATAATACCAACATTTTTTTCTTCTTAGACATATAATACCGATATTTAATATAGTTGATGCTGTGATAATCATATACTTAAATTGCAAGTAATTTTCCAAACATTTTATGTGTTTAACGTTCAACGACCCTACATCTAGAAGCTTTGCATCGTTGGTCCTTTCTGTCAACTTATGTTAAAAATCTATTACGGGGCCTATGTGAGTTGCATGTGCTGTTGTTTAGGCAATTTGTTGTTTAGGCAATTTGCTCATATTTTAACTTGGTTAGAACCTAGAAGCCAGAATCTCTTAGGAGGCCGACGAATCTTAGTAATAACCTCGATTCGGTGGTTCTTACTTAGGAGCTCATTTTTCCGACAACGGGAGCTTGTTATCAATGCGACGAGAGCGTGCTTTTCTTGCGATGTGACCGCTTCCCATAACCAAAATTTTAAAAGAGGACAAATTTTGGAAAGAAAATTGAATAATTTTAATACGCGTTCTAAAAAGTAACAAGAAACTAAAGATTACTTATCCTGACATCATAAAATTACTGTGTGGATGATCTCTTTGTAAACTTTGAACCAATCTTTATTAATTCTAATAAATATTAAGATATCAATAAATTTTGATAGTAATAATTAATAAACATAAAAATTTATTAGCACACGCTTCCATCACACTCCTAACTTTAGACTATTCTACGTAGTTGCACTCCCTTGCTCTCGTTCCTGCCCCCGCTCCTGTCTGGCTTCTCAACTCTCAAAAAAATACCTTAATTTATACCATACTCTCTTTCTTTCCCAATTTCACTATAATTTCAATCCTAATAACAATTGTTATTTTATTTTTGTCAGTACTTCGAATCAAGTCTAAAAGATTGCCCCTCTAATGTCATGCTCCGGTCTCGCAGGACCGAACGTCCTCGCATAGACGTGATGTCGTGCGAGTCTAAGTTGCGCCCGCGCAAGGCAAGCACCTGAAACGGTCGATTTAAGCTATAAGCCACAGAGTCGCACAGATTGTCCCAAAGCAGCGAAAATAAATGAACACAAGAATAATATGAACCAAGCTCTTTATTTATATTGAAACATAAATTACAAGCGGCACTAGGCCGAGATTACAAATCGCTCAAGCTCTCTCTCAAAACAATAAAATATGCCAAACGGCTTACAACTTGGGGAAATGATACATAGGCGGTGTTCCAATACATTATGTCATGTATATGGTGCTTCAGCTTCGTCCGCAATGCTCCAAGGATCCAGAGTTAGCTCCACGCCTTAGCGCGTACGAGAAAAAATTTCGCACCGAACATGGTTCTCCCGCACCCTGCAAGCAATCTGGTGGATTATCAGTACATTGAATGCATTGGTGGGTAGGTTTCTCGCCTAACTCAACAAAACCAAACGCGTTAAATTAGTTATGTTCACCAACTATTTCGATTGTCTTTCTAATTTTGTCTTATGATCAGTTTCATGGCATGCGATGTAAAGCCTAACTCGTGTTGCAGATATAAAGTGTCGCATAAGATAATATGACGCAACTTACCAACTTACCAATCGTCCTTTTCTGTCCAAGGTAAACCACGTTAACCAGCCCAAATATAAGGAATGAATCAAAGGATCGCATAAGTAAATACAAGTATCACGAGCGTATTTCTGACTCAGGTGTATTACTTACTCAGATTACTCAGATGTGTTATACTCCGATTGTTCAGATGTGTTATACTCAGGTTACTCAGATTTTCAGATTACTTATATTCAGCTTGTTTAGATTACTTGTTCAAAGCAATGACTCGCACACGGATTGCCGCAATCGAGATAACTTAATCTATATGAAACGGTTCGCTGGCATCACAAGCCATTTATGGACGACGGTAGACGAAGCCTTCGACGGTAGGTACTAGTTATCCCGAAGCGTCGAACTGCGTTGTATCGCGTGGCACCTCTCGATGGCCTTCATCCGAGCCTGGAGGTCGACGCGATACTCTAATTCCCCCTAGGTCGGCACGATCTCAACGCCCTGGCGATCGTCCGAAGAATCCAATACCTTGTGCACGAGTTGTCCGCGACCATGATTTTTTTTCTTTACTCTTATTAATGGGCTCCCAGAGCCATTTTCTTTTCTTATTCATAACGGGCTCCTCGAGCCATAACGGATTATTGACTTCGACTGGGTTGGCGGCGCCCCATGCAACGCGGGTAGCGAGTCCCGTTGCACGTCCCCGACATACCCGTCTATAATCTTACTTTATTTTCAGTCTTTATTTCTTTCATTCTTTTACATTATGCAGTTCTCGGAACGGGAATCGTCTTGGCAACCTTATGGTCCCGAGGCCTTTCCATGTTTCCATTACTTGGATCGGAACGACTATTTTGATAGTCGTTTTGCCTCAATTCAGTGAGCCATTATCTGTGCCGTGCATCAATTCATGGTGCGATCTAAGTGACAAACATTACAATCCAATAAGTGAAGTGCTATGATGAACACGTAAACGGTCTACTTGTAACATAAGCGGTATTACTAGTAAGAGTATGAAGATGCAGTGCGAGAGTCTTAATTACACTTTCAAGTTCATTTCCGTGTTTCCATACAAACCTATAAAGAGTGGGATTATTCCCTTAGCTGGATTGGTTCACTTCCTATTAGCATGCAATAGGTGATTCCGCCTAGCGATCTAGCATGTATATCCCGTATTTTAGCTGTACAAGCTAAGCAAAGACAGGTTCATCGGAGCCACCTACCTTAGTGATGCATCGCATCAGTCGAACGAGACTTCGAGCGCGCCTTAGAAAAGTCTAAGTCTGAACTCCTGAAGGGCCAGTCTGAATGCCTTTGCATAAATCGAGTCATCTCGCTGTGCTAGGCAGGTCGGGTCGTTGCACTTGCGCTATTTGAATCGGCTCTCTGGGCTGAGCGGTGCAGGTCGTTACATTATACACCACTTAGAACAAATCTCGTCCTCGAGACTTCCTGCACGAAACTCTTTCTACCGTTCCTCAATCTATACCGTGCGTATGTCTTAGTCAATTTTTATCGAACGACTATCTTCGATGCTACCGAACTACACTCAACTTAATCGTTGCATTCCCGACTCAAGACTGCGTCTAGCGCAGAGCCGCACTACTTAAATATAATGTAAGATACAACTTACTAGGCATAGAAAATTGATGGCTAGTACGAGCCTACCCGAATCAAGAATATTGCTAAGCCGATCACTTGCCATCGCCTAACCGGAACCAACAATCTCTAAGTCATCGTTCCAATCATTTACGTTCTCCGACTCAGTCTCTATTGTATCTTAGTGCAGAACTATATCACTCAGCACGGGGTATCTTATAATCCACCGCATCTGAACATATTCACTTGCAGCTGCATTCGAGTTCAGCATATCGCTGAGTCTGGATCATGCACATATTTAAGACGTACCTCAAGTACATGCATTTCAACCAAGCTTAGCGATAGCGAAGTCGGACAAGCTACTCTTACTTTCGAATTGCCGATCGTTCACTAACTCGAATTTTTGTCTATATCAATCGTCAAGTAACATGATTCATTTCTTAAGTGTTCTCGTCTTATGAAATCACAACAATACCTCGAGTGGATTCGACCAAAATTCAAGTTAATTCCAATCCAATTCAAACCAAGTATTGCACTACCATCGAGTACGTCTTCCAAGCAACGATTCAATTCGTTATCCCAACTTTACTTGAGCATCACCAATTTAGATTCATAGTATTCCATCCGACGAATCCTCGACATCGTCTCGTTCCTCTCTGTCGCACGACCTATTTAAACCAACGACTAGCATCCAAGTCCTATCGTTTATTACGTTCGTGTCAAACATAACTTCACTAGCGCACACTCCCAGTTCCAAGTCCTAACTCTTAAGTCTTGCTGTCCCAGCTCTTACGGTTTTACCTAAGAAATTCTTCTAAGTCGTTCACATCAGTTTAATCACTCGACATAGGGTCGTCTGCCTAACCGCTAGGTCAGCTCACCAGGTCATAGTTACAAATTCAAAATCACCATCCATAATGTGCAATCCCAAGCACTACACTCATCCCAAAACCAAGGTCAAACCATTGTTCGAACGTGGTATTCCACCCTTGCTCGTATCACTCAGATTTCTAAACATCGAGCATAGATCACCCTAATCGTGTTCACAACTTTCATTTCACGGGGTCCGAGTCCGTTCATCAAAGCCATTCTTAGGTTCATTCATCTCGCCGAATCTCGACACAAAATCATCGACACTCATCCGGGCGACGCATACATTTCTAGCCCTCAAGTCTATGCGATAATGTCCACTAGACCTTATCCTCAAGTATACACTACTGAATCCATAAATTTCATGTTTCCAAATCTCGATACCTTCCGAACGACGCACATCGAACATAACATTTCGTACAGTCTATCTCCTCGAACCAATTTTATAACATTCCTCCAAATCATAAGTTAAAATTCTCTAACTCATCAATCTGTAACACAACGCCTATGTCGTCCGATATCAACTATATATTCGCTCGCAAAATCCACCGAATATAACTTGATTCAAATTTCGACTAAATGTCACGTCCAGATCTCCCACGAGTTCGATCATCCCCGCTGGACGTGAAATTACCGCGCCAATGCTTCAGCGGGATAATCGCCCTCATCCGACGTGACACCGTCATCGAAATTTTCCTAGCCAAATCATCCAAAACTTCAATGTTATCGTTTGATCAATTTGTAGTCCAAATCTAGCATTCCTTACAACTAAGTTACAAGATCAATTCTATAATCTATTCGTCATTTGTCCAACTAGGAAATCCTCTAGCCAAAGTCTATTCACCTTTGTTACGTTCTATTTCATCGAGTTCGTCTGCATAATCTTCGAACATGTCAGGCCCTGATCTCCCGCGAGTTCGATCATCCCCGCTGGACGTGAAATCACCATGCCAACGCTCCCGCGGGATATTCGTTCTCACCCGGGCCTGATATCGAGTGCTATCTTTCGAACTAGATTCAATATCGACTCATCCAATTCAAGATCAAATCCTGTTATCGTCTACCTCAATCATCAAAGCACACAATTCCACAACTTGCATCAATAATTAGCTATCCTCCAACTATCAATATCGTATAAGTCTTCCAAATTTGAAACTATAACATTTGTACTAAGCCAAATTCTATCGAGCGATATCCTTCTAAATCTACATTTTCCATGTGCGCTATCTTCCATCGCGCTATCGTTCCAATCACGCTAACTTCGATCGCATCCTCGAGTATTCAATCTCAAACTTAAGTTTTGATCCATTCGATTCAATCCAAAATCGCACGTACGATCCACTAAGTTTTCTCGACCAAGATATCCATTCGTTTCATCGCTCTGAATCCTTATTCGATACCGTTGTTGATTTGCACAACTCATACACAAATCGTCCGAACGAACTTCACACGAGACATTCAAATTCACGACTATCTAAACAATACTCATTCTAAGGCTTTGCATCAAACACATCTCTTGCTGATCGACTCGTTGCTACCCCGAATTCTCGATTGCTCGAACATTTCCAACACGAACCCTACACTAAGGTTTCGAGCTACTCGACAAATCCTCAAAACTCTATCCTCCAATCGCTTATTCGTTCCTGAGGCTATTACATACACTACTCAGGAATCAAGTCATCCAAGTAAGTCCACAATCGTGTTCGCATCGCTCACTCGCATATCCAACCAATTCGTTTCTTAAAACTCCTGTACGATCCCTTTGCATCCGCTTCGATAATCTAAGTCTCATGTACACCTCAATCGATAGTCATCCACGTAAACTATATTTTTGATTTATATCTTCCTGACACGAATAACCGTTCGAATTATTCCTCAAAATCCGAGCATGATTCTTTATGTTCGTCTTAGTGATAATCCGATAACGTCTTTATAGAGTGCCATTCTAAGTCCGACTTGTCCTTGTCCGAACGATAACCAATTCTCACTCGCACCAAAGGGTCTAGGTGCACGATACTTAGCACGACTTAGCCAAAAGGCTGTGTGCATAGCTATCCCGTCTGAACAATATTCTTGTCTCGCACACTAACCCGCTTAGTATGTCTGTAAGGCTACTATGGTTCGCACGTAACTTGCTAATTCTAGCGCGAGTCTACTCAACTCAAATCCGATACAACTCGGCACAAAGGTCTTTGCATAACTATTTTGTTCAACCAATCACTTGCACGAACTTTCAAAAATATTTAGACTCATTGTATGGAATATCCCACGGGACATCGAGCCACAAATGAAGTTTAAAGCTGAGAGAATCGATACGAAGTCCAGGGACGTAAAGCCGTACTTTGATACTAAAATGTCATGTCCTAGCCCCGCAGGATCGAACATATTCGCATGGGCGTGATGCCGCGTGAGCCTAAGTTGCGTCCGCGCAAGGCAAACGCCTGAAACAGCCGATTTAAGCTAAGCTACAGAGTCGCACAGATTGTCCCAAAGCAGCGGAAATAAATGAACACAAGAATAAACCAAGCTCTTTATTTATATTGAAACATAAATTAAAAGTGGCACTAGGCCGAGATTATAAATCGCTCAAACTCTCTCTCTCAAAACAATAAAATGTGCCAAGCGGCTTCAACTTGGGGGAATGATACATAGACGATGTTCTAATACATTATGTCCTGTATATGGTGCTTCAGCTCCGTGTGCAACGCTCCAATGCTCTAGAGTTAGCTCCATGCCTTAGTGCGTACGAGAAAAAACTCCACACCGAACGGGGTTCTACCCTGCAAGCAATCTGGTGGATTATCAGTACATTGAATGCACTGGTGGGGATGCTTCCCGCCAACTCAACAAAACCAAACATGTTAAATTAGTTATGTGCACAACTATTTCGATTGTCTTTCTAATCTTGCCTTAGGATCAGTTTCATGGCATGCGATATAAAGCCTAATTCGTGTAGCAGATATAAAGTGTCGTATAAGATAATATGGTGTAACTTACTAACATACCAATCGTCCTTCCTTGTCCAAGGTAAACCATGTTAACCAATCCACATATAAGAATGAATCAAAGGATCGCATAAGTAAACACAAGTGTCACGAGCGTGTTTCTGACTCAGGTGTATTACTTACTCAAATTACTCAGATGTGTTATACTCCGATTGTTTAGATATGTTGTACTCATGTTACTTAGATTTTCAGATTACTTATATTCAACTTATTCAGATTACCTGTTCAATGCAATGACTCGCACGCGGATTGCCGCAATCGAGCCAACTTAATCTATACGAAATGGGTCGTTGACATGACAAGCCATTTATGGATGACGGTAGACGGAGCCTTCGGCGGTAGGTACGAGTTACCCCGAAGCGTCGAACTACGTTGTCTCGTGTGGCACCTCCCGATAGCCCTCGTCCCAGCCCGGAGGTCGACGTGATACCCTGATTCTCCCTATGTCGGCACGATCCTAGCGCCCCGACGACCGTCCGAGGAATCCCATACCTCGTGCACGAGTTGTCCGCGAGCATGAATTTTCTTTTATTATTATTAACGGGCTCCTAGAGCCACTCTTCTTATTCATAACGGGCTCCTCGAGCCATAACGGATTATCGATTGGGTTGGTGGTGATCCATGTAGCGCGGGTAGCGAGCCCGCTGTACGTCTCCGACTTACCCGTCTATAATCTTACTTTCTTTTCAGTATTTCTTTCATTCTTTTCTTTCATTCTTTTACATTACACAGTTTCCGGTACGGGAACCGCCTTGGCGACCTTACGATCCTGAAGTCTTTCCATGTTTCCATTACTTGGATCGGAACAACTATTTTAATAGTCTTTTTGCCTCAATTCAGTGACCCATTATCTGTAACGTGCATCAATTCATGGTGCGATCTAAGTGACAAACATTACAATCCAGGAAGTGAAGTGCTATGATGAACACGTAAACAGTCTACTTGTAACATAAGCGGTATTACTAGTACGAGTATGAAGATGCAGTGGGAGAATCTTAACTACACTATCAAGTTCATTTCCATGTTTCCATACAAACATATAAAGAGTGGGATTATTCCCTTAGCTTGGTTGTTTCACTTCTTATTAGCATGCAATAAGTGATTTCGCCTAGCAATCTAGCATGCATATTTCGTATTTAGCTGTGTAGACTAAGCAAAGACAGGTTCATCGGAGCCACCCACCTTAGCGATGAATCGCATCGGCCGAACGAGACTCCAAGCGCGCCTTTGAAAAGTCTAAGTCTGTACTCCTGAAGGGCCAGTCTGAATGCTTTTGCATAAAGTGAGTCATCTCGTCGTGCTAGACGGAGCGGGTCGTTGCATTTGCGTTGTTTGAATCGGCTCTCTTGGCTGAGCAGAGCGGGTCGTTACATCTAATACTCTGAGTAATGTGTTATAAGGGTGACTCTAATTCCAGAAGATCATAGGATCCCTTGGCCTTCCGGTTCATGGAATTCATTGAACTACATTAATGGTCGACAACATGGTCCTTTTTTGGTATGCATTGCAAACACATTCATTTATTTTGAGCGCCTTATCTTCTTTGGATAAGGAAAATTGAACAAACACAAGTGGTCCAACTATAATTTCAGCCATGAAAAGCTACATTAACATAATATCACATAAAAATGAACAACTTATGGATCTACAAGGGGAATTAAATTCTGAAACCACAGTTTCATTAATATCAATGCTCAACTCCCATTTCGGAATTACCCAAATCCATAATTGTGATTCTAATTACAAAATCTAGGTACCCAATAATCATTCCCAATCCCTAACTGGCAGTAGTAAGTAGTAACATCACAAAATCACAAAACAAATAATCCATATTCACGACCCAAACCCTAATTCCATACTACAACCCTATCAAATAAACAACAAATTTGTAATAACCTTAGTTGAATTTGAGAAGAAAGAGGGGATAGAAAAAATTATGGCGAAAAATTAGAAAAGAAAGAGAGAAATTGGTTAAAGATAGAGAAGATAGTGAAAAAAAGTTTCTCATACTTTAAATGTGGAGCGTTCTTGCCCTAGTTAAAACAAAGGCAAAGTTGTCCAAAACAATGTTATGTGAAACTTACTTGGACTCCCATTACACACTTTTGACTTAAGTTGACGCACTGCAAAGGATCTCATAGTAGAGGTACCTCACCTGCAAATGGAGAAACCAATTGAAGGGTTTCCTGCAATTTATGATAGACATGTATCTTTATTTTAATTGGACAGGACAAATATTGTTGCTTCTCTGATTGAAGATAACTAGTTATGGCTCCCGCTTACGCAGGGTCTAGAGAGGATCAAGATGTACACAGCTTTACCTCCAATATATGTTGTTGTCAATTAAATGTTATACAACAAGGAGCTTATTTTTGGTGTGGAGCCAAGTCTTACATGATAATGCATTAATTTACCTGATTTGCTTATGCCTGTACGTGAAAATCTATTATTCTTGTTCTTGGAACCCATCTCTAGCTGGGAGTAGTAAACATCACAAAAATCACAAAAAGAATAATCCATATTGACAACCCTAACCCTAATTCCATACTAATACCCTATCATATAAACACCAAATTTGTAAGAATCCTTGGGTGAATTTGGGAAGAAAGAGTAGATAATTATGGTGAAATTGGGAAAGAGTGGAATTGGTTAAGATGAGAAGATAGTTAAAAATAATAATAATCAGTTTTTAACTTATAAATGTGGAGTGTTCTAGCCCTACTCAAAACAAGCAAAAGTGTCCAAAACAACATTATGTGAAAAACTCACTTGGACTCCTATGACACTTTTGAGTAAGAAGTTGTTCTAACCATGCAAATTTACTAATAGTAGGGGTACATGAAAATGGAGAAAAACATTAGAGGGGTTTGAATGCAAATTATCCTATATGTGTATCTTTCTTTAGAGATATCTAGTAATTAATAAAAGCTTGTCCGCTGTTTTCTACACGGGTATTTAGTTATGATAGTTTAACTTGGACAAGGCAAATAAGGTTCCTTCTCTTATTGAAGATCACTAGTTATGAGTACATGATGTAAAATGGGCATCCCAGTGCCTCGAGGCTTCCACTTAAGGGTCTAAAGAGGGTCGAGATGTACACAACCTTACCTACATATATAGGTTATTGTCAATAAATGTTCTACAACAAGGAACTTATTTTTGGTGTGGAAGTTCTTAGAAAACAACCAAGCGGTGCATGATAATGCATATATATGTATAATTTTGTTTATTAACCTCTACGAGAATAACTATTATTGCTGTTTTTCTTGAGTTTGCTGATTATTTTAGTGTTTGTATGACTGACCTATAAAGCAAGGTTCGTAGTATCTACCAAAACCAATATATTGTTTTGGCCTGTGCTTGCTTGATACCAGCCAATATTGGTTGCTTCCGACATTTTGGACTCTCTTTCAAGGTCAATTCACCAAATAAATAAATTGTAAGAGAAAACAAAAATAAATGTCGACACAATAATTCGGTTGTGTCGAAGACCAACATGCTATATTGTGTCGGCGATATTGATTGTCGACAAACGTTATCACTACACTTACCATCCATTGAAGTTGTATATTTATAAATTGACTACATTTTTCCTTATAATTATTCCATTTGAAACTATTTATCGGGGTGTCTAAAATCAACAAAACAAAAAATAATATCTATTGCAGGTGGAGGATTCAATAATGTCGAATACTCTTCCATTCAAAGCTAACATCAATCAACAAATAATACATAAAATTATGCATAAATGTTTCAAATATTTTTCTAGCTTTTTACATAAATTTATTATTATTTGACTTTTTGAAAGCAAAATCTCCAAAAGTCTGATAAAAAACCGTTGAATCATAGTGCTGATACCTATACTCCTGATACGGAACCTTGCTATAAGCTTACTAAGAATAGTTTTTCTCGATTGACGGACGTATGTCTGGCAATGTTAAAAAAACCTGTCCGGTTGGTCCGTGAACTGGTAACTTGCCTGGTTGGTTCACATGTTCAAACTGTTTTAATGGCTTAATCCGGATCAAACCGTTAGAACCGCTTGAACTGAGCGACCCGGTCACGGTTCAACCAAACTGGACAGTTCACTAAAGAGTAAAGAAATATCATCTTTTGACAAAATTGCGACGGCAACAAGACACGAAAACGAAAAGAAAAACAGTATAAATACCAACGTTCTATCCAATAAGCTTCATGCCTTCTTCTGCTCGATTAATATTCCACTTATATTTGTGCAGCTATAGGTAACATACTCTCCAATTGCTATTTTTATCTTGTAACCATTATATACTTCCCTTTTCTTTTCTAAAAAAATTGCAAGAAGACGTGAACTAGTGTAGTAAGTTATATATATATATATATATATATATATATATATAAGGCACTAGCCTAGTGGTAGTGCGGGGGGGACACTATATATCCACGATCCGGCTTGGAGAAAGGACACCAATATATATATATATATATATATTATATATATATATATATATATAATATTCTAAAATATATTGTTATCTTTGTATGATATAGTAACCTCCCTTTTACAACTTGAAATATTATACTACATTAAAATATAAAATGTAAATTTTAAACATAGTTTATATAATTTAGTGTCTTTGAACCGAACAGTTCAACCGGTCGGACCATTTCGACTGTTGAAGTTTGAGTTTACCGGTTCAATGGTTGAACCTGTTTTCAAAACAATGATTTTTTGGTATGTAAGTTCTAGGTACTGTTCTAGTCCATACCAGCAGGTATATCATTTTGAAAGGGATATGAATACAATGTGACTGACAATATGAAAACAATGGTCGTGACCCATATTGATTGTTAAAACAATGATTTTTGGTATGTAAGTTCTGCACACTGTTACAGATATCGGTCATACTGGCCAGTTCCATATCAACTGGATTCATGCCAATCCGGCAGATATATCGATCAAACCGATATTTTGACTGTACCTACAAATTTATTGTCCTAGTTCAATGTGGGTTGGATCTTTCGGTTTTAAATCCTGTTATAAAAAAGAGAAAAAAAAATCTGCTTTAGTGTTCGTTTGCTTCATTAGTGTTTAGTGTGACTTAGAATATGTTCGTGTGGGTAGAGCCATAGTCTAAAAATCTAAACGACACTTGACTAATTATACGATATTTTTATTAATATTGTGAAATTTGTCATACATGTCGTATATTAGGTGAAGTATTATTCTATACCACCACAAAGTCATATCTCCCCGGTATTTCGTCCGTTAACCGGTTTCCGGTATTGTGACCCTCATCTGTATGGGTCTGATATCCGATCCGATATCCAGAACCTTGGTTCTGGGACCTTAACCAAGTGGTTCTTGATAATGTACTTTCTTGATTTTTGGATGCTGATCTCTTTTGGTATTTTTATTATGGTTGTTTCTGTCTGATCTTCTCAATTAATATTTTATTTATTTTAAGTTGTATTTTGGTTTTATAAAAAAAAAAAACATACTTGAGTCTATGACACCATGATATTTACTTGCTATAGAGACTTCCCTTTGATCATAGTGCATAGTCGATGAATCTGACCAAAAGCTATGGAGTGTTGAAGATAGGTTATCAGCTTGTATAAAACATCATGTATCTTAGATAATGATGTTGGCAAGTTAGTTGAAGAGCTCACATTATCCTGTGACACTAGTGCTAATCAAGATTGGTTTCAAGATTCTTTCTTATTGCCTTTCTGGCGATATGTAATCTGAATATAACATCAATGTAATTGAGCTTAAGCGTGTTGTTTCTGTTAAATGTCTCAAAGCTGGTTTATTTATGAAAGCGTCATTTGTTGTTTAGCTCATACTCGATATATTCTTGCAGCTTTGCGTATTCCCATAGGAATGTTTTTGGGAGGAACCAAAAACTTAATCTTTCATTAGAAAGAGGGCAAATTGATTCCATATTTCGGATAAATTATACGGATCCATGGATTGAAGGCGATGATAAGAGGACATCTAGATCAATTATGATTCAGGTAGTCTTAAACCTTGATGCAGCAAATCCTATCTTAATATAATCCATAATCCATATTTATGGTCTGTTTGCTTTCCTTTGCCAGAATTCAAGAACGCCAGGAACGCTTGTTCATGGGTACGAGCAGGGTGGTGTAACAATCGGACGAGTCACAGCTGGAATTGAATTCAGTCGGCCTTTCAGACCCAAGTGGAGTGGAACAGCTGGACTCATATTCCTGGTACTGATTCGCTGGATCTTTTATCTAACTTCTATATGTTTATTGTCTTGTAACATGTGGAAGTATTGGGATCTTTTTTTTGTTTCTCTGATAGTTTTGTTTGCTGTACATGTAGAACTTGTCATGATATATGTAAACTATGCCATCAAATTTTTGTACATGGAGTGCATTGTATTCAAGCTCTTCTGAGGAAGATTCTAGAAGTTTCTCATACTTCTTTATTTTGACCTGCTTTCCATTTCTGAAATGTCCTAACTCAATTTAGTAACTTTTAGCATGCCGGGGCTCGTGACGATAAAGGAACTCCCATCATCAAAGATTTTTATAGCAGCCCGTTAACCGCTAGGTCTGTTAGTTATTCCTCTTTGGTTGATATTCTCTTAGTTTTGTGCTATTTATTAAGATTTTCATCTTTCATCTTTGGTTGTGTTGGTTAAAATGCAGTGGCAACACTCATGATGACATGCTGATTGCAAAACTAGAAGGTGTTTACACCGGTTCAGGAGATCATGGATCCCCAATGGTAAGTTCTTTGATCCTGTCCTTTTTGTAATGTACATGATTACTTTCTGTAGAATTCATTTCCCCATCTCATTATGCTGTTACAATCACCATATTGTAGCTCGTGTTCAACATGGAACAAGGACTACCTATTTTGCCTGAGTGGCTATGTTTCAACAGAGTGACTGCACGTGCTCGGCAAGGCGTAGAAGTTGGTCCTGTCCGACTGCTAACGAGGTACAGTATATAATGATTTTTTGCCATGGAGAGATTTCTTGGTGTCCAACTTCTATGAATATAGCAATGTTGTATCTAATATTAGATATGAGCTAGGTAGGTAGTTTGTGAAAATACTTTCCATCTTTTCTAGTTTTTGAAAGTTAAACTTTGATGCATCAGTTCTTTCGTTTTGAAGGGAATCATCAATATTTTGACTTTGATGAGTCTAACCTGAAATTTAAGTATCAAGGGAAGCATTTGCTGAGTTATACAGTAGTCATGGACTCATGATGTTGAAACAAGACAACTTTCTTGAGCAGAAAAGGACATGCTGAACTTATTGTGTTTAAATATCATTAATTCATGCACGGTTACCAGAATGCTTGGAGATACGTAAATAAATAGTATCTTTATCTTCCTTCTGATACATGTTTTTTGGTGAATGGTAACTTGTCCAGGTTCTTTTCTAAAACAAAATGCTTTCAAGAAGTATGGACACTCCAAAAATGTGGTCATGCCATGTCGGTCATGTATCAGACACTCCGTAGACATCTATCAGACACTCCACTCACTGACACTCCAAAATACACTAGGACACTCCAATATAGTTCCTATCCATGTCGTCGTGTCCTTCCTGTGTCATCTCCATGTCCGACTACATAGGTTTTCATTATTGAAAGCAAAGGAGTCAGGAATTTTCAAACATGGTGAATTTCCCTAGATCCCTTAAAGTTTTGATCGGGACACTTACAAACAAAGTATTTATCCCAATGTTTTCGGGGGTGGGTTGTTTTTGAATCCTTTTCTTCCATTCATCTCTATTAAATTATTAATGACCTTGTTTTATGTGAGACTTACAAAAATCATATCCTTTAAATCTTCAATCTATGTTTGATTAGGCCTACCGCTAGCTCTAGTGGCTCCTTCAACTACAATCTCATCAGTCCTTACAAAAACATCTATTAGTTTGCATTGCACCACTTAAAGGATTTCTTTTATTGTCTTTTCCTTACTTAACGCCACCTCTAACTTCCAATAAATATGCTCATTCTTTTCGTATTTTTAGATGTATTGCCTCTCATCTGTCTTATCATCTCATTACGATTACCCTAATCCATAAAGGATGGCTGGTCTTATAGCAGTCTTATATAATTTTACTTTCAATTTTGAAGGTATCATGCGATCACAAATTACTCCAAAAGTACCATTCTTCAACCATCAACCATCGTGTTTTAATTCTATGAATGACTTCCTTCTCAGCTATCACGACAAATGATGATTCCTAACACTTAGCTGCTTTCATTTTTGTTATGAACTGGACTTAAAATAATGTTCTTTATTTTGGGAAAGAATTAGCACCATACACAGGATAGAATATGTCTCTCTTCTTAGAATTTTTTGATGTGAGACAAACTAATGCTAATAAAGCTACAAGTATAATATATACGAAGAGAGGTTTCCCCTACAGTGCCTTGGAGAGAGAGTAGAGATAGGGTTATGAGACAAAGCCTTAGTGAGTACGTATGCCAAGTGAGGTATAGTTGAAACTTGGTGAAGCTGGAGATTGCGATGCAACCTTGTCCCAAATAAAATGACAATCCAACTCAATATGTTTGGTGCTTTCATAGAAAGTCTGGTTCTCAGCAACGTGAATCACAACCTTAGAGAGCCACCGAGGAAGTACATGCTACACCAAGATCGAGAGAACTTTTTTTTTTTTAATCAAAGTAAAGCTCGAAAACTACATGGACCATCGATCAGTATTGACTTTAGTTTAATTGAGGGGTGAGCTACTATTGTTTTTTCCCTGCTTCACTAGGTGACTATGCTTCCTCCAAACAATTACAAAATAAACAGATATATCACCGATGAACCCAATATAGTGGCATCATCATATGCCGTAAGAGGAAGAGGGAGAGGACTGGTAGACGAATCCTTGGCCAGGGGACATCGATAACAGAAAATTACGCTCAACAGGCTGAAGATGAGAGATTCGTGGTGACTGTATGTATCGGCTGACGATGCTAACAACAAAGAAGATATCAGATAAATTTTAAAATGTCTGACATTCCATTTTGGATATTCTTATATATTATGCCAAATGTCTTATCTAAATGCACTAAAACTAACATTTAATGTGACACCTAACAAGTAATTTAATACTCTCAAGACAATAAGTACATATATAAAAATCTACTTACATGTGCACTCTTTGTCACTCTTACTAAAAAACATGTATTATAAAATAATTATTGAAACAGAATTTCTTACCTGAAGGTGTTAGTGTGATCAAAGTGGTGGTGGTGGCTTCTGAAGTATATATTGGTAGTGTGGCAAAGGGGGTTTCGGAGGAGGAAGGCTCTGATTTTGCTGGAAGCGATCGTTGGAGACAGCGGGTGGTGCGACGGCTGCTGGAGTTGCAGCAGAGGATTTCTGGGTGGCTGATGTTTGACTAATGGTTTAATGTAACAACTTCACCCGTTATACTTAAAATCCCCAATTATATGTTATTTGACATATCTGGTTCAGCCTATAAGTCAGCACACATGCAAAAACAATATATAGAAGATGTTTGGAAGCAGTGTTTTTTTTTCCTTGGAAACAGGCATATCCTACATGTTTGCTTACATCTACAACAATGATACAAATGACTGATCCTACATTTACTGAATCCTGGATAAGGATGGGGAATAACTCGTTTGTTCACACTGGGGGCTGCTTATGGATCAATTAGAAATCATTATGAGGTGGGACTGATGTTGCTTATGCCCTTCCATTCAATACGTTCTGGCTTCTTTTGGTCCATGATATGGCATGAAATTGGACATAATAAAAAGTGAAGAATCAAGCTAATGGGAATATTGGGTCATCTGGGCAATATCTAATGTTGTTCAGAATTAATTGTTCATATATTTTATCTAAGTTTAACAAGTGTAGTCTCCCCTGTAACTACACCTACCATCCTCGATATCAGCTTCAAAGTATAAGCATTATTTTGCAATAATTGTTTCTAGTATATTGGCATTTTGAAATTCAGGAAATGTTAGTTTATTAGATGTACATTTTTGTGTGAACTGTTTGATTCTTTTCATAATTAGGTCGTCATCCTAAATTTCAACTTTACTAATTTGTCCCGAGCATTTATTCTAATTGACATTGTTATTTTCTGTAGCTTATGTGGTGGTCATGTGATCGGAAATTTTTCTCCTCATGAAGCCTTTACAATTGGTGGAACCAATAGCGTTAGGGGTTATGAAGAAGGTGCAGTGGGTTCAGGGCGCTCATATGCTGTTGGGAGTGGAGAAATGTCATTTCCTGTGGTATGTTCCATATTTATGTCTTTCTCTTATTTTCCAGTTCCTCCTTTTGCAAAATAAATACTTTTCATTTAGAGTACACAAATTGTGTAGTCCATTTTTGTTATTGTTCTCAGAGCATTTTGCTTTCTTCTTCTTCTTTATAGTTTACACATTAAAAATAATTTGGATTTTCCTGTCCGCTTCCAGTGGCTCGCACCTCGATGTGCCCCATTGACAACATTCGTATTTACCAGGAACTAGTAAAGGTTTCTTTCATCTTATTCAATAGTAGTGCTAACTGGACTTGCATAGTATTGTGTGCGTAACCTATTCATCCTTAAATTTCCTTTGATGACTTGTATTATTCTGAGGCAGAAGCTCTTGAGGTCTTGTATGTTTTATCTGCAATTGAGACATCCTGGAGCATTGGTTGTTCATCTTCAACTCTCAAGTTGTGTGAATATCTATTTTCCATGTCAATTTCCCATATCCAAATACATGTAAATTATAAAGAGTAGAAATTGATGATTACCAAATATTTTCGTCAATGATATTTATATTTTACTAATAAATGCTTAGCTGCTTCTATGAAATGATTGTTTGGAATTTTCTAAATAAACATTTGTTTTGGGTTTGTTTTCTTTTAAATAATATGTAGAGGAATTTTAAATAATATGTAGAGAAAATAAGTAGAGGTGTGACTTTTGGATGGTGTCACTTGGTGAATGGGTGTGTCCATTCATAAGGGGTGTGTTCATTCATATTTGAATGAAAAGTTGTGTTTGTTAATGTAATGTTACAACCCATTTGAAAGGGTGCCCATGGAAATCTATAAATAGGCTAGATGTGTAGCTGTGTAGCCATTTGAAGTATCCAACATTCAACATAATTTTCTCTACATTCTTATCCTTTCTAATATTCAATAGCTGTAGAATTGTATATTAGTTATCTTGTCTTCCTTGTCTAGATCAAAGGCATTCCGGTCTACCTTCGGTAGTGCAGACGCAAGTAGATGGTCTTTAGACCAAGCTTCATTGTATTCTAAGCTTGATCTGTTGTAACCCGACACTCTCTAGTGGGGGCAAATACTGTTTTTAGGAAATTGACTTAGTAACGCAACTTGAAGATGTCTTTATCAAAATTCTACATAAATTTTGGACGTTTATTTCTTAAGACCGAATATTTTATCCAACAATCTAAAGACAATATTATCCATGGCTCGTTCTCTGCAACAATTGTCATATGACTGTGAAGCTTGACCGTTTTGATGGAGGCAACTTCCGTCGATGGCAAAAGAAAGTTCATTTCCTACTCACTACTCTTAAGGTAGTGTATGTTCTCACCAAGGCATATTCAGAAGAACAAGAATATGAGACAGTGGCTCAAACTCGTGCAAGGACAAAGTGGGAGATGGGTGACTACATTTGCTAGGGGCACTTTTTGAATGCACTATCACATAATTTATTTGATGTATAACGATTTGTGGAGACTCCTAAGGAACCGTGGGAATCGCTGGAGGCCAAATATCTTGCTGAAGATGCTACAAGAAATTTTTGGTTAGTCAATTTATGTGTTATAATATGGTTGATAATAAACCGATCATGAATTAATTCCATGAAATACAATATATCTTTAACCAATTCAAGCAACAAGGTACAAAAATGGACGAGTCTATTATTGTATCTTCTTTCATTGAGAAGTTATCCCCTTTTTGGAAAGACTATAAAAAGAGTCTTAAGCACAGGAAGGAAGACATTTCCCTTGAAGAACTAGCCCATCACCTTCGTGTGGAAAAGGATACTAGGTTTCAAGAGGGTTAAGGATACTCAAGGTGATGAAACAACTGAAGTCCACATATTGGAGGAGAAAAATCTTCCAAACAAGGGAAAGCGCAAGTAGAACTCCTAGGAAAGCAAAGACCCAAAGAAAGAAAATATTTTGTTACATTTATTGTCGATTATTCTAAATTCTGTCGTGTTTATCTTTTGCATTCAAAATATGAAGTGAAGGATCGTTAGGCAACTCTAGGGGGGAGGGGGGGGGGGAGATGAATAGAGTGTATGTGTGTCAAACGGAATATAATCAACTAAAAATTTAAAGCAGTTACCAACTACAGATAATGCAACAATATATAAACAGTAAATAAGGAAGAGCAAACGCAAACACCGAGATTTTATACTGGTTTCTCTCGTGGAGGACTAGTCCAGTCCCGAGAACTCTTGCTCGAAGTTTAACTTCACTATCAGTGAAAACACAAGCTTTGATCCGAAGGACTTGCGACTTTGTACAACACGAGCCTTTGATCCGAAGAGCTCGATGCTATGTTTTAAAAAGCGCGCTTAAGTGGTTTTGGAGACCTGGGCTCCTCACTTAGGGAAATCTCGCTCCAAAAAATGGACCCGCGCTTAGACGACGCTTAACAATGCCTCTCCTACCGTTTGCCGCTGGAAAAAGCACCAGACTTTAAAAAACGAAAAAATTGCTTGACCATGGTTTTTTGATGACTTTGTATTTTGATTATAATATTTATATAGTGCCTTTCTTGATTGATAATTGATATTGTTATTCATGCATATACTAATAGGATTGTATGGAAAATATATTAAAATTTATGTGTGTATAGTGTATTTTACATGTAGGCAGGTAAAAATGGATGAAATAACTAAGCACTTAGGCGTCGCTTAAGCACGATTAAGCCAGGTACCAGCTTCATCGCTTCGCCTCGCCTTAATATAACATAGGCTCGACTACTTCAGACACTTTGAGAAGTAGCTTTGAATAGCCAAGTTTGTACAACTCGAACACTTCTAATCAAAACCGCACTGGCACTTAGAAGAATATGAGTTGTCTTGGAGATTGGAAATGTTTAAAGCTCTTTAGAGAATAGAGAAGATGAAAAGTGAATGAGATGATAGAAATAGAAATTTTTTCTCTATTTATAGATTTTTCTGTACCAGAGTTTCTTGCAGAACTCGGATGCACAACGTTCAAAAATTTAAACGTTGGAGCCAAAAGAATAGGTCTAGCACTCTGAATCATGAATCAGTTTTGGGTAACCGAGTTCGGACAGAACTTGGATCGAGTTTGGTTTTCCAATTTTCCAAAGATTCCTGGTCAGATTTGGCTCAGTTTGGTTTTGGTCTGAGTGGGATATTTGGGCTAGTATGAGTTCAGAGTTAATTTAGGTTTATGTAGGCTTATTTTGAGTGGACTTTGGATATGTATTTAACTAGTGCCAAAATGCGATCCGACTCAGATAAGTTCTAGACTCAATAAAATCAAAATACATAATAAATGTAGAAACAGTAAACCAAACGAACAACAAAGAGGCAGTCTTCTGTTGAACTGATTGCTGAGGGTGTAGGTGCTTCTTCAGTTGCGAGTATCGATTTGGAGTTTTAATTTAATTATCGAAATTAGGTTGACTGAGACCAGATGGGTCAACAATCTCTCCTATTTTGATAATTTGACAAAAACTACGACTGATACTGGTTGTCGAATTGATTGGTATAGCAATACATGCAATAGCTCCCCTGCAACGAGAGCAACTTACGAGCAAATATTATTAAGTATCAGTGTTTCTCCCCTGTTGTCACTTCATCAAAATGGAGTTAAATTCTCGCAAAATAGGTATGAAAAGTGAAATTGAAAAGACAACATAGATAATGACAATATTGAAGCAAACATCAACCAATATTGAAACAAACTAGAGTTCATTGCACTGAAAATAAACTGAAGTACATAACCAAATACTACTCAAACTGAAAGTAAACCAAACTAATAAAGTAAACATAATGCAAATGCCAACTAAATCATAACGGCTCATCACTAACATAAAACTAAATCTAAGCATCAGATCTCTGCATCGCGACTGATCATCATCATCATCTCTACCCGAGGGTTCATCGGTCTCAGCAGAACGGTTGGGGTCAAAGCGAGCAACAGCTGGGTCGAAGTATCTCTGAGTATCTCGATCATCGATACGATAGCCAGCAATGGATGGATCACGAACCATAGCAATGGGTTCGCCAGAGTAATGAGCAAAATGTAGCGCATGTCCATCAGAGTGTTGGAAATTGAAGTGTAGTGCGGAAATCCTCAGCGCGATAATGATCGTCTTTCAGTCTAAAGCGATTCTGGAGTATGGTCTGAAGGGTCTGAAGTGTAACAACTGGAGCATGTGGAGGAGGTGGAGCAGTCTCATGACCAAGAGATGGGTCAACGGGATGGGTAGGCGCAAGAATAGTAGGCTCAAGTCTACGATGCTTATGAAGATAAGCGGGCTCAGCAAGATGGGGACAATCATCCATAGGAATCTCAAAGTACTCAAAGATTATGGACAAGTACATAGCGTATAGCAAGTTACGCAGTTTCTTGTGACATCTTTCCATGGATGCAATGATGGTCTTTGGTAGACTAAATTGTCTCCCAAAGTGCAGATGATATAAAGCAGACATCTCCAAGTATGTAAGTTCATCTGTGGAGGATTGTTTAGGAAGAAAGACAGAGAATACCATACGGTACAGATCACAGAACCAATCATTCATGTATTTTGGCTTAAGTTTGCCGGGAGGACGGAGATTGGGTGAACAGATAGAGTCCATGAACAAGTCAATAGTCATATTTTTAGGAAATTGAAATTTGGTGATGTTACATAGGTCTTCTCCTTCATTTGGAATATGAAGTATCATGCCTAAATCATTATCATCAAATTCAATGTTTATCCCACCGACTCGTGACCGTACAATACCCTCTGTGACAAATAAATTGTAGTAAAACATACGAATGACATTCAGATAAATATGATAACTAGAAGTAACAAGATCTTAGAATCCAAGAGTCTGAAAAGTCAATAAGTATGTCGGAAATATAATAAAGTTCAATGGACTTTCAGTACATATAGCCCTGTCATTGAAATCATCAAACCACTTTATGGATTGTTCAATGGAACGAAAATAAGGTCAACAAATACACCTTCATTAGGCATAGATGTACTGAACAAGGAATATGCAGTTTCTTCTTGAACATTGGAAGAAGCGTCTCCAACTTTTCTTTTCTTCTTTGATAATTTTGGTGCCATTGAAAAAGAATAGAGAAAAAGTAGAAGATTATACCTGAAACGGACAAGAAGAGTGGTAGAGAACCTTGAAATAGAGTAGGATCCAAGATTTGGAGGGTTGAAGAACCTAGAGTGGGAGATCCACAAGTTAGGGGTTTTGAAAAGTAGTGTTTTTGGAGAAGGAAGGAGATGGTCGGCTGCTGTTCTGGTGTTTCTCTCTAATTTTGATGATGTATATAGGTATATAAAAGAGTGGGGCCTACACAACTTTAATCTGGAAACTCGAACAACCGAGTTTGGCCCGAGTTCGCACAAAACTCTGTCCGAGTTCGGTTGGTCTGTTTCCAAAGATTTATTTTGTATGATTCCCATTCTATTTATATAGGATGCATATTTAACCTTTGTAAACCAAAAATTAGTATTTTTAGATTTAGAAAATAAATAATTACTTATATTATTAATTATTCTCTGTCCGAATAATGAAAGAGTATTCTGGGTTAGCTGTAGGGGCCGGATCCCAGCTAGTATTGGTCCGAAGACACTTAAATACCGTGTCGCTTAAGGTTATTTACGCCTCTATGACAGAAGGGCCCTTTCGGCTTATAACAAAAAATGATCTTTACATATCACAAACATTGATTAAAAAATAATATAAGTGAATTATACGATTTCGAAGTCTAAAATTTCTAATTCTCGACGTATAAAGTTAAAACGATCTTCAACTAAGGGTTTAGTGAATATGTCAGCAAGTTGATGTTCTGTGTCAACAAATTCTAAGCATATATTACCTTGTAATTGATGATCTCTTAGAAAATGATGTTTAATTTCTCTGTGTTTAGTGAGTGAGTGACATATAGGGTTCTTTGTCAAGTTAATGGTGTTAGTGTTATCACAATAAATGGAAATATTCTTATAGCATAAATTATAGTCTTCTAGGATTTGTTTCATCTACAAAATCTGTGCACAACTTCCTACTGCGATATACTCAGTTTCAGTTGTTGATATCATAGACCTATATTAATGACAACCAAGGATAAGCCCTATACCTTTGAGGATGGATCAACAATCGCAAACAAAAAGGAAAAAGTCAAACATGAGAAACGGTCGGGGAGGTTCTCCGCAATATCCCTTTCGGGTACAGAGTTAGCGACTTAAACCTCCGCAATATCCCTTTCGGGTAGGCTCTATATGAAGCAAGCGTCAATGATGACCCCGTGTGCTTGTACTTTCTTGCTTGGCAGCGGCTCTTAAAAATGGTCGGGAAGAAGGGACCTCGGTCTCGTTGGGGCTCCGCGCACTGGAAAAAGGCTTCTGCGACGGGAAACCGCGGTTAAAGAACAGGCGCACTCGCCTGGGCGACAATTTTGTTTCTTACTAAACCAGGAGACGAACATTTCCCAAGAAATGACAAGTGCCACTGATACTTTTTTGATCAACTTTGCATACAGCAAAATCAACATCTGAGTATCCAATTAGGTCAATAGATGTGGTTTTAGGATACCATAAGCCTACCAAAGAAGTGCCTTTAAGGTATCAGAAGATATGCTTAATTGCGCAAAAATACGATTTTTTTAGGGTTAGCTTGATATCTAGCACAAAGACAAACACTAAACATGATATCAGGACTAGCAGTTAAGTATAATAAATTTTCAATCATACCTTGATACTTACGTTGGTCAACTGGTTTGCCACTTTCATCTTGGTCAAGCTTTATTGATGTAGCCATTGGAGTGCCAATAGATTTACTTTTTCGAGATCGAATTTCTTCAGCAATTCCTTTGTGTACTTAGCTTGATTGATGAAGGTTCCCTGTGAACTCTGCTTAATTTGCAGTCCAAGGAAGAAGTTGAGTTCTCCCATCATGCTCATTTCGAATTCACCTGCATATACTTAGCAAACTCTTGCAAAGTAATTCATTAGTAGACCAAAATATGATATCACCAACATATATTTGCCCTAATAAGATTGTGTCATCTTTTGTTTTTATAAAAAGTGTCGTGTCAACTTTTCCTTTTGAAAAACCATTTTCGAGTAGGAAGGAACTGAGGTGATCATACCAAGCACGTGGGGCTTGTTTGAGTCCATACAGAGCCTTACGTAACTTGAAAACGTGATATAAAAATTTAAAATTTTCAAAACCAGGGGATTGAGCTACAAAAACTTCTTTTATAAAATCGTTTAGAAAAACACTTTTAACATCCATTTGAAATAATTTAAAATTATGAAAATTTGTAAAATCACAAAGCATGCGAATGGACTCAAGTCTAGCAACAAGAGCATATGTCTCGTCATAGTCAATGTCCTCTTCCTGATTATAGCCTTGAGCTACGAGACGTGCTTTGTTACGTGACTTGTCCATCCTCATTGAGTTTATTTCGGAATACCCATTTGGTGCCAATTATAGAGGAGCCATTAGGTCTAGGAACTAATTTTCAAATTTGGTTTATCTCGAATTGGTTCAATTTCTCTTGCATAGCCGAAATCCAAAACTCATTAGTAAAAGTTTCTACAACATTTTTAGGTTCTATTTGAGAAATGAATACTACATTTGCAATAATGTCTCTAGTTGAAGAGCGAGTACTTACTCCTTTTGATACATCACCTATTACCAAGTCTTCTGGATGATCGGCCATGAACCTTATCTTCATTGGCAGACTTTCCAGATAGCTTGTATCGGTTTCAGTATCTTCAGGTGCTTTGCTGGTTGTTACGCCGACATCTTCATCATCACTGTCACTAGGTATTTGACTGTTAAGCTCATCAAAAGTGACGTTAATGAAATTCTCAACAATTATAGATCTCTTGTTAAATAATCTATAACCTTTACTTTTAGCAGCATATCCAAGAAGTATACCTTCATAAGCTTTTGAGTCAAATTTACCTAAGTTATCCTTGGTGTTCAGAATGAAACATCTACATCCAAAAACTTTAAAATATAAAATATTAGGAGTTCTACCAAACCAAAGCTCATAGGGTGTCTTCTTCGATATAGGTCGAATTAGAACTCTATTCAATACATGACACGCTATATTGACAGCTTCTGTCCAAAAATATTTCGGAAGGCTAAACTAATTTAGTATGACTTTGGCCATATCATCGAGAGTTCTATTCTTCCGCTCCACAACACTGGGGAGTTCTAGGACAAGAAAGTTCATGGAAATAACCATTGGAATCACAGAAAATTTTGAAATCAGCATTTTCAAATTCGCTACCATGATCACTTCGGATACCATTTTGAACCTTTTTACAGAAAAACAAATTCAGAAAATGCATCACTTTTATTTGCAAGAAAATAAACTAAGTATATCTAGAATAATCATCAACAATTACATATGAATATAGCTTTCCACAAAGACTGGCGACTCGACTAGGTCCAAATAAATCTATGTGCAGTAATTAAAGAGGTCTATAGGTACTTACATCGTTTTTAGATTTAAAAGAAGATTTGATTGCTTTGTTTTTTTCATAGTCAGCTTATATCATATCTTTCTTGGATGTTATGTCTGGCAAGCCTCTTACCAGTTTTTTTGAGGATAATCTTGCAATTGTGTCCATGTTGGCATGTCCTAAACGCATATGCCATAACCAACTCTCATCTTTGTTAGCATATAGGCATCTGTTTGCATTGCTAGTATCTTCTAGCATATAGAAAACATATATATTATCTTTCCTACTACCTTCAAAAATAATATTTTTAGATGATCTCTCGTAGATAGAACATTTGTCTTTCACAAAATTAATATCATAACCATTGTTAGCCAGATGACTGATGCTTAGTAGATTATGTTTTAATTTAGTTACTAGACAAACATATTTTATTACAGGAAAGGGAGGAGTACCAATATTACCGTTACCTATGAGATATCCTTTTAAGTTGTTACCGAAGGAGACATATTCTTCTTTCTTCATCGATAATGTTGCAAAAAGGTTGGCATCACCGGTCATATCTCGTGAGCAATCACTATCGAGAATCCACTTGCTCTTAGCATGCGAGGGCTGGCCCACCTAGAACACTAGTTGAAGATGTGACATTTGGTATCCACTTCTTTTGGGGTCCTGAAATGTTAGATTTTGGTACCCATGCACATATATTCATATCAACTAATTTTCTAACTCTACATTGTCGTAAGATGTGTCCTTGTTGTCTACAATAATGACATGTTGCAAAGGAGTTAGTGCTTGGAGTAGCATGGTAAGCAAAAGTATGTGAAGTGATGTCGTGTCTCTCGTGGATATTTGTAAAAGTAAGCATGATTGTGTGTAGCATGATTGTTTGTAAAAGTTAGTGCTTGGAGTAGCATGGTAAGCAAAAGTATGTGAAGTGATGTCGTGTCTCTCGTGGATATTTGTAAAAGTAAGCATGATTGTGTGTAGCATGTGATTTATTTACTTTCTTTGGCAACGTCTTGTGATGAGTCACCTTGTGTTTTGTGTTAGATTGAGTAGTAGGTTCCATTACTTGCTTTCCCAATCTAATCTCTAACTTTTGAGATGAGTCATATACTTCTTGATATCTACCCGTGAATGCATCTATTCTTTGTGCAGCTAAGTTGTACTTCTTCTCTGCTTCATACAGTTCATTGAGTTGCATTTTTCTTTGAAATCTTTTCAACATTTTTCAAGGCATCAGGCAACCTCAATGTTACTACATATGTGTCTTTCGTGTTACTAGTGGATGGTGCATCTCTTATCTCATTTAGTAAAGAATAACTTATCAACTTCAAGCTTATACATCTTTGTTTCCTTCTTAGCATGCTTGTATTTATCTAGAACTTTCCTATGATCCCTAAGAAGGTCACTAAATGCATCTGAAAGTTCATCAAAAGTAAAGTCTTCATATATGGGATTAGTTGATACCTGATCAAAAGCCATTAAGCAAACATTTGCAGCGTCACGAGATTCTTTATCTTCGGAGTCGCTGGCTTCGCTTTCATGCCATATGCTCGTATTTGCACATTTTCGTAAAGGTCTTTTGCTTGAGCGTTCAGAACTACTTCCTGTCTTTGCAGCTGGACAGTCCTTTATATCACATGTCTTCTTGCACCCATAGCATACTGGATCTTCATGTTGTCCTGATAACTCTTCTTTCTGTTTTGAAACTTTAGGAATTTTCTGATGTTTCTGACCATTAGTGTATGTTCCTCACCATCAGAATCATCGTCTTCAGTTTTGTCGTTGGAGATCTTCTTGTGTTGTGCTTTGAAAGTTTTAGTCTTCTCCTTTGGTGCAAGGTTCAAAGTATCGGCCGATACCGATACGTATCGGCCGTATCGGATCGGATCTGAGCCTACCCGATACGATACTCACGAAAAATATCGGTATCGGCCGATATTTGGTGGAAATGTATTGTATCGGATTGTATCGGTCCGATACGAGCCGATACAGACCGACACGACCCGATACAAACCTAAATCCTACTGGAGATTGGAATCCTCGCCGACCAAAAACAAAACCATATCAAATGATTTCCGACCAAAAACAAAAGCAAATCTAATCCAAAAATCAGCATCCAATAAAGAAAATATTGCTTTGCAGACGACGTCTAATCAAATAATTGAAGAAAAATATCAGTGCAATAAAAAAGTTCTATAAATACTCGATCATTTGCCTAAATTAACACACAACAAACAACAAACCCTAATTTTTACAAACAGAGAAGAAGTCCAGATAGTCTAACCTTTTTCAGGTAAAAAATTCCTCTCCAGTCGAAGGAATGACTCGTCCTTGGCCTCCTCCGTCGCCTCCACCGCGGCTCGAGAAGTCTTCCTCCGCCTCCACCGCGGCTCGAGAACATCTCCTCCGTTCTTGGCTCGAGCGGTGGAGGCGAGTGGAGACGTTCCCCGGCGAGTGGAGGCCTTCCCCGGCGAGTGGAGGCGGAGAGAGAGGCGAGCGGAGGCGGAGGCGGAGAGAGAGGCGAGAAAAAACATTCGGCCGAATGAAATTCTCTCTCCGCCCGAGTTTTGTCCAAGTTTAAAAAAAAAAAAAAAAAAAGCCACGTCAGCATCCATAATTATTTAGAAACGAATCACAACCGTCCATTTTGCCACGTCAGTGATCCAGCGTTCGGATCCATGCCACGTCAGCATCCTAAAAACACAGATCAGCCCATCTCCACCGTCCAAACTGACACGTCAGCGATCCAGCGTTCGGATCTCTGCCACGTCAGCATCCCAAAAACACAGATCAAAAGAATCTCCACCGTCCATTTAGCCACGTCAGCGATCCACCGCTCAGATCTTCGCCACGTCAGCAACCTAC
The DNA here is from genome assembly GCA_036927795.1 of Iris macrosiphon. Taxonomy (NCBI): domain Eukaryota; kingdom Viridiplantae; phylum Streptophyta; class Magnoliopsida; order Asparagales; family Iridaceae; genus Iris; species Iris macrosiphon. The sequence continues at coordinate 170,357,885 of JAYESA010000005.1, read as the reverse complement.
AAACACACATTAGATAAATCTCCACCGTTCATTTCGCCACGTCAGCGATCCACCGCTCAGATCCAACGGCTGTGAAAAAAAACAAAACCCCCTAAACGCTGGATTCGAACCCGTGACCAGTGTAACCTACAGTCATCCCACTAGCCAGAAAGCCAATGTAATTTGGTTGTTTAAGTCAGCATCCATATAGTATTTTAGGAGGAAACTTATATATATATATATATACATATATATATATTCTGACTTTTTATTATTTATAAAACTAATATATATATATATATATATATTTCTATATAAATATATATATATATATATATATATTCTATTGTACATATACACTAATATATATATATTGTGACTTTTTTTATATTACATATACACTAACATATATATATATATATATTCTGACTTTTTATTATTTATAAAACTAATATATATATATATATATATATATATATATTCTATTGTATATATACACTAATATATATATATTGTGACTTTTTTTATATTACATATACACTAATATATATATATATATTCTGACTTTTTATTATTTATAAAACTAATATATATATATATATATATATATATATATATATATATATATATATTCTATTGTACATATACACTAATATATATATATTGTGACTTTTTTTATATTACATATACACTAATATATATATATATATATATATATATATATATATATATATATATATATTCTATTGTACATATACACTAATATATATATATTGTGACTTTTTTTATATTACATATACACTAATATATATATATATATATATATATATATATATATATATATATATATATATATATATATATATATATATATATATATATATATATATATATATATATATTCTATTGTACATATACACTAATATATATATATTGTGATTTTTTTTTATATTACATATACACTAATATATATAAATTCTGACTTATTTTTATATTACATATACACTAATATATATATATATTATGACTTTTTTTATATTACATATACACTAATATATGTACGTCTATGCATCATATACTATATACTATACACTATATATTGTACGTCTTTTTTTTATTTATGCATCTAACAAAATTATATATATAGTTATATACTACCTGTTATAGTTATCATTCTTTGTATTTTTTATTATTGCATCTAACAATTTTATACGTTTTTATTATGCATGTAACATTTTTTTTATTTTTGTATGTAACGTTATATCATTTCAGGATTACTTAATGGCACCAAAAAGTCGTACGCCGGAGGAAATGGATGCTGGTTGGAAACATGAAAAGTGTGTCAATCCTAATAATAAGAGGAGGGTGGAATGCAATTATTGTAGCAAAATAATGGACGGAGATGTTACTCGGCTGAAACAACACTTAGCGGGTATTACAGGAAATGTAGCATCGTGTCCTGAGGTACCAATTGCTATAAAAAAAGAAATGTTGTTGCTTGTTGAGGGTAAAAAAAAGGATAAAATAGTGGCGAATCAAAGAAAGCAAAGGGTAGAGGAGGAGTTGACAAGGATAGCTCGAGTAGATTCCTCCTCAGAAGAAGAAATTGAAGACTTCACGGATCTTAGAAGGGACATGAGACAAAGTAGGAGAGAACATGCAGCTGAGGAATGGGGTAGACGGTGGAGTGTCGGGGACAGAGAAACAGGGTCAAGCAGGGGTCCGACGTTAGGTGGCCGATCAAAGTCAGTCACATATCGTGGGGAGGAGGTGAGAAATATTCCAGAGAAAGAAGTAAGGAATATGGACCCTTATGTCCTCAGAAAACAAGGGGCAATGCAACCCAAAATAAAGGGTGCAATTAAGGGGATAAAGAATGCCAAAAATCATATAGGAAGATTTATATCAAAATTCTTTATATACAATAATATATCATTCAATGCTGCTAAAAGTCCACACTATCAACCAATGATAGATGCCATAGCAGCTTCCGGGGGTGGAGTAAAGGGTCCAACTCCTTATGAGATTTCAAATACTTATTTGGATATGGAAATAAGTGACATGGATGAGTACCTAAAATCATTTCATAGGTATTGGGATGAGTATGGATGTACCATTATGTGCGATGGATGGAGTACACAGAACAGAAAATGCATCATTAACTTTCTTGTATATTCTCCACAAGGAACGATATTTCTTAAATCTGTAGATGCCTCTGACAAATACAAAGATAGTAAATACATATTTGGACTGATGAATGAAGTTGTGGAACAGATTGGAGAACACAGGGTCGTCCAAATAATTACTGACAATGGCTCCAACTACAAGAAGGCGGTAATGAGGTTAATGGAGGTGAGAATGCACTTATACTGAATTTTTTTTATTATAAATATGTTTGTATATATGTTATTTATTATTGTAAATATAGCTTCTTTCTAATTATATATATATATGTTTATATGCAGGTGAGAAGAAATTTATATTGGACGCCATGTGCAGCACATTGCATAGATCTCATGCTGAAGGATATAGCCAATGATCCACATATTAAGCCACTAATACGGAAGTCTCAAGATATGACGTGTTTCATATATAATCATGGTTGGGCTCTTAGCATCATGAGGACTGAGACTCAGAATGGAGAATTGGTTAGACCAGCCATCACTCGGTTTGCTACCAATTTTATTGCTTTTGATTCCATCCTTAAACATCAGGCTGATTTAAAAAAGATGATAAATACACGGGGTTGGACAGATAACTACATGAGACTCAATCGTAAAGATAGAGACAAGGCAGATGTGGTTGCCAGTTTAATCGAGAGTCAAACTTACTGGAGGGATATTGCAGGGGTCACTGCTATATTTCGACCTCTAGTAAAAGTTTTGAGGATAGTGGATAGCGATGATAAAGCTGAGATGGGTCATCTTTACGAGGCTATGGACAGGGCTAAAGAAATGATCAAAAAGAATGTTGGTCAAGGATATAGGAAGTGGTGGGAAATGATTGATACCAGATGGAATTCTCAACTACATCGAGATATACATGCAGCTGGTAACTACTCTATAAATTTAATACCCTTCAAATGTTATTTTATAATGTTTGTAGTGATTTTAAAACTAGTTATTTATTCAATATTGCAGGTTATTTCTTGAATCCAAAATACCAATATTCTAATGATGTTATAAATGACGACGAGGTACTTAATGGTTTCCACCGCGTCGTTAATAGAATGGTAAATGACAATACAACACGCCTTAATATAAACAAAGAGGTAAATATTATTTGATATTGGATTTTTTTATAACTTTACAATATTGAATTTTAATGTCATAAGACCCATAACTGTTGTAATATCACTTTGCAGGCAGAAAAGTTCAGATTGAGGAGTGGTGTATTTAGTTCAAATCAATTCCAAAGTGCTGTAAATAGATGTCTTCCTGGTAGTAATAGTTCATACTTTAAAATATTTATTAATTAAATTTATATACTTACAAAGCTAATATATTTTATTATTTTGTAGCTGAGTGGTGGTCCATACATGCTAGGGAGGAAGCCCCAAATTTGACTCGATTAGCTGTGCGCATCCTGAGTCAAACAGAGTCTTCTTCCAACTGTGAAAGGAATTGGACAACATTTTCTCTCATCCATACTCGTCCCCGCAATAGACTTTTAATGACAAAACTAGAAAAATTAGTTTTTGTCCATTATAATATGAGATTGAGGGTTCGAAATATGCAAAGATCACAAGATGAAGAAAATATTATTGATTTGGATGAGATATTTCATGAAGAAGATCCACTCATAGCTTGGACTAGAGAAAGGGAAACACCACTCTTAGATGGCAGAGAAAATGAGTGGTTAGATGATAACTTGGATGTCGATCCACAAGATATTGCCGAAAATGCTGGAAGGCCTGGAAAAAGAAAGAAAACACCAGCTGTACAATCTCGACAGGTCGACAGCGATAATGACGACACTACTGATAGTGGAGGCAATGGAGCTACACTCGCTGCTGGTGCTGACAATACTAATGAATATGAAAGTCCTGGAGATCAGTCTCATGAATACTCTGAAGACTGGCCAAGTGATTATCAACCTAGAGAGCACCGCATGGATGATACATATGCTGGAGGATCTAGCCATCATGATGTACCTACTCCTTCAGACAATTACAACAATACATATGATAGTTCATACACAAGTTATTATCCATACAACACTCCAGAGGCGGAACAACATTCAACATTTGATGGCCTCATGACAAATTTTTTTCATAATACAGATATCAGTCACTACTACCCTCATAACCAAGAACCATATCAGGACGATCATGATAATTATGATCAATTTTAGTGATATATTTGTAATTTTTGTATTTGTATACAAATTATAGTTTTTGTATTTGTATACAAATTTTTGTATTTGTATTTGTATTTGTTCATGCACAAGTTTTTGTATACAAATTGTATTTGATAGTTCATACACAAATTTTTTTTGTGTATAGAAATTGTAGTTCGTAGTTATTGTAAAAAGACTATTATTCATGAAATTTAAATGAAGGGATAGGCCAGAGTCCCGATGAATTTTTTTGGCCAAGTGATTTTTTGTCGTACTTTTATATTTAAACATGTAAATCTTGTTGCTAATTTTATTTCGATATATTATGAAAAAAAATAATTGGTGTCATAGATAACATTATAACAATTTATAACTACTCACTTATACTAAATTTCTGAATACAATTAAATATTTATTTATTTACAAAAATTTACAAAAAATTCTCGATTCCTCGACAAATATAATTATGGGTCTTGTCACTTGTCTCAGTATCTCATCCTGCCATTTGCATTGCTTATTTGCTTCTAATCTCTTGTGCCTCCCTCTATGCGCCTTTATTCGTCAAAATTGAAACCTACAGAACAATACAAGATTCAATTAGTACGAATATATTATAATGACATAGTAAGATTGTAACTAAAAATATGTAAAGGAAGAAAACGTATATTTCGCAGGTAAACCATTCAACAAGGATGACTATTGTTTTATTCAATTCTAATTAAAAAAACATGAAAAACACTTAAATAATGCATAAATATGTAAATTATATTTTTCTATTTTTTTACTAATTAATTAATAATTATTTAAATTGCCGATACATCCGATACCAACATATCCGATACTCCGATCCGATACCGCCGATACTGCCGATACTGCCGATACCGATACTCATACAAACTGTCCGATACCGATACCGATACCGAGTTCTTGAACCTTGCTTTGGTGTTGATTCTTCAAAGTCCATGAGATCCAGCTCATCTGTCATCAGTTTTCCTAAGAGGATCTCAATTGACATTGTTGTGAGGTCTTTTCCTTCTATGATTGCCGTTGCTTTTGGGTTCCAGTTCTTTGTAAGTCCTGTTAGCACCTTGCAAATATTTTCATGATTACTGTAGATTTTTCCAAGAGAAGCAAGAGGATTAATGATGTCAAGAAAACGTGTAAACATTTGTGTAATGGTCTCATTTGGCTTCATTTTGAATACTTCATATTCTTGAGTAAGTTTACTGATCTTTGATTCCTTCACTTGTGGAGTTCCTTGATAAGTTACCTCAAGAAGTTTCCAGTTCTCCTGTGAAGTAGTGCAAGTAGATACTCTATTAAACTCAGTACTATCTAAGGCACAAAATAAAGCATTTACAGCTCTAGCATAAAGACTTAAGTGTTTCTTTTCTAGATCAGTGTATTTATCTTTAGGCTTATCTATAAGAACATCATCTATAACAATTCTAACATGCTTTTTGTAGCCATCCTCAACTATTGACCAAAGGTTAAAGTCTAGTGATCTGAGATAAAAAGTCATACGTGTTTTCCAGTGAGTGTAGTTCGTTCCATCAAATAGAGGAGGCCTATTTGTGGATTGGCCTTCACCAGTGAAAATAGATTCCGCAGTTGCCATGTGTAATACTCTTAGGAATTAAAGCTTATAAAAGAGAACTTAGCTCTGATATCAATTGAAGGATCGTTAGGCAACTCTAGAGGGGAGGGGGGTGAATAGAGTATATGCGTGTGCAACGGAATATAATCACAAACTAAAAATTTAAAGCAGTTACCAACTACAGATAGTGCAACAATATATAAACAGTAAATAAGTAAGGAAGAGCAAACGCAAACACTGAGATTTATATTGGTTTACCTCGTGGAGGACTAGTCCCGAGAACTCTTGCTCGGAGTTTAACTTCACTATCAGTGAAAACACAGGCTTTGATCCGTATGACTTGCGGCTTCGTACAACACGAGCCTTTGATCCGACGAGCTCGACGACTTCAGACACTTTGAGAGGTAGCTTTGAATAGGCAAGCTTGTACAACTCGAACACTTCTAATCGAAACCATAATGGCACTTAGAAGAATGAGAGTTGTCTTGGAGATTGGGAAGGTTTAAAGCTCTTTAGAGAATAAAGAAGATCAAAAGTGAATGAGACGATAGAAATGGAAAATTCTTTTCTATTTATAGATTTTTCTGAACCAGCGTTCGGGTAGAACTCTGTTGCACAACATTCAAAATTTTAAATGTTGGAGCCAAGATAATATGTCTAGTACTCTAAATCAGAAATCAGTTTTGGGTAACCGAATTCGAACAGAGTTCGGGCAGAACTCGGATCGAGTTCGGTTTTCCAATTTTCAGAAGATTCCTGGTCAGATTTGGCTCAGTTTGGTTTTGGTGTTAGTGGGATATTTGGGCTAATATGAGTTCAGAGTTAATTTAGATTTAGGAAGACTTATTTTGAGTGGACTTTGGATTGATATTCAACTAGTGCATAAGTCCTAGACTCAATAAAATCAAAATACATAATAAATGTAGAAACAGTAAAACCAAACGAACAACAAAGAGGCAGTCTTCTGTTGAACTGATTGCTGAGGGTGCATGTGCAGTCTTCTGTTGCGACTATCGATAGGTAGTTTTAAGTTAATTATCGAAATTAGGTTGACTGAGACCAGATGGATCAATATGAAGTACTTGATAATGTTATAATATCAAATGGATTTAGGATACATGAATATGATAAATGTGTGTATAGTAAATTCTATGGTAAGAAATATGTGATTCTATGCTTGTATGTGGATGCCATAATTATTTTCGGTACTGATTTAGATGTTATAAAAGTACTAAAAGTTTTTTATCTTCCAATTTTATTATGAAAGATATGGATGTAGCTGATGTCATTTTAGGCCTAAAGATAAAGAAACAAGATAATAATTTGATTCTTACACAGTCACATTATATACAGAAAAATTTCAAAAAGTTTAATCATTATGATTGTACACCTATATCTACACCATTTGATCCGCAAATTTAATAGTGTCCTAATACTGGAGGAGCTGTAGCACAATTAGAATATTCTAAGAGTGATTGGTAGTATGTATGCTATGACCTGCACCAGACTCGATAGTGCATTTGCCATGGGTAAACTAAGCAGATATACGAATAACCAAACCGGTGAACATTGACATGCTGTTAATAGAGTGCTAAATATCTCAAAAAGACTAGACTACGGGATAGTCTATAGTGAATATCTTGGTGTGTTAGAAAGATACAACCTGAGCGTGAAGATCACTCATCAAAGAGTGGATATATATTTCTCCTTGGTGGAGGAGCTATATCTTGGGGATGTAAGAAACAAACTTGCAGTGTAGATTCAACCATGGTATCAGAGTTTGTGGCATTAGCTTCTGCTAGTATTGACTATTGAGGCTGAATGGCTGATGAACTTGGTGTTAGAGATTCCTTTGTGGCCTAAACCGATGCCACCAATATCTTTACATTGTGATAGTGTGGCAACATTATCACAAGTATATATCCAAATATATAATGGTTAGTCCATACACATAGGACATAGACATAGCTATGTGAGGTAGTTGATTACTGATGGAGTAATCACTATTTATTATGTAAAATCATATCAAAATTTGGCTGATCCTTTGACTAAAGGACTTGCAATGGATTTGATGTGGAAAACATCAAGTAGGATTGGGCTCAAGCCCATATAAGGTAATCTTTCTTGGTCGAAACTTGACTCGACGGTTGAAACATCTAGTTCTCGGGTTCAATAAGCAAAGTACATCATATGTCATAATTGCAAGCACTTAACAAATAAATTATATTTCCATCCCAAGGATAAAGTGCTTGGTACTTGTAATGTAAAAAGGGAGGTTGAGTTGTTTAATTCTTAATAAGCGTAAAACAAGTTGATGTTGGTATATTGTAGTTACAAGGATATTCTCAATAAGCTTACCTAGTGAGTCTTAAGGGATAGACTCTAGAGCGCTCATGAAATAGAATACAGACACAAGGCCAATCCACATCGGCTATATGGGATGCCTGAGATTAGTTGTGTGTGGAACTGTGTCCAATTAGTCATAGAGGATTGCTAGTTCAAAGAATACATCTACTATGCCATCCTGATTAACTTTGATGTATTCCACTAAGTGAATGATTCAAGTCGAAAGGCATTATTCATCTATGCATAAAGTCTGCCAAGTAAGAGAAGACTTCATATATATTTGGAAAATGGTGGGAGATTATTGGGAATTTTCTAAATAAACATTTGTTTTGGGTTTGTTTTCTTTTAAATAATATGTAGATAAAATATGTAAAGATGTGACTTTTGGATGATGTCACTTGGTGAATGGGTGTGTCCATTCATACGAGGCGTGTTCATTCGTATTTGAAGTCGTGTTTGTTCATGAAAGGTTACAACCCATTTGAAAGGTGCCATAGAAATCTATAAATAGGCTAGTTGTAGTATAACCATTTGAAGTTATCTTGTCTAGATTAAAGACATTTTGGCTTACCTTCGTTAGTGCAGACACAAATATACCATCTTTAGATGACCCGTCCGCATTAGAGTACGAACCGTGAAATCTTAAGTGTAACTTATTTCAGAATTAATATAGGATCATGAAAAACAATGCATTGATAATTACAATAGCATGTCATTTCTACATATAATATGTAATGCATATAATAAACCCTTATCTCACAACCACGGACAATAAAGATTTACTAATAAATCTGATTTTTCCTCTAGAAATATCAATTCAAAATACTAACACTCAAAACAATGCATTAATCAACAATTTTATTAGCAAAGATAAGAAGATACATACATTACTAGAGTTTCCCAGAACCTTAGAAAAGAATTAGCTAGACATAATCTTGAAGAACAATAGCGAAGATGAATTGAAGAACATTCACAAGAACACTTGCAACTTCTCTTTACACACACACCCTCTCTCTCTTACAAAGTCTCAACACCCTCTCTCTCTTAAAGTCTCTCTCTTACAAGTAGAGAGAAAAAAAGTGATATCCATTTCTTTGGAAGGTTAGCTTTTATATAGGAAATGAAAAGCACAAACCATTTGGTTCACTTATTGTTCATTGAATCTTCATTGTGTCCTCTCATTGCTTTGCATCTTTTCATGTATTTATTGTATTTCTTCCCTTTTTTGTGTGTGCGTGTACTTCAATGTTGTCCAGGTACATAAGGCTTTATGAAAGGTTGTATCTGATGCTTCTTTTTATTTGTAATGTTGTCTAGGTTTATTGCATGTAGTTATAAGAATCCGGTATATATTTCATCTCTTCTCATAGTTGCATGAAGTAAATTCAACTCATAGTTGCATGAAGTAAATTCAATAAATAAGTAAAAGAAAATAGGTTCAGTGCACATAAAAATTATAAAGTTCAATGTTGGCCATGTCGACAATTAACTGACCTCTCTCTCTCTCTCTCTATATATATATATATATATATATATATATATATATATATATATATATCAGAAGGTCTTGCGAATACATTTAAAGCTGTGCTTATAAGGTACACTGCTTTCTAAACACAAACTTTGAAGTGGTTCTGGTGCCTAGGCTGACTGCCCATTCCCTCCATACCCACCCCCACAGGCTGATTCTATTATAGAATATTATAATCTTATGTAATCTAGGAATTTAGGTGATCTTTTGTTTACTGTTACATGGTGATCCTTGAGAAAGTGCAATTTGTACTTGTTTCATTCCTCTAGTGCTTTCCGTTTATAATTGTAAGCTCTGCTGTTTTGGATGATATACACATCGAAAACTTTCCTTAACTATCTTCTCAATAGGAAATGGTGATTACTAAACTACCATATTATTATTACCTGAATGATAGCAGTTTCGGCAATTTTGTTGTGGTACCTTCTGAAAGAGGAAGAGTACTTGCTGCTTGTTATTTGATAAAAGTCGAGAATCACTAAAGTCGCTGCTACTCTTTTCACTTTTATATGATATTTCTTAGGATGAGATGATTCCTTGCGGCAGCTTGGGTAAGTATAAACTTTTGTGGTTAATCATAATCCAAGCTGATTATGCAGTAAGATCATATTGATGTTTTTGCTTCTGTGATAAGCAGGTTGAAATACAGTTGTTTAGTAAAAGGACATTATACACTGCTTATTTGTGACTTTATTTATTCTTCTCTATTTCAATTTGTAGTATGGGCCAGTGGGAGGCGTCTTGTTTGCTGACTATGGAAGTGATCTTGGTTCAGGCCCCACTGTACCGGGTAAGACTAGTGCAGTTTATTACTCTTTATTTGTAGTTATATCGAATATAAGATCAAAAGTAGTTAGGGCCACCCGAGATAAGTAAGGCTATTGGATGACTATGAGTATGCTTTCGCTGTTAATTTTAAGGTTAATATTTGCTTAAGGCTATTGGATGACTATGAGTATGCTTTCGCTGTAAATTTTAAGGTTAATATTTGCTTGTATGGTGCTGGTCATGAATCTGATCCATTACTTGTGTATATTCGTTTTGGAGTAAGCCAGTTAACCACGGGTAAGATGTATGATCGAGTTTGATACATATGTGAACCCTCCTACCCTCCTGCATAGAAGTTCTTTAGTTAGTTGGTGCCAAGGAGACTTTCCCAAAGAGAAACGATTATACTAACATCAATATTCACGCATATATATACATAAAATGCATATACACTTAGCAGAACTCTGAAATTTGTATGTAATATTGCATGGGCAGCTACAATATTTTTCAGACATTTACTATTTTTATGTTTCCTCGTGTACTCTTTTCTTTTGGTTCGACCTCCCATGTTTTCTTATCGAAAAACCCACACTACATAAATACACTTGACATGCAAGTGGAGGATTTCAGAATTGGTTTGATGTATATTCTGTATTTGGCTATCATAACATTCCCGTCTATGTTAGTATCTTAAGATACACGTTAACTTGCTTACCATATGATATACTACCATTACTACATTTTCGTTGATAAAGGTTTAACAACGAAAAAGTTTCGTTGCTACTTCCGTTGTTGTAGCCGCGTGACCTTAGGTAATAGCAACGACTTCAAGAATTCGTTGTTAAAAGTCGTACCTTTAGCAACACGAATCACTTTTAGTTGCAGAACTATTGGACCCAAATATCGTATAGCTAAAAGGTAACTCTTTTACGGCACAAGTTTTTCGTTGCTATACTTATCTTTTAGCAACGCAAAAAGAAATACCTTTAGCGACGCAAATGATTTTTCGTAGCAGAATTACTGGACCCAAATATCATTACTGAAAGGTAAGGGTCTGTTTGCTTATCAATTTAAACTCAGTTTTCTGAGTGTGAATGTAAAATCTGGGATAAAGAACGTTTGGATAGGATCATTCAGAAAAGTGCTTTTATAAAATTTTTTTTAGGAAGCTCATGTTTAAACTTTGTTTCCCATAGCAACACAAATCTCCTTTAAGAGTGCACTTTCAGCTCAAGACTCAAAGAGTCTTCTCTCTCTTCCCAAAGCAGCAAAAATTTGGGGGAGCTCCTCCTGGCCTCGCCCCCTTTGCCTCCTCCCCCGGCTCCTTCCTGGCCATCGCCACCTCCCTCCTCTCCTCCACGGCTGGCCGATCTCCCGAGCTCCCTCCTCATGACGCACGGCTCTCACCTGGAGTCGACGAGAACGAGGTTGGGGAAGGAGGAGGGGAGGAGCACCACCTTCGCTGCGTGGAGGAGCAGATCTAGCCCGCGCGTGAGTACCACCGTCGCCACGTGGAGGAGCAGCATAGATCTAGGCCGATTCGCCGGGTCCTTCAGCTCCTCTCTTGTGCTTGTGTCATAGGGCTTGGGATGGGTGTTCCGGCCGGAGCAGAGGTCCTCGATGCGCTGACGAAGGTGCGTACGGAGCTCATACGTCACCGAGACGGAGCTAGGGTCAGGGCTAGAATTTTTTGGGTTAGGATTTTTGAGGGACTGGTGGAGGAGGGAGCTTTGGGGTTGAGTTGGTCAGAAGAATCCGACGGCGAACTGGACTGGACACGAGATCTCCGGCTGGGACTGGATCCGTGTCAGATAGGTGGAGGACACAGAAAATATGATAAGAGTCAGAATCTCTATACTCAGAAAACAATTTTATAATTTACTTTCAAAAAACTGTTTTCAGAAACAAATTTCAGAAAACATATCCAAACGGACCCCAACTCATTTGCAACACGAGTTTTTGTTGCTATACATATCTTTTAGCAACACAAATATATATTGGCAAAATTTTTGTACATCACTCAAAACCTCTGGTGACAAGTTTATGTGTTGCTATAGGTTTCTTCTTTTTCACAAAAAAAACACCTTGCTTTTGGTAATCATGATTATTCATACATATTATCACATAAATCACAAGTATTAAAACTCAAATATAAGTTTTTATTTCTTTCCATAACAAAACTCCGTAAAGTACATCTAATTTGGATTAAAAACTTTCATCAGAAGACGAGGTTTGCAAAAAAAACGAGAAGAAGCTGCTGCAACTACTTCTTTGGTGCTACAAAAGATACGAGATTTTCGTCTGTTAATGCAATTTACAGAAAACATCTAGCTGTAAACTATCCATGTACCAACACAAAAAGAAGTAACAGTTGTTAACCGATTCCTCGTGCTCATGGTTTCAGAGCTTTGATACTTTCTTGATCCTCCAGCTTCGTAGTTGTCATCAGACTCCACCTTCACCTAACCTTCAGAGCTTGGACTGCTTCCTTCATCCTCAGCCATCAATCCTGTCTCATGGGTGCCATATGTTACGCGCTTCTTCTTGCTTAGCGAAGGCACGCGTAACTGGACGATGGGACGAAGACGATGAAGAAGCCGTCTAGTCTTGTGACCGGCCGGCCTTGGTGTTGTGCCTTGTCGCAGGCGCGGGCGTTTCTCAAATCAGAAGTACCGCCTAAATATTACTAATAATATTGCCAAGTAATATCTTTCCTTTTAAGGAAAGACATTATTAGCAATATTGCTAATAATATCTTCCTTAAAAGAAAACTAACTATTGCTAATATTACTAATAATATTGCCAAGTAATGCCGCCGGCTAGGTATGGGCAACCCTAGCCGGGTCTTGTGTCTTTCCCTTTGGCCGGTCCATGTGAGTAACGGGTATAGGTTCGCCCGAACCGACCCCGTAACAATACTCCCTCCCTTCAAACCCAGCGCGTCATCGTGCTAGAAGCCGGGATGAAGGCGCTCGAGGGTGTTGTGTTGGACCTATGTAGCATCGTCAGCGGTTTCTTCCGCCCAACGAACCAAGTACTCGCGGGTGTCAGCAACTATCCGAGTATCAAGTATCTCCGCAGGGACTGGGTGTTTGCTTGGTGTGAGGTCAGCGGGTAAGGCTGGTACTACCGTCGGTAGTGGACCACGGAATGGCTTCAGCAATGATACATGGAAGATGTTGAGGTGGGCGTCGGTTGGAAGCTCGAGTTGATAGGCCACCATGCCAACCAGAGCAGAGACTCGGAAGGGCCCGAAGAAGTGAGGAGCGAGCTTGTGGTCCGTTGTGCCTCAGAGTGGATTGTCGATGTCGTTGGAGGCGCACCCACACCTAATCGTCCGGGCTGAAGATGACCTTCCGGTGGCAAGCATCATATCTTACCGCATCCGATTCTGAGCATGGTGAAGGAGCTGTCTTGCTTGTTCGAGAACCGTGGCATGATCATTGAGGTGGCGGTTGACAACATAAATCACGGAGGCGCCGACCTTATAGGGAAGCATGGCGGGGGGAGGCCGACCTTATACGATCTCAAAAGGGGTGCTGCGGTGAGCCGAGTGAAAGGAGGTGTTGTAGCAGAACTCAGCCCATGGAAGCCAGTAAGTCCACGTTTTGGGTTTGTCAGCTACGAAACAGCGGAGGTACATCTCCATTGTTCGATTGACCACTTCCGTCTGGCAATCTGATTGGGGATGGTATGTTGAGGACAAGAGTAACTTAATACCGCACCGCCGGAAAGTGTCCTACAGAAGGCGCTGGTAAACACGGGGTCGCGATCGCTGACGATGGTCTCGGAAATACCATGTAGACGCACCACCGTATCAAAGAAAACCTGTGCGACTGATGATGCCGAAAATGGTGACTCATCGCCATGAAATGTGTATACTTGGACAACCGGTCCACTACTACCAAGACGACGGATTTGCCCTTGAAACGAGGCAACTGAGTCACAACGTCCATAGAAATATCGGCCCACATATGTTGTGGAATTGACAGGGGCTGTAGCAGGGCTGCAGGGCTGAGAGTGGATGTCTTGTTGCGTTGGCAGAGTGGCACATGCAGCCACGTACTCAATAGTGCGGCGTAGACCGGGCCATAATTTTTTTTACGCACTCGCTCCAGCGTCTTGGTACTGCCCTCATGTGTGCTGTTGTGGAAGTGGCGGATGATGCGGGGGACCAGTGACGAGGACTCCGGAATAAGAGAAGTCCGTGGTAGTAGATGAGGCCGCTAGTTTCCTTCCAGCCGGCCTCGGATTGAGAGGCCTAGATGGTTGCCCGCCGCGTGACGACCGTCTCGTCGGCAACAAGCACGGAGAGCCACTTCTGCTCAAGTTCGAGCACCGGTCGGGAAAGTGCGGCGCATTCGGGAATATCAGTGTCAATGCGGGAGAGTGCGTCGGCCGCTTGGTTAAGTTTGCCTGGCTTTTGCTCCACGTGAAACGAGAAGCCCATGAGTTTACTCAACCAATGTTGCTGCGGGGGTGTGACGAGGGCCTGTCGAGCATAAACTTGAGACTGTAATGATCTGTGCGGACGCAGAAATTCCTGTCCCATAAGTACGGACACCAATGTCGGATGGCCTTGGAGAGGCCGATGAGCTCCCTCTCTTAAGCTGCCAACTTAGGCATGATGTGTCCCAAGCTTCCGACTAAAAAATGCTACTGGATGTCCATCCTGATGTAAGATTGCGCCGATGTCCTGTCCCGATGCGTCCCACTCGATGACTAAGTCGGTGGAGAAGTCGGGAAGACGCAGGAAGGGGGGCGACGTGAGGGCGGATTTGAGGTTGTTGAAGGCGGTATCGACGAGGTCCGTCCAATTGAAGGCGTTCCGCTTGAGCAGGTCGCTGAGTGGTGCTGCTATCTTGGCGTAGCCCCTGATGAATCGCCGATAGTAGCCGGCGAGGCCGAGAAAGCCCCGAAGAGTACGCAAGCTGGTCGGATGCGGCCATTCGGCCACGGCGGCCAGTTTGGCCGGGTCAGCCGCCACCCCGCTGCTGGAAATGATGTGCCCCAAGTAGGACACCTGCCGCTCTGTGAAGGTACATTTTGTCATCTTCAGGTGCAACTGGTGGTGTAATGTCTCGAACACTGTCTTGATGTGGCGAATGTGCTCTTCCATGGAGGGGTTGTACACAAGAATATCGTCGAAGAAAACAAGTACAAACTTCCGTAGAAAAAGTTGGATTACCTCATTCATTAAGGCCTGGAAGGTCGAAGGGTTGTTGGTGAGGCCAAACGGCATTACGAGGAACTCGAAGTGCCCATGGTGTGTGAGAAAGGCTGTCTTGTCGATGTACTCGTCCGCCATTCGAACCTGATGGTAGTCCGAGTGTAGGTCGAGCTTGGAGAAGAAAGCTGCGCAATGGAGCTCATCGAATAACTCCTCCGCCACTGGGATTGGGAACTTGTCTTTGACGGTCTTGTCATTGAGTTGGTGGTAGTCCACGTAGAAGCGCCAAGTGCCGTCGGCCTTCCTGACGAGCAACACATGGGAGGAGAAGGGTGATCGGCTGGCGCGAATGAGATCTTGCGCTAGCATCTTGTCGCATTGCCTCTCTATCTCGTCCTTCTGGCGGAACGGGTAACGGTATGGCCGAACTACGACCGACTCAGTGCCATCCCTGAGGCGGATGCAGTGATCACATGAACGATGAGGCGGTAGTGTGGAAGGCAGCTCTCGAAGATGAAGGCAAAGTTGTGGATGGGGATCTGGAGAGGTGGTTTGTCGCTGGCATGGATGGCCGCGACCGTGAGGGGCTGATCATCGTGATGGGAGATGCCCGAGAGAAGGATGTCGCGGTCTTGGAAGGTGAAGCGCATGGTGAGGTGCCGTAAGTCCCACTCGATCTCGTCCGGTGTTTCGAGCCATTCGACGCCTAAAACGACGTCAAAACGATCGAGATGGATGACCATGAAGGGGGCTGCGAAGGTATGGTCCACCACTGTAAAGGTTAATATGCCGAGCTCCCCGAAGCAAGGCAGCTCCTTTCCGTTTGCAACCCGGACCGTTCTTGCTGCTCCTGGTGTCGTGCACAAGCCGAGTCGTTGCGCAGCATAGCAACTAATAAAGTTGTGAGTGTTCCCCGAATCAACTAAGCAAAGAAGTATCACCCCGTGGATCTAAATGAGAAGCTGGACTGTCCCTCCTTTATGGCCATGGATGGCTAAGGCGGAGATTGACGGTCGGCCGTCATTGTCGAACTCTTTCCCTAAGAAATTGGCCTCTTCGTCTTCCGGTACCTCTAGATAAAAGAGGTACTTACAACGGTGTCCGAAGGAGTAGGTCTCGTCGCAGTTGAAGCAGAGACCCTTTGTTTTGCGCTCGGCCATCTCAACTGCTTTGAGTCGACGGGGAACTAGTCTGGGCGCCGACAAGCCAGCGGAAGTGGCCTCGACGGCCGTCCCTGAGGTGCCGACCGGTCCTGCCGCGGAGAGCCCTGGAGCGTGGGACCCTTTGCCAGAGGCCGCTTTGCTGAAAGAGGGGCCCGGGATGGCCGGTCTCTACTGGGGTGTCGCGTAGCGCGCGGACGGGAATCGTCAACCGCGATTGTGGCTTCAGGAAACGGCTGTGGTGCCGCCGTCCGTCCACCTATGCTCCGCCTCGCGTGCGTACCGCATGGCCTGTATGAGGGTCAATAGTCGGTCGCGGTGCACATCCTGGCCCATGGTTGTCCTCAAGCCGGAGATGTAGATGTCGATCTCCTCGTCGCTGAACAGGCGCGGAACTCGAGACAACATGGATTGAAATTCTCGGTTGAAGTCCGCGACCGTGTCCGTCTGCTTGAGGGATATGAGATCCCCCAACTCTCCGCGATGCGTGGGAATGCTGAATCGGATGAGAAGCTCGTCATAGAAATGCCCTCAGTCGATCCAGCCTACCCATCGTTGCCACCCGTCGAGCCAAGATTGAGCCTCGCCTTCAAGTTTGAGTCCTACCATCTGGACTCGCTCCTCCTCTGGAATGCGGTGGAGTTTGCAGAACCGCTCGCAATGACGCACCCAAAGTAAATGATCGATGGTGCCGTCGTAAGGTTGCAAGTCGAGACATGGAAGCACGGTAGCCAACATTCCTCGTCGACGTCGCCTCGGCCTCCATGGCGTTCGGCCCCCTCGTAGAAGTGGCGAGGTTCGGACGGACGGTGGTATCTGTCGTCTCAGAAGGGGTCGCGGTAGTCGCCGCGAGGTGGGTCGCGGTAGTAGTCGTTGCGGAAAGGAGCCTCGCACAGGGGTTCGTCATAATGAACTCCTCGTGGGGGGGGTCGTGGTGGGGTGAAGGGAGGACCCGGTGGGGTCTGTCGAAGCGGGGGAAGACCCGCGGGGGGCTGTCAGGCCCGCGGGGGGGCCTGTCTTCGGCGTGCGAATGTCCCCTCTGTAGGCTGCCGCTGCTGTGTGGGCCCTGCATGGGGGCTGGTACTGTGAGGGGGTGAGGTGCCACGGTCGGTTGTGGTGGTTGTCGAGTTCGCGAGCAACGCGTTGATTTTTGCGGCGAGGTCGGCGATGGAGGTATGGGTCGCAGCGGTACTCTCGGCCTGAGCGTCGAGACGCTTGCAAATGCCGTCGACGGTGGCCTCGAGTCGAAGGAGGCGTTCGTCGTTGGATGGTGGTGTAGGTGCCATGAGGTCGGGAGGATCGAACTGCTCGGATACCAACTTGTTACGCGCTTCTTCTTGCTTAGCGAAGGCACGCGTAACAGGACGATGGGACGAAGACGATGAAGAAGCCGTCTGGTCTTGTGACCGGCCGACCTTGGTGTTGTGCCTTGTTGCAGGCGCGGACGCTTCTCAGATCGGGAGAAGTACCGCCCATGTTTTTGATTAAACTTTTCTTTGATAATCTTCTCAAGAGAAATTCCACCACTATATATAGATAGAGGATAGCTACAATTTGCTAACCATAATTTGTTGGAAAGGAAACTAAATCATACTAATTATTGCTAATAATATTAGTAGTAATTTTTTTCTTTGAAAGAAAAGATATTATTAGCAATATTGCTAATAATATCGTCTTTGAAAGGAAACTAATTATTGCTAATAATATTACTAATAATATTGTCAAGTAATATCTTTCCTTTCAAGGAAAGACATTGTTAGAGTTATTTTATTTATTATTTATCATATGAGGGTATAATAGTAATTGTGGGTGTATTGCATATCAATATAAATAGACATAGATGCAACCTAGGGTTTAAGGCTCTTGCAATCTCCTTTCTCATATTCTCTTACTTTTTTTCCTTCTCTTCTCCATCTCCAAACTTCACTTAGTATCAGAGCATATATTTGAAAGTACTGTACATCCCATCCACGATAGGGCCGATCGAACTCCCAGTTGAGGTTGATTTTTCGGCTCAAAAAATTTGAAAGTATTGTACATCCCATTTCCAAAAAAATTGAAAGTATTTTTTTTCGGCTGTTTTTCGTCTACTTTTCATGATTAGCTGTTCGTTGTTCGTGGTCGTTCGTGGTTCGTTTATGAGATCTTGGGTTTCTACAGATCTTCGTTGGTTATTCGTCGTCGGTTGAGGTTCGTTGTGAGATCTAGGGTTTCAAAAATCTCGTCTTTCTGTTGCATCTGCAAGTATGGTACCGATTCTTCTAGCGAGGTTAATAGTGGTGGTGGTAGCGGAGGTGATTCTCCTTTTACTGTTATTCATAATGATGAATTGGGAAAGTCGATTACAACGGTGAAACTCAATGGTGCAAAATACCTTGCCTAGTCTAAATCTATCAAAGTGGTGTTAAGGACGAAGAAGAAGTTTTTGATGGAAGAACCCTCGCCTGAAACTTCCGTTGAGAATGAAGATTGGATGAGTGCAGATGCATACATTATGTCGTGGTTGTCGCATAGTATGGAAACACATATCGCTGCTAATGTTCAGTGGTGTGAATCAAGCAAACAGATTTGGGCATCTCTGGAAGAATCATATTCGCAGAAGCGAAACGGTGCCCGTATCTATGAGTTGTACGAGTTATTCTTTAATACAAAGCAAAATGGGAAGCCTGTGAATGAATATCTGGCTTCAAAGAAGACTTTGTGGGAGGAACTGCTTCAATATCATCCTGTTACTACTGATTTGAAGGAAGCTCGTAGACAGAAGGAAGAGTTTCGTGTTTCACTTATCCTAGCCGGCTTGGAACCTGCGCTCGAACCTTATAAAGCTCAAATCCTTGCTGGAGAACAGTTACCTACGGTGGCAGATACTTTCTCCCGTCTCAATCGTTCCTTTCTGGGACAGTTCTGTGGTGCCGAGTACTGACTCTTCTGTCCTAGTTTCTAGTGCTGTTGATCGTGGTGGTGGACGTGGCGGTAGAGATGGTGGTCGTAGTTTTGATCGAAGAGGAGGCCGTGGTGGTAGAGACAATGGTCGTGGTGGTGGCCGCGGTCAACCACGAAAGTGTAACTATTGTGGAATGCTTGGTCATATGGAAGACTATTTTTGGGACAAGTGGGACAAACCAGAATATGTACATCAAGTGCATGATGAAAATATGCAGTACCAGGTCACCACTTCTGCTCCCAGAGATGATACTTCGGGTTACAATCAGACTTCAACGTCCGATATCTCATCTCCATTTGAACAGATCCTCCAAAAGTTGAACGCACTTGCGAGTACCACCTCCCAACCTACTGCAACCATGGCACATATAGGTAATCCTGCTTTTGTGGCAACCCAGTCACCATCCACCTCTTGGGTCATCGACTCAGGAGCAAGCTCTCACATGTCTGGTATAACATATCTCTTTCATAATCGTAGTTCCATGAAACATAATATTATCTTGGCTGATGGGTCTACTCGTCCTGTGCTTGGAAAATGTGTCATTCACCCTACTCAATCACTATCATTATTTGATTCATTATGTGTCTATTTTTTTATTTAATTTGTTATCTGTGCGCCAGTTAACCAAATCTCTTCAATGTTCTGTGATAATTTTTTTCAATTCGTATATTTTTCAGGACCTCAGGACGAAGAAGATGATTGGTTCGGGGCATGAAAAAGATGGACTGTACTACTTGGATCTACCTGGAAAGGCCTTCACTTCTGTTTCTACTTTCCGTTGCAGTGGCATTATCGTTTGGGACATCCGTCTTTGGCTAAGTTGCGTCAAGTTGTTCCTAGTTTGAGTCATATTTCTAGTCTTGAATGTGAGGCTTGTCAGTTAGGCAAGCATCACCGTAGTTCCTTCCCTCGTCGTAGTGAGAGTCGTCAATTAGAGTCTTTTGATCTTGTTCATTCTGATATTTGGGGTCCGTCTAGAGTCAAAAGTCCGAAATGATTTCAGTATTTTGTTATTTTTATTGATTATTCCAGAATGACTTAGTGTTATTTAATGAAAGAAAGATTTGAGTTTCCAAATGTGTTATCTACCTTTTATAATGAAGTCTATGTTTAGTTTGATAAACGTATCAAAATTCTGCGTTCTGATAATGCTTTGGAGTATACTCAATCTTCTGTGAACAGTTTCTATGTTGATCGTGGTATGATTCATCAAACCAGTTGTGTCCACACCTCTCAACAAAATGGCATAGCCGAACGCAAACATTGACACATTTTAGATGTGGCTCGAACTCTCATGTTCCTAAACAATATTGGACAGATGCCGTTCTTACTGCATGTTATCTAATTAATCGCATGCCACCATCTGTATTAAATAACAAAGTTTCATTTACCATATTACATACGGATGTCGCACCTTTTTCCTTATCTCCTCGAGTGTTTGGGTGTGTCGTTTTTATTCATAACTTGGAACCTGATCGAGATAAGTTGGCTCCTAGATCTTTGAAGTATGTCTTTCTTGGTTATCCTCGTACTAAAAAATGTTATCGTTATTACAGTTCACAGTAACACAAATATTATGTCAGTACGGATGTTACATTTTTTGAGTCTATCCATTTCTTTCCTTCAGGAGACTGTTGTATTCCTTTTACAACAGATTTGATATCTTCCATACCACTTTCGGTCATTCCTGAATCAATTTCTGTCTCCATTCCCCATTTACAGGTTTATCAGAGATCCAAGGACAGGTCAGTGGTTCTGCAAAATTCAGTCCTCAACCAATCATCTTTCGTGCCTGAGGTTTCTGCTCCCATCACCATAGATCCAGATGATCTTTCTATTGCTCTCAGAAAAAGAAAACGCCTTTGTACCACAAAGAATAAGTATCCCATTTCTAATTATGTTTCATTACACCGTACTTTATCATCTTTTCATGCATTTGATGTTTCATTGTCTTCTATTTCCATTTCCAAAACTTACAAGTAGGCTATGTCATCTTCTGGTTGAAAAAGTGCAATGGATGAGGAGATGTATGATTTACATCAAAATCAGACTTGGAAGCTTACATCACTTCCTGTTGGAAAGCAGACAGTGGGTTGTAGATGGGTGTACACTGTTAAGTATCACCCCGATGGTTCTGTTGAGCGCCTCAAGGCACGGTTGGTTGCCAAATGATATACTCAGACATATAGTGTAGATTATATGGAGACTCTCTCTCCAGTGGTTCGGCTGAATTTAGTTCGGATTCTTATTTCTGTGGCGGTTAATCACCAACGGCCTATATATCAGCTGGACATAAAGAATGCTTTCTTGCATGGTGACTTACAGGAGGAGGTTTATATAAATCAACCACCGGGATATGTTGTAGCAGGAAATGATAAACTCGTATGTCGATTGAAGAAAACATTATATGGACTGAAACAGTCACCTCGTACTTGGTTGACAAGTTCAGTTCAGTTCTCATTCAGTATGGCTTTCGGTGCACCACATCAGATCATTCAGTATTTTGCCATTCTTCCTCAGCAGGTATTATCGTGTTGATTGTTTATGTTGGTGATATCATTATATCTGGGAGTGATCATGCTGGGATTGTGGACTTGAAGGCCTATCTTAGTTGTCAGTTTCATACTAAGGATTTGGGTATTATTCGATATTTTCTTGGAATCGAGGTTGCTCGATCTAAGATGGGTGTGTATCTGTCACAACGCAAGTATGTTCTAGACTTGCTATCCGTGACTGGGATGTTGGAGTGTCGGCCAGTTGAGACTTATATAGATTATCATGACAAGCTTGATGCTGACATGGGAGAGTTATTTGAGAATGTTGGATATTATAGACGTTTTGTTGGCAAACTTATATATCTTACTGTTACTCGACCAGACATCACATATGCAGTTGAAGTAGTTAGTCAGTTTATGCATGTCCCTCGGCAACCACATTGGGAGGCTCTCTCTCGCATTCTTTGATACTTGAAGGGTGCACCTGGAAATGGTTTGTTGTACAAACCTTCCCAGTTGCTTACGGTGACTGGGTTCAATGGTGCTGATTGGGCAGACAGTCACAGTGATAGTAAGAATCAGAATGTTGTGGCTCGTTCTAGTGCAGAGGCCGAGTACCGTGCGATGGCTCATACAGCTTCTGAGATGATGTGGGTGCAGTCTCTTTGTGAAATGGGGATTATGATTCATATTCTGATGGAGATGTATTGTGATAATCAGTCGGTAATGTTTATCGCAAGTAATCCGGTGTTTCATGAGCGCACGAAGCATATCGAGGTGGATTGTCATTTTGTTAGTGATTTGTTGCTGAAAAAACATATTGCCACTCCTTATGTTCAGTCAGAGGATCAATTAGGTGATATCCTCACAAAACCACTTGCTCGTGGTCCATTTTTGATTTATATAGTAAGCTGGGTATGTCTGATCTATATGCTCCTGCTCGAGGGAGGGTGTTAACAGTTATTTTATTTTGTTATTTATCATATGAGGGTATAATAGTAATTGTGGATGTATTACATATCAATATAAATAGACATGAGATGCAACCTAGGGTTTAAGGCCCTTGCAATCTCCTTTCTCATATTCTCCTACTTTTTTTCCTTTTCTCTATCTCCAAACTTCACTGACATTATTAGCAATATTGCTAATAATATCTTTCCTTGAAAGAAAACTAATTATTGCTAATATTACTAATAATATTGCCAAGTAATGCCGCCGGCTAGTTTTGAGCAATTCTAGCCGGGTCTTGTGTGTCTTTCCCTTTGGCCTGTCTTTTCCTTTGGCCGGTCCATGTGAGTAACGGGTATAAGTTCGTCCGAACCGAACCATAACACCATATTCCATCCTCACCACCAACTCTTCAGAACTTGAATTACCTCCTTGACAATCGGAACACATCTTCATCCAGAATGGTATAGAAAAACACACAGTTCCAGCTCAAAAACAAGGTGCAAATATGCAAGTTAACAATATGCGAAGGGAGGAAGAAGGTACCTACAATAAGCTTTCAAAAAGCTATAGTTCTACTGATAATAGAGCTCCCGAAAATGATTCATGCTGCAGCAGACCATATACCAATACGAGTCTTTTAGATCCCACTTCTTCGCATAGAATCCGCACTCATAAAGATATATAAACAGGAAGCATCCAAAGATGTCCATTTTTGGAGCAACAAAATATAAGGAGAATGAGATTTAAGCAAATATATGATAGAAGCAAAATTTAACCATAATATACGCTTTTTTTGGGTACACGGCACTGCAGTTTTAAATTGCTAAGTGGTTTTACTATACAAGTAAACACAACCTACTATCAATGAGTAATAGAATTGAAGGTACCTGATAAAGGAAACTTATTTTTTTACAGTTGTTGAACCTTATCATTAAGTAGTGAAAAGATGTCGAGTTCTGAAGAAGTAAGAACACTGAGCCAGTCATGTGCGCAATTTAAATTTGGCCAACATATAACAAGGTAAAACATTTATAAGAAAATTACAAATTGTAAATAGACAAGAAAGTTTTGCTTAAAGTAGTTTTTCCTTGTGTACAATAGGCCAGAAATGGCTATCCATTGTTGGGTCTTGAAATCAAGAGAAAAGAGGACGGCCATAAGAGGCTTGCTAATGTAAACTAAGGATATGTCACTTGTAGACAATTTGACTAAATGCATCACATAACCAATCCCAAACCTCTGGACAGTTGCTATGTTGTTAGTTGTTACAAGCTTACACATTATTTAATGTCATCCCCGGTTAGAAAAAAGGAGACCAAATAGAGCTGAATCAAAGAAAAGGATTCATGTAAGTTGGTCATGCATGTCATGCAGGATTAACAATACAAGTGATTCATAGAAGGATTTGCTTTATCTTTTAAATAACAACCAAAACTTCATAATAATCACGTCAATTTGTGCAGATGGATCACAACTACTGACTGCAACAAACAAACAAACAAACAACAAATAATATAAAAAGAGATGAAAAATAACAATATATGTATAAATATCTTATGTGTCCAACTCCTGAAAACTCATGTGATAAATAGGCAAGAAATTATCAACAGGGACTACAACATTAAATGTCAATAACACAAAACTAAATCAAATAATAAAGAAAAAAATGTACCTTATCAAAGGAAAAGGATTTTTAATTCATTCACTAAGGATATATGTTGCTAGTGAAAAAGGTAAAGAAAATAGTAAGATGCAATCTGTTCTTCTTTTCTTTTCTTTTCTTTTGATAGGGTTTTGGTTAACTAGATGGTTAAGAGCTAGAAGAAAATATCTTTCTAAGTAGAAGTCACAATAGGTGCAACAGGGAAAAAAAACATGCAAATTGAATAGACAAGGAAAACATTGTTATGAGCAGTCGAGTTAGAAAGGGTGAAGATTGCTATGGACAGCAGTTGCTATATACACTTTCTATGTCACAGGTTTATTAACTCATAGATTCTGTGAGAAAGATAGGAGAAAGAAACATACAGTAAGAGGCCATCCTTTCAAGGTCAAACTGTTCCCACTTGGTTGGGTCCTGGCACAACAGTCAATACTAACATCAACATCAATAAAATTGTTTGATATAAAAAATAATTGATTCCAGGAACAATGATAAATTAGGTGTTAACACAAAACTCACTTGATTGCAAATTAAAAAACTGAAATTAGTTACACTAAAAATCAATACTCAGATTCTAGCAAATCAATGGAGACGGCCAAATCCACAAGGAGATAATATATGTGTGTGTGTCTGTGTGTATGTATAAGAGAATATGCTAAAAGAAACTATGGCAATTAGTGAAAGCATCTGATAAAACAAAGCCTGTAATTGAAAATGAAAATATATAGGAAACAGGAGTTGTGAACAAAAATAAATAAATAAATTCAATGAAGAGCTCAGAATTGGAAATGTATCTACCTGGTATTCCAACAAATGAAGCATCAGCTCCTCTGAAGTTCATCACTGAATTCATCTGTCTTTTTATCCTGTCAAACATTTCAGTTACACCAGTAACAACCGAGTACAGAACACAAATTGCACTCCCTGTAGAAATTTACCTAAGCTGATTCAGCAAGCTGCTGGTTCCTGGCCTGAACATGCTGCAATGTCCCAGACAAACCACCTGCTGACCCATGCAAAATTTGCCTGCTTAAAACAAAATACAGCAGACATCAAAGTCGGTAATTATACGTTCCAATGCTCCACAACACACAAACTTAACCTTATAACAGATTGATTTTGGTCTTTTGATACATAGACTCAACTAAAATATCTGATGAGTATCCAAAATTAACCATATATATGCACATAGACTCGATAACTTGGTAATATGTAGAATCTAAATACCCTAAACATGTAACAAAAAACATCATAATAGATACCCTGAAACAAAGTCATCCCCAAAGCATTCCCACAGTACCAAACAAATGTTGTTCTAGACTCTCAAGGGATTCTTTAAATTCATGGTTGCATAAGATGTTGCAAGCCATACATCTGGAGAAAAGACACGAACATCTACCAACTAACTGAATACAAGATAATGGGTTGGGTCAATGGAATCTTACAAGAAATGAATATACCTTTCCCTCAATAGTTATGTTTGAAGAACACTGCATTGCATATCAAGATGTTGACAAATAAAATTAGTATGTGTTAAGATAGCTCCAGTCTTGGAAGTCAGAATCTCCTAGGAGGCTAAAAAATCTCAGTAAGAACCTCGATTCAGTGATTCATACTTGGGAGCCCGTTTGTCCGATGACGGGAGCTTGTTTTCCATCTGACAAGAGTTTCCTCTGCAACGGGAACACTTTCCATAACATGATCAAAATTTTAAAAGAGGACAATTTTTGGGAAGAAAGATGGAATTTTTTTAATACATTTCATCAAAGTAACAAGAAACTTATGATTACTTACCTCAACATTTTAATAAATACAATACGAATGATCTATCTGTAACTTTGAATCGAATATTATGAATTCGAATAAATATTAAGATATCTATAAATTTTGTTAGCAATAATTAATAAACATAAAAAAATTATTAGCACACGTTTCCATCACGCTCCCAACTTTAGAATCTTCTAAGTAGTCGTGCTCCCTCGCTCTTGCTCCTGCCTCCTCGCCCGCTTTTGGCTTTTAAGGCTCCAGTCCAGTTAAAATGATCATCGTGTACCTGGAAAACGATAACACATCAAAGCCTGGGAACACACGGGAAGGCGTTGGTCTGCTACTCAAGCGAGTGGGTGCCAAGGAGCAAGAATGGAGTTGGGGCCACCGGGGCTAGAGCAATCGACATCTGAGCTCGTGGTCGGAGCACGACTGTCCTGGCGGGTCAAGGGCGAAGAATCGGACATAAAAACATGTTTCCCTTGCTCATTAAACCCCTTGACGATAGTCGGGTTCAATCAGAGCAAAGGGAGGGGAAAGGAGTTCTCGACATGGTTACGAAGGCACAAACGATGATGATGGGGAGGCGTGGCAGTCATGGACATTAGGTCGATCTGTTGTGGGGAGCAAGATAGAAGACTCGACATTTGTCGTACTAGGCCGACATTGAGGCGACGTCGTTGGATGGCTCGACAACAAGGCCGCCAGAAAAGAGGGCGAAGACATCGTCGCCTGAACTTGAGAAGACGAGGATGGCGATGGGGAGACTAAGTCAGGGAGACGTTGGTCACTACAGGGTCGACTTCTTGCCCTGAGGCGGTCAGAGGAGAAGCTCGGCAAAGAGGGCAGCGCCTTGGATGATCGGCTCTGCTAGATCTGGAAGTGTGGTAGTGGACGGGGGCGGAGGCGGCTCTAGCTGTTGTTGTCAAGGTGCGATTTGCTCTATAGACGACGATCGAGAAGACAGAGGCGGCATACGATGGTGTTGAAGCTCGAGGAGCCACCATATGGGAGCTCGAGGGACTGGCAAAGGCAATATGGAGGACATATCAGCTGTTGTTGATGGGGGCGCGACGTGCAGGACCCTAGTCGTACTCCGATGCGATACCAACAAAGCGGAGGAGTAAGAGGAAGGAGGGGGGTATGGAAGGAGATTAGGGTGTAGATGGTGGTTGTGATGGGGTCCGATCTCATGTGGGAGAGGGGGAGGATGGCAGAGATGTCGATCTTCTTCTTCTTGGATGGTGAGAAGGCTGACAACCTTCTTCTTGGACTTGTGTAGATTTGATATACCTAATGTTTAAGACAATATATTTTGTTGTGTCCATATAATCCCTTAAAAAATTAGTTGCCGCCCATTTCCCATTAACCTTAAAATAAAATTTTTAGCGCCTAAAATTAGAACCAAAATATACATTAAAAAATTGAGATTTCCAAAAACTTTACTAACGGACAGGATTTGCGTTGCTATAGGGCTGAAAAACATTTAGCAACATTAGTTATTGTTGTTAATGTCATGCACTAAGTTAAGAGTAGCCGGAAAAATATTTTGGCAACGAAGTATTTTTGTGTTGTTATATTTTGCAACAAATTTTTTGTTTCTTATTAATCCTTAGGCTTATGGCAATGGAGATTTGGCAATGCAAAAAAACATTATTGAGGAAATGTGTATGTAACAACGAAGCTTTTGGTTGTCAAATATTACTTTTATCACCAAAAATACTTGCATTGCCAAAAAATTCGTTGCTATATGGGATATTTCTTGTAGTTTATCAATTGATCGGATACGATACATGTAGGCTAATAGAGATGAAACAAATAAAAAGTTCATGAGAAAACTATATTTTCTATATGGTTTTAGTAGTATAGACCTAAACTCCTAGTATTAGTGTATCATAGGATACACGATACATAGTACAATATGTAAGCAAATCGATACACGATACGATATTGTGAGTTAACAACCTAGATTCCTATTTAGTTTAAACTAGTGATTAGTGCACAGAGAAAAAAGGGAACCCATGTGACCAAAGATTCAATAGCCAACTTAAGTGCTAGCGCAACGTCTCCTTTGGTGCCTTCTATGTGAGAGAGAACGGAGTACATGAAATAGTTGTTC
This sequence comes from Iris macrosiphon, assembly GCA_036927795.1. Classification (NCBI taxonomy): domain Eukaryota; kingdom Viridiplantae; phylum Streptophyta; class Magnoliopsida; order Asparagales; family Iridaceae; genus Iris; species Iris macrosiphon. Next base: position 170,329,057 of record JAYESA010000005.1, on the reverse strand, counting down.
AGTTGAGCTGGATAAGACTTTTTTTTAGCGTACACATGCTCTATTATTTCTGCTTGTTAGTGGCCACCTTTGATGACGTCCTAGGCATTTCAGATGTGGCATGAAGCCTAGGCAACAAGTATTCAGGCAGCTGAGGTGATTGCCTTGACACAGGAGGTAGGCACCTCAAAGCCCTTATCCTGCCTAGACGTGGATTGTGTACCTGTCCATGCCTAACAAGGTATAGATATTAAAGGTGAAAGGAGCTTGCTCCCACCGAAATTATCTACCAACTGTTCTGCTTCTGTTGTGCGCCCTCCTCTTGCCTCAACTTTTCCATCGATCCAAACTTGCAACGATTCTGCATCTCTCTCTCTCTCTCTCTCTCTCTATATATATATATATATATATATATATATATATATATATACCCAAGCCATTGAAACCCGAATCTGATCTCTGGTACTTCGCAGTTTATGAGATCAAGTAGTATGAAAAGATTCGAGCACCACAACATAAAGTCCGAACCATAAACCACAAGTTTGTCTGGACTCTCACAATTTAGTTTTGAGGCCCCTGCCTTGTTGCTATGAGGTTCCCGCATAGGCCTTTTTAGTTTTTAATAAGTTGTTCAAAATGAAACTATGTCAAATTAATTTGGTACCAACGGTGTTTTTCTACTTTGCTAGAATCATTTTATTTGGAAAGATATCATATGGTATATCTTAGACGCTGACCTAAAGAATTAGGATAGAGGCTTTGTTGTATATTCTTAGATAATGCTACTTGTTCTTTGCATCTCAAATATCATTACCGCAAGTTTTTCCTTGTGCATCAACTGTAAAGAAACCACTAGGAGGTATTAAGTTTATATGAATCCTTATTGCATCCTTCCTCGGAACATACTTTCTTATTTTGAATAATATTCAATCGTAACACCATTCTCTTCTTAATAAAGAATATACCATGTGAAGATCATATTTTTTTTCATTCTGATCTTTACAAGCAAGAGACCCTCTTTACTTTTGAAAGGACTCAACTTGATTGATCGACATGCTCTTTGTCCATCACACTGTTCCATTTAGGGTGTCTTGTCTTGTTGTTTGCTTGTTTGGTGTTTAATGCGATTGATGTTCTCATACTCTTATTAAATAGACCTCGTCTTTGTGAGGAGAGAATCATTTTTGAATTTTTTGGAAACAGTTATCCTTGAAAGTGAATGGCTTTGATGATCATCTTGATTTTGTTTTGGTCAGGTGATCCTGCTGGAGCCAGGGGGAAACCTGGTAGCGGTTATGGGTATGGAATTGGAGTTCGTGTGGACTCTCCCTTGGGCCCTCTTCGTTTAGAATATGCATTCAATGATAGACATGCAAGAAGGTTTCATTTTGGAGTCGGCCATCGCAACTGATCTGATTCTTTCTCCCCGAAAATGTCACACCTTCAAGAGGTTTGCTTCTTTATAATTCTGGTTTCTTCTTGCTCTTATCATCACCACCAATTCAGGCCAAGCCAGGCCACGATTGGATTTGTAGATTCATGATTTTTCGTTCTCTCCACGGCCGTGTAATGTGTGAAAAGGTTATTTCTATCATCAGCAGCTTTTGTATGAAGATGCACAAAAGCACTTTTGAAGATTCTGAAGAATGCTGTTAAGCTGCGCAACGAGGTGTACCCGTAAGCCATGTAACGCTGCCGAGGTGCTTCAATTTGCTTCAATTTTTCATCGTTATTTAATGTAACGTTTTTTTAGGCTGGAGCAAGTACTCTATGCAGTAATAATTCAGATGGACACAAGGAATTAGTGGTTATTCAATATCTATATTTTCAGTGCAAAATCTTCTTCATCTGAGTTCAGGCCCTCGTATTCCCTGTATAGTCGTGTAAATACCGACTACGGAAAAGCTTTGAAGGCTATAAATGGTGGAGTGTTAACAAACCTTTTCCTGTTGGTAATCAAAGCAGAAAATCTCTCAAGTTTGAGTATTCGTGGTGCCGAATTGACACTTGCAACACCAAAGATGGTGGTCAATTTATGCAGAAAAATGAAGGTTAAAAAATTATCGAAAGATTGAGATCACTTGTTTTTAAGCTTTTACAAGATTGTTATAGTTTCATAATTTTACTACTAGAAGTACACAAAATGAACCCAATAATATTTTTTTAGAGATCACATCCTTTATTTTATTATTTTTTGAGAAATCCAATTTCTTTTTCTTCAACAACTTTTTTTTTTCCCATTTTTCTCCCTCAATCTATTCTTGGCTACCGAGCATGTCTGTCAAGTATAATGATTTCACAGGGAGCCCTAGGTGCTTTTGTATGGCAAGTTATACATAGAATTCCCATCATAATCATATTACTGTTAGGATTATTAAATGTGTCAAATTCTATCAATCACCGTATTTAATTATACTCCATCATCCAACTCAACAAGTATCTAGAAACCTCTTTCTACAATATTCAAATAGTAGTACCGATCTTATCCCCTCATTGGTTACCAATTGTTTAGTCGCAAGTCGACTCATAACTCCAGTTGACGCTTCATCTCTGCAACATTTCTATTTCATCTCTGCAACATAATCCATTTCAGAGCATTCAGAAATCACTACTCTTGCACCTAAATAAATTATAGATCTGGCTCGTCCTCCTCGAGCTTCGAAAGGTTGACCTACTACGAACGAATCATCCTTAATATCTAGCCCTTACGTTGCATAATCATAGGAGCACAACCTCGCATTGTGTCCCCTATCAGCTAATAAATATTACCGCACTTCTTTCCTTCGTGAGCATAATGTAACCATGTCACCTTTAGAACTACACCATTCGTTAAAAAACCTCAATCCGTAGATAACATGTCCAATGATATAAATGCATTTTGGTACATACCATAAGTATACGTATCATGCATCTGATATCTATTGTCCCTTTACCAACAACCTTACAAATCGAGTCAACAGAGCATCCACAGTGGGAGTGGTTTCAAGTGCTACATTTTTGCTAGCTTTAGTCAAAATTTGTAGCACTTGAACCGAACTCAGCTGGCTCTTGTGGTCAACGAGAAGAGGTATAACCTCTTTGGCTAGGCGGACGGTCTCGGGATCAAACCGTGGGGGAGGTATGGGTGTGTGTTGGGGGTAGTGGGCCTAAATGACATGCAACGTAGCATTTACAAAGTCCGGTGCGTAATGTCGGGCATTGCAATAAAAAAAACGTAGCACTTGAGGATGTAGTGGGCTCTTTTCCACACTTGAAAATTGCTAGCAAGTCGAGAGGCGCTCTAAATTTCAAACGTGCCATAGCAAATAAATAGTAATCGAACTAAGCCCACCAACAAAAAAAAAATGGGAAAAAAAGGAGGTTAATTTGGAGTATAAATTTGGTGTATTATTTGGATCGTGCCAATATCAAGGGGACACTCCAAAAGTAGTAATTTGCACAATTTTTAATTTTTTTTTGAAGTATGGTATGAAGTGTCCCTATTGTGGATGCTCTTACCCAAGTACTACAAGAAAAAATGTCTTTTCTTGACTTTTTTTTTCCATCATGAAAGGATTTTCTTGACAGTTCTGGATCCGTCATCTATGCCAGAGTCAAGAAATGTCCTTACTTTTCTTGACGGTTTCTAGTTTTGTTATCTTGACGGTTTTAAACCGTCTCAAGTAAGAAAGCTTTCTTGATGGTTTTTAGCCGTCCAGAAAACATAAAAAATGTCAAGGTAGATAGGAACTTTTCTTGACCCTGGCCTATATGACATGTAATAACCGTCAAGAAAACCATTTCTTGACGGGTAAAAACCGTAAAAAAAAAACCTTTCTTGATGTTTAAAAACCATCAAGAAATGATGATTCGTAGCGGAATTCAGATATTTGTTGACGTTTTATAACCGTCAAGAGAAACTAATTTTTGTATAACAAAAATTATGTTTATAATTATATATTATATATCGAACACACATAATATCAATACAATCCAGAATATTGCAAACATCAAAGAACTATAATACACAATTTTTATATTAAAAAATAAATGTTCGTATATCACAAACATCCAACCACATCCAAATAACAAAGTATGTACAAACTGATATCAACTATATCAGAGAACAAAAAGTTTAATTTTTTTTTTTTCATATATCAACTGTATCAAAGAACAAATTTTATAAAAAAGGCATATATTAATAGGAAAGTTATACTAATTGCCAATTATCAGATTATATATTTTTAGTGTTACAGTGTCTGGTATTTGTGACTTATATCTAGTGTCTGGTTATATCAACCGTATTAGTGACTTATATCTGATATGACCCATTCAACTTCAGTGACTTACATCGGCATCAGGGAACAAGTTTCAACACTACAAAAAAAAGTCAAATTAGCGACGTCTAAAAACGTCGCTAAATGACCAAAAAACGTCGCTAAGTACGTTTAGCGACATAATTAGCGACGTTTTAAAGAAGTCGGAAAAAAACAAGTCGCTAAAAGAAAAAACGTCGCTAAACGTCGCTATGCCGACGTTTTTAGCGACTTTAATGTGTCGCTAAATTTAGCGACGTTTAGCGACGCAGCGTCACTAATTAACAACGTTTATTAACGTCGCTAAACGTCGCTAAACGTCGCTAATTAGCGACTTATATAGCGACGTTACACCGACGTCTTTAATGACCTGGCAATACTGCCATGTCAGCAATTTGCGACGTACAATGACGATTTTAGCGACGTCTTTAGCGACGTCATTAGCGACGTGTAACAACATCGCTAATTAGCGACGTAGTTAGCGACGTATATTAACGTCGCTAAACGTCGCTAAAAACGTTGCTAATTTTACAGAAAAAATAAAAAAAAGAATACTGAATTGAATTTCTGGGTTTGCTAACCCCCTTGGGTTCATTATCAGGTATATGATGGTTGTTAACTAATGTTTGATATAAATATAATAGTACATATAGCTATAATTATTACCTATAGTCTGCTTGATGTTCATTTGAATGTGCTATGGATGTGGTTCATTATCAGGTGGTGTGCAGGAGGGTGAACCTGCAGTGATTGTGTGTGTATGTGTCTCATACTACATGTAGTGTAGCAGTGTTGACAGGGATATATAGAGGAATAAAAACTGTGACTGTTAGTAGGTTCTGTGTGGTGTGATCAGCTTATGTGCCATGAGGGGACTCGAGCATGTAGTAGAAATAATTGAATAAGGGACACAGTAGCAGCAACAAGGGGGAAAAATAGGCATTGAACTGGGAGAGAGTAAATTATGACAGTACTATCTGTGTTGTGTGTTGGTCTTAATGTGCTAAGAGATAGGGAGAGTGTGTGTATTATAATTCAGTGTGTTTGAGTTTGTACAGGGACTGTGTATTATATTGCAACTTGTATCATTGAACTGGAGAAAAATAGGGAAAAATAGGCACTGAACACTCAACACCGATAAAATAACATATTTAATATGAATAATATAATAAAATTTATAGAAAAGAAAGCATCCAGCAAATCTTATCATAAAGAATATGGCAAATTTATATCCATACAATCGCATCCTAAATAATAAAAATATATAAATATCCAGCAACTAGCTATACTACTGCGGATCTGCAGGAGGCTGACCACCGGCACGCCTGAAGGATAAGAACTGCTCATACTCGTCCCGTGGAATCGACACCGATGTCGATGGAGAAGGCAGTGACGTCGGTGGAGTCTGTGTCGAGGTAGGCGCACCAGGAGGCCGTACCCGCTGCAAGTCTGTGAGTCGCTGGTTGTAAGAATCCATGGTAGATAACAGCCTCGTACTGCTATGAACCATTGAATCCTGCATCATCGTCAGCCTCTCGCCCATCGATAGCTGTGATGCATGCAGCTCCATGATGTTGCGGTCTGTCGAGGCTCTAATATCATTTGTCAAATCCCGGAGCTCCGTCATGCTGCAGTCGAGCATATCGAATCGTGCGATGAGCGTCGGATCGTCCGCCTGCGGTTGGGACCGGGGCTGCTCCTCCATCCTTCGTAGCAACTCATCACGAAGAGACGCAATCTGACTGTCAACAGCCTCCTGGACGGCCTCCTGGAGTCTGGCCGACGACTGCGAGGGCTGCGACTGCGAGGGCTGTGTGGAATGTGCAGCTGTCGGGGAGGCCCTAGATGACTGCGTCGCAACCAGGGCGCCATAGGATCCCGTACCGTAGTACGTATCCCTCTGGAGACCACCAGCTGCGGTCACCCACAGGTCGTCCGCCGACGGAGCTGGAGCGGGCTATGACGAAGTACCAGCCTCTCAAGGTGTAGGTGCACTAGCAGTCACCCGCTCACGCAGTCTAAGATACTCGTCCTAGAAAGGTTTGGAAACTCGATAATTGCCTAAGTTATATTAAAATTAACACAAAGTAAAGTAATACTTACATAGGTCTGCGAGGCCCTCTCATCAATGAGATTTTCGTCCTTGCGACTAATCTTTTAAAAACCAAAATTGAACTTATAGCGACTAATCTTTTAAAAACTGAATAAAAGTCGCTAAACGTCGCTAAATGTCGCCAATTAGCGACGTCTAGCGACGTTTTTACATGGAGTCGCTAAATTAGCGACGTTTTTACCTGGAGTCGCTAAAAAATGTCGCTAATCCCGCTTATTCTAGTAGTGCAAGAGTGTAACTGGATATTAGTAACGAATATAATCGATATCATGTACATCCATACTCTAGTAAAAAGGAAAATTACATAATTTGTACTAGTCTAACACATTTCATATATAATTTTTTGACTCAAAATTAGGATAAAATTCCTTCCAATCTTGAGAAAGTTTCTATACTATATAATCCAGTCCAACGTCAGGCCATGACTGCTCAACAAATATAATAAGGCTCAAATAGAGTAACAATGTGCAACCGTACATTCAACGTGGCCCTGGAATAATTAGATATATATGACTTTAGGTATGCAATCCAAATAACATGCATGCAGAAAAGTAGAGCTAATTAAACACTAGATCTTTCCTTACATATCTTGTACTTAGCTAATGAGAAAACTCAAAACTAAACAAATCAAGGAAGATATGTTAGTTAGTATATGCAGACATTTAAATTCTTACCGATCTTCCTTCAAGAACAATTAAAAGATGGAGCAAGTAGTACCTTGGACTGTTAGAGTAGTTTGTGGTGCAGTATGGAGAGAGAGATTGGCGCAGCTCAATCCAACTAAATGGCTACCAAACTTCAACAATGTATTCAAATTGAGACGAGCCAATACTTCTGTTTTTGATCTCCATCATCTATATCCATATCAGTGATTGTGCCTTTGGTTACCACCATTAATGGACATGAGAAAAGTTTGAAAGGTTTTCTAGTATACAAAGGAACAAACGTATGGAGTTTATGTGGGAGGGGAGGTAAGATTTGGTCAAGGGAATAGAGCGGCTAGGACTGTTACTTGTTCTAACTGAAATGGTTCATTTCTGAAGGATACGTCTCTATTTACATGGCTCCAGTTGCTACTTAAATGGAGGCAAGAAATGATTATGTGCATGCTTAGAGGGGCCACAAGAAGGTGAATATATAAAACTCTATGGCAAACCAACATTTTTGTTAAGGTCTAATCAGTAAAGGTAAGCTTAACTGTTATGCTTCCTTCCTTCTGGCCATCATAAGACTCTTTAAGAGCATATTCAATATAAAGTTTCTCAAGTCTTTATGAGTATATTCAATATAAAGTTTCTTAAGTTTTTACATAACTCCAAGATGAGAGGGTTTCTCTGATGGAGGGAGAGGGGTTTCGAGAGGGGTTTGAGGGAGATGAGTTTTGTTAAAGAGCGAGTGGGTTTCTCGATCAAAGTGATCAACCCGTCAACATACATCCTTCAATTAAAAAAACTTTAAAAAAATTACTAAAATGGCAACTGAAATATGCACGACAATTTTTTCGCACATGCCTTAACGGTTATCAACAAACCGTCAATAAATAAAATAGTTTTCTCAACGGTTCCCCTAAAATTGTCAGCTATTATGCTAAAATTATGCTAAATACCAATTAAAAAAAGTTGTTTTCTTGATGTATACCTAAAACCGTCAAGATAATAGCTTTTCATGACGGTTTAACATGACCGTCAAGAAATAAACAGTCAAGAAAAGCTATTTTTCTTGTAGTAAAGCGAACAATAATAGTCTTATTCTCCAAAAAAAGAAAGTAAGATGCATTTGAGAAAATATGTAGCAAACTTTCAGAATCCAATATCCAGTAAGGAGTAGCTTTCTTACCTTGGGACCATGAGCATATCGTCGCAAATGTCATCATGCCCTTGCGCCACCATTGCCACATCTTTTGGATCCTTTTATTCTCCACACATTGTCAACAGTTTCTTTTGATGTAGCATAATTTCTTGCAATGATAATAAGATAGCTATCGTGCCACTCGTTATTTGCGAAGAAAAGTTTATACAAAACTTTTGTTACAAACTATTGAAAAGAAAGAAAAGTACAAAAGATCCTAAACATGAATCTAAGTACAGTTGATTCTCGAAAAGTATAGCTGTAGAGATCTGAGCTGCGGACGATCACATTACTCCTTGGACCACACGACGACGAAAAAATGCAGTAATGCTGTGAAAAACTTGGAGAGTTGAACAATAAGAAAGCTTTGGCAACAACGGCACGAAAAGCTTCTATTTCTCTTCTTCTGTTCTTGAATTTTGAAGACTTGAAAAATTCAGCCCATTTCTCTCCCTCTGTATGTCTGTCCCCTAATGGATGTACCGATCATGTATTTATAGAGTTTAGGAGCAGTTATGAGAGTGTGCACGCACTTTGGACAATCTATATTATTTTACCATTGTGCGCACACTTTTGGTGGACTAACACCCCACGTTATTAATGAATGGGTGCACAACTTGCTGCCTATTTGACACGTAGCTTCCTATATGATAAAAACATAGGTCGTGGGGGACAGTTATTTGTACACATTTTACGAGAAGCATTGTCACTACCACATTTCTAGAGTAGGAACATTGTTATTATTTATAATATTTATATATATTGTGTTTGTAGTTACATAATATGTATAATATGTTATATTATTAGTATTAATGATATGGGTTAGTGGGCTAGACTTGATGTGATCATTAGACTCAACCTTAGACTAGACATTTTTGAACCAACTAGTTAATCCCTTTCTTTTAATTAAAAAATTGTTAAACCCTCACTTTGAATGAAAATCCCTCTTATTGGAAAACTCTCCATGAGAATCATTGAGAGCAAATGAGACTTTATGCATTAGCTAGCCCTAGGTCCACTTGTGGCCGGCCCTATATAGGAGAGGGGGAGCCTCCCTCAAGTGCATTCATTTGTTCATGAAATCTTAGATTTAGTTCTTCCCCAAACCCCTTCATTCCTCCACCAAATTTTAGAAATTAAACCCCAATCCCTCTCATTTAGCTCATCTAAGAAGCCTAGAAGCTTAGGTCACACGGAGTATTGGAGAAGAAGAGGCTCGGCTAGAGAACTCTTGACTTTGCATTGGGAATCCATCTCCCAAGTGGTAAAATTCTGAAATCTCTCTTTTAAATTCTGTTTTCATGGTTTTGTTGACCATTAGGAGCCCACCCATAGTCTAGGAATAGCCACAAGGGGAGAGAATGAGTCTCTATTGGTTTCCACGGTGTTTCTTCATGAAGTTGTGTTCACATTTGGGATTTTGTGTTTAAGAATGAATTTCCCCTCTATTGTTTATTATAACTAATCATATTATATATATATATATATATATATATATATATATTTGATATGTGTATATGCCATTAGTTGTATATTTGTAGATTTAACATGTTGTTGATAGAGTATCATGACACTATAGAGAGTATCTTGACTTGTGCACTTAAGGTATTTGATGAAATGACTATTAATAGTGTGGGTATCCTAATGTAGATATATACATGTATGTATATTAGTGATGCACATTTTAGTGTGTGTGAGTGTGTGTGTGTGTGTGTATATATATATATATATATATATACACATATACACACACACACACACACACACACACACACACACACAAGTGTGTGTGTGGTGTGCTAGAGGGGTGCGGGTCTGTGGTGCACGTGTGCACAGTTGGATTGTGCACATTGCAGTGCACAACTGATGGCTAGTAGATGTTTATGTTGCTTCTATTTTATTGTTAATGTTGTGTGGAGAATTAGAGTAGACAATGTCTGAGATCAGAGGGCACTACAGTGCAGTTCTTGCACTTGCAGTGATGTGTGTTGCAAGTTGGGTAGTCCAGGATCCGAAGCATGGTTGTGTGCAACCTGAGACAGATGGGGACTCGGGTTACTGGCCTTGCATCAGTGTGGCCAGTGTGGGATATTGGTAGAAGATCTCAGTGGCAAGTCAAGGGAAATATGAGCATCAAATATCTGGGTTACTACAGGTGTATGTGAGCAGTATGCAGATTACTTGGTGTGTGAGTGTTAGAGAATGTGATGGGTGTGGGACCAAATCTGTGATTGTACAAGTAAGGATTCATGTAGTGGGAATGAGTGTAAACCAGAGATCGAGTATCCAGGGTGTGTGTGTGTGTGTGTGTGTGTGTGTGTGTGTGTGACATGCTTGTGTCGATATGTGTATCAGTACTCTGCGGGACAGTGAATCAGCTCGATGTGTAGGATAGTAGGTGACCAGTATATATCTAAGGCATTATGATTGTGTCTCTGTATATCTGAGTATCAGGATTTGTGGTACAGAGTATTGGTGTGTTAGAGAGATTGGGGTCGGGATGCAGAAGAGTGGGAGCTCAGCTGAAATAGGCAGCAACATGTGGAGTTGGGCAGATAGTGTATCGGACATGGGAGGATGCATGGGTTCAGATATTGAGTATAAATAAAAGTACATATAATACATATAGTTATGTATATATAACAGTGTTGGGTATGGGGTATCAGTTGAGTATCAGAACTTGTTGATAGGTGCATTAGCTAAGGTGTTGAACATAAGTTATGATACAAACAGTTTAGATATGAGGTTGAGGTCAATGAAAGGGTACTAATCTGGGTATTAGTATATATACAATGGTATTATTAGAGTAGTGGCTCAAGTCTGCAACAGGGGATGCAAGGTCAGGATACAATGGTGTCCTAGGTGGGTATAGAAGATGTGGAGGTATCGGGTTGGTATTGTAGGAATGAGTAGCAGTACACTCGATGTATGCACAACTAGGTTTAGTAAGGGAAACCTGGGCATGTGACAAAGGGGTATTGCAGTGAGGAAGTGAATTTGGTACCAGTGTAATATTTGAACTGATACAAGTTGGTATCAGTAAAGTGGGGACACCTGATATCTAGTGACTGTGTGTGTGCTCCTAAACTAGAATGTGACTGTGTTGTATGTGTATCAGTGAACAAGGGTATCAGTCAACGGGAGTTAAGAGGATGGGGGTAATATAAGGTTGTAAGTTGTGTGACAGTGCATTAGGTGCATTGTTTGGTGCTCCATAGCAGCAGTGGCAGCAAGTTGGTGGGGTATGTGAGTATTGAATGTGGGTACACTTGAGTTACTTTGTATAGTTGCATGTAAGTACTTGAACTAGGATGAGCAGTAAATTAAGTATTAGATATAATGTTCAGCTAGTATAAGACAATGTCATCAGTTAGTGTCTATGAGTTATCATTAGAGCTATAAGTTAGTTAAGATGTTAGTATAATACTTAGTATCAGTATATTAGTTAGTGTACAGTAGTAAATATTAGTCAGTTAGTACTAGTTAGATAGTTAGTTATTTATATACTAGTTAGTATATAACACAGAAAGTATTTTAACCTATAGGTATTAGTGTTATTGGTTAGCTTAGCTAGTTAGAGACCTAAAACCTTAGCTTGAACCTAAAAATTAGTGTAGACCTAAAAATGGCCCAAAAACATCATCCTAGCTAATTATCCCTGATTATCATTTCATTTCACAACTTAACACAATTATTCTATATGTAGGTCCTTGTGACTCCATCTTGGACATCGATCCACACTCATTACTCAAGACCACATACAAGTATATTCTTTGACAGTTTTTATTATTTTGATCATTACTATGATTCTAGTTGTAGTGTATACTTGACTCAGACACAGTGGATACATAGGCTAGTATCATAGATACCTGTCATGAGGAGTCGTGATTGGAATCCATCGTACTAGCTGGGGACAGGGAAATATTAGCAAGTTATGTGATCATACCCCACTTTACATGCATCATAACTTATCCCACACACCACGTAGGGTGTAACCTGACCATTTACATGACTCATAGCCTATTATATATGATTAGCCTGACTTTTGCTCGCATCATAGCTAACCAGATGGTTAGCCTGACCTCACATGTATCATAGCCAATCATATATAACAAGCTTGATCTAGTCCCAAGCCGATCACATAGCAAACTGATATTTCACAATACTTAGCTAGAATTTCTATTCTTTTATTTTAGTACATTCATTTCTAGCATTCACATATATTGGTTTATTGCTGGTTAGTTCCATATGATGATTACATGTCTCTCCAGTATTCATTTTCTTCCAGTATTTTTTTTATTTTGTATTTCTTACACTGTTTGATAGTTCTTATCAATATAATTAAAATTGCTGTTAGTGTTTGTGCTTCGTTCTAATCCTGACTGGATAACATTTTTCAGAGGATCTTGAGTATTTTTGTCCTACCTATTATGGTCCAGGAGTATATGGTGATTACATCCCGAAGATTTCAGAGGAGCCACTCCCCTTAAAGGAGACACCACCCGTAGTTGTTTAGACAACATTTAGCCTAGTTTAATTATGTATTGTATTATTCTAAACTTTGAGACTTGAGTTGTATTATGTTGAGACCTTATTTATGTTGAGATAGCTAGACTCTAAACTTTTGTTATTTGAGTTCTGTTTTAGACTTATGTCGAAACCTCTTTATATCTTTTCTTATCTTATCGTGCCATTTACCTTCTTATAGTTATTGTGATTAAGTACCTTATGAATCAATGATCATATGCATATTCATTGTCCTCCTTATGGAGTTGAGATCATTGACAGGTTATTTTTTGTGAGTTGTGTTAGTATTTTTGAGACCTAGACAACGTTCTACCACCGATGCTACGGCGTAGGCTGGACGTACCCACGGCTCATGTCCAAATTTTGGGTGCTGGTTGTGACAAGCATGGCATATAAGACACGCACTCATAACTGCTCACTATCAATTAGGATAGTATGCACACTTTAGAAGTGGTCTGGAGACTGGCGCACTTTTGGAAAGATTGGCTATACAAGCGCTCTTTTGAAGAAGTAGCCGTGATGGCGCACTTTTGAAGAAATTTGCTCAACGACGCACTTTTGAAGAAGTTGGCTCAACGACGCACTTTTAAAAAAAATTGCCACAACGGCACACTTTTGAAAAATTTGGCTCAACGGCGCACTTTTGAAAAATTTGGCTCAACGACACACTTTTGGAAAGATTGGCATAACGACGCACTTTTAAAGAAGTTGGCTCAACGACTGGGTCGCTAAACGATAATCTGGGTCTGCATGATGTAGCCCAGCTGTAATGATGACTTCTGACTCTTCGATTTCTGTTCCATCTTGTCAGATTCATCGTATTTAATGCTCAGGAGAGAAAGCAGACATGCAAATTGTACGCCTGTCTGCACTGATAAAATCAACTTGAAAGTGCGTCACTTTTCTACTCTCTAAATAATGCTCCATCCTTTGAAACAAGTAGAAAGTGCGCCATCCTCAAAATAGAGAGAAAGTGCTCCATTCTTCCCCTGTTAAGTTTATTTGTAGAATACTGCGCCAACTTCAAGAGGTGCATTTTTATGCTTCTACAAGATCCCCTTTAAATTTTTTGAATTTGTTTAAATAAATTCAAAATACTTTGAATTAGAAGCATAAAAAGTTATTGAGATTTTGTGCGCGCATTTTGGGTAAAATCCCAACGGATTGTTGACGTGGCTGTAGGTGTGACATGTACGTATTTTTGACTTGCTTTTTGGTTTTGACGCGGTCTTTGTGGAGACGCATGTGACTTTTCAGGAGCAGTTTTTGAGAACTATGCTGAATTTGGCATATTTTCTCCTATAAATAGGAGCAAAAAATTACCAACATTTTCAGACTTATCTCTTTCTTGCTGTGAGACTTGAGCATGGCCACCGTTAAGTGTGAGCCTACGAAGATGACCGTAGCAGTATGGCTCCATTGGCTTTGCTGTCCGTCGAGAAGACGCAAGCGGAGATGCTTCTTAATGATGGGTGAGAGACTCGTCTGGAGATCGTTGTCACTGAGCTCTTTATGTGATGGAGCATGGAATGATATCATAGGCTTCGTCGTTCATGTTGAACTATTGAATTATCCAGAAGACTGTTCGTTGTCTTCAAAACCAACTCGCTGGAATTACTCTCTAAACATGGCCCCTGTGCTGATTACAGGGTTGGGATTGGAATCCCAACCGAGACTTCTAGCGGTGGCACCGGATGGCGATAGAGGAACATCTTCCGTTTGACTCGCCACGTCCTCCATCGAGTCAGGACAGAAATGGGTCTTTGCTAATTTAAAAAGGCTCAGTCATGTGTAGCGTACTCGCTTGTCCATAACACATATTTTTTCCCTGTACTGTGGTTTGCACTGAGGAGCTCATTTCTTCTGTGCCTTAATTCATCTGCATCGGGAGCAGACGGAACACAGAGATGGGGATGGCTCTGTGATAGATCCCCATCATATAAAAGTTCGGATGTAATAGATTTTTATATGTATAATCATGATTTTTTTAGAATAAAAATCTATGTGTGGTAGATCTCCATCATATGTAATCATGATTAAAAATCAATACTTTTTTAGCTTGACTTTATTGTGCTGTATGTGTGCTGGTGACTGAAGACCTTAGTTGTCTTTGTTTTCGGGAGGATGTGCATCAGAAAAAGACTAAATATGTTGCCTTTCTCCTGATAATCAAATAGCATGCATACTTGTGTGCAGTTCTACTGGCTAACAAATACGCGTATTCTTTCTTCAGATTAATACGCGTATTATGGCACCTTTTCTATCAATAAGTCAATGTGTGCATATGGGAATTTCTAACCCAATACACAAAATTTCAACCGTTGCCTCATTTCACTGAAGAGTCCTGTTTGGGAATTCAAACTACCATTTCCTATCTTATAAATACTGGAGTTGCTTGTTCCATTCTCACGAAGACTTGCAAAATGACGTCTGAGGCTACTTCAAAGAGGAAAGACAAGGAATTTGATGAGACCATTGTTTCTCTTTTTGCTTTCAGGTTGTCTTTTGCTGAAGAAAAAAAGATGTGCTTGCTGTCCAACCGGGTAAACAGATGTCCTCCAGGATTTATCGATCCTTCATTGGGTGAACTCACCCAACCTCAGATTGATATAAGTGATCCCCTTGTTTCGTCTGCTGTCGTGGAGGAACGAGAAGATCATGCCAGAATAATGTCTACCCGTCGAACATTTGCATATTCTGACGTCTGCATCCTTCACGCTCTTGCAATATTTGTAAATAATTTGGAATATTCTGACTCATCTTCTCCCTAAGTATTTGTATTATTATTCCTTATTTTCTATAAATAAAGATATTTTGTCTTACCTTGGTGATACTTTCAAATCGAGATCCATTAAATACTGCTCAGAGGTATATGGACATAGCAGAATAACTGTAGGAGAATTTATTAGATTTATCACTCAAGGCATACTCATGCTGAGTACACATGATAAATTTTACATGATGCAATACTATCAGAGGTGATATGGACGTGATAGCTCACTAGTTTACTCCACTGGGGAAGAGAAAAAAGATTGTTCAAGGGCGAACTATTGTCCTCTTTAGGGGATAATAAATGCAATATGATTCAGAGGTAATATGGATATGAATCACATTACACTTATTGACTGGTTAATAAACATGTAAGATTATTTCCAACCCAATTGGGGATCAAGAATATGATATCCTTAAAACAACTAGACTTTAAGAATGGAATAATTTTGTTGGAGAGAATCGTTTAGATGATCCCAATGGGAGTATTCCGTTGGATCTGAGTATTGTTCCACTGTGAAACTTTAAGATCCTATTACCCATTTCTTATTCAAGAATGAATATAGGTAATAGTTCGAGAGACCGTATAGGCTACGAGTTGTTTGGGATTAAAAATGTATTTGCTGTACATCTTATTTTAATCTGCTAAAGATGGAGAGAAATATGTCGTGCTTAGATATAATAATTTTTGAGGAATTTGTCGTTGATAGGCATCGTTATCAAATTTCTATTAGACTTAGCGAGCCTGTAGGCTCCATTGGAGAATAATGTCTCCACCACAAAAGGACCTTCCCATTTAGCTTAGAATTTGCCTTTGCTCTTATGGGTTATGATCATAGGTCTCCTTATTGAAAGGACTAATTCACTGACCTGGAATATTCTTTCCTTGACTTTTCGATTAAAAGCTCTGAAAATGCATGCTTGGTATAGCTCAATATGCTGTTGAGCGTGCAGGCACTTTTTATCTAATGCTTCTAATTCTTGCATGCACAATCGATCATTATTCTCTACTGTTAGCTCATTATCAATGGCTATTCTAAGAGAAGGCATCTGAATTTCAAGCAAAAGAACTGTTTCACATCCGTAGACCAAAGAGAATGGTGTACAACCAGTTGGAGTTCAAACTATTGTACGATAAGACCATAAACACTCTCCGAGTTTCTCATTCCAATCGCTTTTGTTGGATGAGACAAATTTTTAAGGAGTTTAATTATAGTTTTGTTGAAGGCTTTCGCTAAGCTGTTGGCTACTGGATTGTAGGTCGTAGATGTTATATTCTGGATTCGATTTTTGTCACAGAACCAATAAAATACTTGACTGGCGAATTATGGCCCATTGTCATGCATTATCCTCCGGGGAACACCGAAACGATATATAACATGGTGTTTGACAAAGTTAATTATGTTGGGCATCTTAACTTCGATGAGCAGGACTGCTTCTGCCCATTTGGGTTATTGCAAGTATAAACCGATGTCCTCTAAAAGAAGATGGGCTGATCGGACCAATAATATCCATTTTCTAAGCTTCAAAAGGCCAGGAGGCAGCTGTAGGGTTTAAGAACTTTGTTGGTTGGTGAATAAAATCAGCATAGTTTGGCATGACTTGCATTTACGAGCATAATCTATGTCATCTTCTACCATGGTGGGCCAATAATAACCCATTTTCCTGAGGCGGTCTAGTAATTTAGGACCTGGCTAATGTGCTCCACAGATGCCATCATGAGCTTCATGGAGTGATTGTCTTGCTTCAGGGTTAGAAAGACAACGTATAAGCAATCCCTCATAAGAATGACGATATAATATTTTGGATGAGGCATCTTAGTAGCATCGGAGTGAACGTCTTTTAATAGAAGTGGCTTCTTTCAAATTTTCTAGAAGAATCCCATAAGCAGCGTAGTCTATAAAAGGATCTCTCCAATCTTTATCTATGAAAGTTGACTTTATGACGTAACTATGTTCAACATGCAAGTAATTTTTTTACAGTATAATTCTTGTCCTGTTAGTATAATTGAGTGTTGTCTCTTTAGGGGAACGACCAATGATGCTGCTAGGCCGGCCAAAGCACCTGCTTCCATATTTTGTAACTGAGGCACATGTTAGATGAAGAATCCTTTGAAAGTAAAAGCCAGTTCGATTGCTGCTTGATGATAAGGGATGAGGTCTTCATGCCGAACCTCGTACTCTCCCATGATCCGATTGACTATCAGCTTAGAATCTTCGTAGGCTTCAATATATTCTATGTCCAATTCTTTAGCTAATTGGAGACCAATGAGTAGAACATTATATTCTTCCATATTATTAGAACATGGTTTACTAAGAGAATATGCTTGATGAATTAGTAGTTTGTCAGGAGATACGAGGACTATGCCAACTCCCGCTACTATATTGCCTTTGGGTCATATTCTTGATGCGCCATCAAAGAATAGTTGCCAGGTGTCATCTTCCATTGCGATATTAGACTCTAAGACTTCATCTGGGATGTCATGGTTCAGTTTGAAAGTTTTTGGTACATGATGAGCTGCTAGAAAATCAGCTAGCGGTTGGTCCTTCACTACTTTTTGCAGGACATATACCATGTCATAAGGTGATAACAACATTGAACATGTAGCTAAACGAGAATTGAGTGTTCTTGGCTTAGTCATCATTATCCAGAGAGTACTTACTCTGGATATGACATGAATGGTTTGACCTGACACGTAATGTTGTGTCTTCTGAATAACAAACATCAAGTCCAGACATTCTTTTTTTACCGGATTGTATCGATGTTCAGCACCGACCATCATGCGACTGAGATAATAGATCGCCTGTTCATGGCCTTCGTTACTCTTTTGTGCAAGAAGAGATCCTAGGGAATGATCCATTGCTCGAATATACAGTAAAAATGATTTTCCTACGATCGGAGACACCAGAACTGGCAGATTTGTTAAATATCGTTTGATGTCGTCGAATGCTTGATGACATGCTCTATTCCAGACAAAGGATACGCCTTTCTTCATTAACTGAGTGAAGGATTGGCATCGTCCCGAGAGATTGGAGTTGAATCTCTTAATGTATGCCAGACAGTCTTACAGACTACGAAGTTCTTTAGGATTACATGGAGGCTGCATTTCGGTAATAGCTTTAATTTTATCGGGGTCAATATGAATACCTTTGAAAGTTATAACAAATCTGAGGATCTTGCCACTGGAGACTCCTAGAAAGGATTTAGTTGGATTCATCTTCAATTGGTGGTGGCGCATCAATTCGAACACATCTTCAAATCTTGAAGGCGATCACCTTTAAGATGACTTTTGACAATAATATCATCCACGTAGCTGTAGAAGTATGAAAAATACGCCGGATGACTATACACGGCATATTGGTGCAGAGCAGCGTAAGCAGAGGCCTTAAGAGCCATCAAGCGTGCAACAGAGCTCTTTCCGCCAAGAACACAGCGTGAAATATAAAAGCTCGAAAGACCATCCGCGTAAAACAGTACGTCCAAGCCGCTTCAGCGTAAACAGGGTGCTTCATCGCCTCCAGGGCGTAAAACTCATCCTCTTTCAGACGCAGCATTGAGGTGTACAAGAGACGCTTCGTATTTTCCGAAGTAAACCTGTCAGACCCTGCAATGAAGATCCTGTAATGAACCTGACGTCTGGACTTCTGACAAAGGGATACGGCTCGACTACCCAGGCGACGGCTATAATGATGGCACAGCACAGCGATCCAGGCTGTCAAATACCGCCATCCCCTTCGCGTAAACTGCTTTTTCAAGCACAAAAGGATACGCTGCCTTATTTTACACAGGCAAAACACGAGCTGTTTACGTTCTGCAGTAGACAAACCGCCTGCCACACCAAAAGCTGCAGTCCGTACGGGATTCGAGGCACGTCTCTTCGTCTAATGTAGAGAGCGGTGACAGTTTCTCAAGGCACGTCTCTGCGACTGATGCGCAGAAAGGGTTGCAGACCGTCAAAGAACACGCCTCCATATTTAATGCACAGGATGGTGGCAAATCTCAGCATTTAATGCAAGAGATTTGGTTATATCTTCAAAAGCCGTAATTCCGGCTAAGACGTCCCTATCAGCACTCTGGCACGGTACGCAGCGGCTTCTACGCCCACCCAGCTCCTGTGCTCTCTCGGTCTTTATGACCACTCGGCTTCTACGCCTGTTCGGCTTCTACGCCTACTCGGCTTCTATGCCTACTCGGCTTCTATGCCTGCTCGGCCTCTGTGCCCATTCGACTTCTACGCCTGTTCGGCCTCTACGACCACTTGGCTTCTACGTCTGTTCGGCCTCTACGACCATTCGGCTTCTACGCCTGCTCGGCCTCTACGACCACTCAGCTTCTACGCCTGTTTGGCTTCTATGCCGGTTTGATAACTATTTGGCTTCTATGCCATGGTGACAGACATTTGGCTTCTATGCCAACCTCTTCTACACAATGGATACCCACCTACGTGGCTTTTACGCCGTTATCTTCGTAGCGATTATACGCGTTGTGTCCCTTAGTTGGACCCGCGTCACACACTCATTCAAAAGATCATCTATACGTAGGCATTGGTTACTTTAACCGTTGTGTAAAAGGGTGCTGTACTTTCCACTCCTCGGTTTCTACACCGACGGAGTGGTCACTGTCACTAAAACTCTATAAATAGAGACCTCTATCAATGAGGAACAGGGTCAAGACTTTAAAAATCGAACAAGGTCAAAACATTGAAAGAGGATCGAACCACGGGTCGAAACATTGGAGATTGAGGAGAGATCGAAGAGTCTTAGAGAGAGAGAGAGAAGCATCCAGAGCTCAGGCAAAGAGTAGCGATCAACGACATTGGCATCGTGCATCCACTCTCTTCCGCCACCTACGAAGCTGCTTTCCGTCTTCCACGGCACTTCTTCACCATCGTGTAGTCCAAGGGCTAAAGTGATCGACTGCAGATCAGACACCTATAGCAATCATCTACCCAGATTAAATAAATTGTACTCCCACATCCTCGTATAGGATCAAATTGTACAAGTTTGTTTGTAAACCAAAGAAGGCGGGTTTCGTGCAAACCTCGTATTATATATATTTTGTTCTTTCGTTTAAATACCACAAACAAGATGGCGACTCTGCTGGGGATTCTTTCTCTTCTGATGAGGAAGCGATTGCTAAACACGATACGGTATCCGTGGGATCCGTGAAGAAGATACTGATCGTCCAGTTTGACCAGTCTGCCTACGAAGACATGCTTCGGACGGGGGGTAGCTCTCACTCTCTCTCTGTACAAAACAACAGGAAGCTGCACAAGGTCTGGATGCCCAAGACATCCTCTACCATTCCTGTGGACTCTCCGATCTCTCCGATCTCTCTGACCAATGAGGTTGTAGCATTGCTCCCTCCGTGCCCTGCACGTAAAATTCAGTCTCCCGCTACGCGCGGTACAGACAAAACTTCGGGCAAAGCCTCAGCACTAACCCAGAAGTATCTACTGCGCTCTACGCGTAGAAACCAGTCTCCCGCTACGCACGGTACAGACAAAACTTCGGGCAAAGCCTCAGCACTAACCCAGAAGTATCCACTGTGCTCTACGAGTAGAAACCAGTCTCCCGCTACGCGCGGTACAGACAAAACTTCGGGCAAAGCCTCAGCGCTAACCCAGAAGTATCCACTGCGCTCTACGCATAGAAACCAGTCTCCCGCTACGCGCGGTATAGACAATCTTCGGCTATCGATTATCATATTCATATTACCTCTGATATCGATTGTCATCTCCACTTAACACCCGTACTTAACTCTAAGTATGCCAGTGGTGTTGAGTCCACAAAAACTGCCATGTCCATATCACCTCTGAGCAGACGTGTACCTCCATCTCCAAAGGAGTCACGATCAAAAGTTTGTCATGTTTATATTACCTCTGAATAAACTTTTGGCTATCCACTATCTTCTGATATAGGTTGCCATCTACACTTAACACCCGTACTTAACTCTAAGTACGGCAGTGGTGTTGAGTCCATAAAAATTGCCATGTCCATATTTACCTCTGAGCAGACGTGTACCTCCATCTCCAAAGGAGTCACGATCAAAAGTTTGTCATGTTCATAATACCTCTGAATAAACTTTCGGCTATCCACTATCTTCTGATATAGGTTGCCATCTACACTTAACACCCGTACTTAACTCTAAGTACGCCAGTGGTGTTGAGTTCACAAAAACTGCCATGTCCATATTTACCTCTGAGCAGACGTGTACCTCCATCTCCAAAGGAGTCACGATCAAAAGTTTGTCATGTTCATATTACCTCTGAATAAACTTTCGGCTATCCACTATCTTCTGATATAGGTTGCCATCTACACTTAATACCCGTACTTAACTCTAAGTACGCCAGCGGTGTTGAGTCCACAAAAACTGCCATGTCCATATCACCTCTGAGCAGACGTGTACCTCCATCTCCAAAGGAGTCACGATCAAAAGTTTGTCATGTTCATATTACCTCTGAATAAACTTTCATCTATCCCCTATCTTCTGATATAGGTTGCCATCTACACTTAACACCCGTACTTAACTCTAAGTACGCCAGTGGTGTTGAGTCCACAAAAACTGCCATGTCCATATTTACCTCTGAGCAGATGTATGCCTCTATCCCCGATAGAGTCACAACCCAGGGAGTTTGTCATGTTCATATTACCTCTGAACAAACCTTCCTAAATTCGGCCATCGATTATCATGTTCATATTACCTCTGATATCGATTGTCATCTCAACTTAAACACCCGTACTTAACTCTAAGTACGCCAGTAGTGTTGAGTCCATAAAAACTGCCATGTCCATATTTACCTCTGAGCAGATGTATGCCTCTATCCCCAATAGAGTCACAACCCAGGGAGTTTGTCATGTTCATATTACCTCTGAACAAACCTTCCTAAATTCGGCCATCGATTATCATGTTCATATTACCTCTGATATCGATTGTCATCTCAACTTAAACACCCGTACTTAACTCTAAGTACGCCAGTAGTGTTGAGTCCACAAAAACTGCTATATCCATATTACCTTTGGCAGGGCTTGTCCCAAACTTATTATTTGCACTTAATATGCGCAACGAATAATAGGTCCACCAAAAATTCTCCCAGTGGGAAGTCCTCAACAAAATACGGTATCGTACTACGTCCATATTACCTCTGGTACAAAATCCGTATAAACAATCATAAAAAAATAGGAATATCCTTATATGATTGCAGACGGCGCTTACAGGTTAGCCCTGCCTAATGGAGACCTACTAATGGCTCCTATCAATGGCAAATTCCTGAAAAGCTCTACCTTTCAGACCGGGTACACTGCTCGTCGGTGGGATGCTCCGCCCAGAATGAGGTTCGCCCTGTCCAACCAGAGGCACTCCTGCTTGGGCAGAAGAACGAGAAGAGGAATCAATCTTCTTTCCCTTAGAGGAGGAGGATTGCTTAGAGGCCATTACTGGAAACTTTGGAGACTCAGAGAAGACTCGGAGAAGAGCTCGAACAGTTGGAGGTTTTTTTTTCTTTCGCAGAAGACGGATGAAAAGTTTTTCTTTCAGAAAACTTGGGATATATATAGAGTTCGGATGGACTCCTCGGACCTCGAACCAAATCTCCTAATTAATATTCGGTTATGATTGGGTCCTACGTCAGCCTATTATTCAAAGAAGGCGGACAGTCAGCAAATTCGAAAAGTTTTTCGCGCAAATCAGGTCAGCGGTTCCTACGCTAAGGAGCTTTCTACGCTCGACAGCAACAGATCTACGGTTTTACGCTCGCAAGCTATAAGTCTATGGTTTTACGCCCGGATGCCTTTGTGCTCGGTAGCTTTTATGCTCGAGAGGCTACAAACCTACGACTTTACGCTCAGCAGATACCAAATTGATGATCTCACGCTCGGTGGCTTTTTACGCTCAATAGGCTACGAACTCAGGATTTTTAGCTCATCTACACTACGGATCTCTGACTTTCTGCATATCCGAACAGTTCTCAAGGCGGTCGATTACAGGACTTCACACAGAAGATACTCCTTCTTGACCTCAAAATATCCTAAGTACCCAAAACATACAGAGTTCAAACATTGAGAAATTACTCTTCTCGGGTCAATTGGAGGTTCATCCAGACTCCAGTCTGAATATCTCGTCTATCAAGATGGCAACTCAGTTTGACAGCCATTCCTCGACCCTATTCCAAGGGATTTTCGAGAAGTCATTCTTGAAGACGAAGTCTGAACAAAAATTCTGTTCATCAGAAGTAAAAACAACAGTTCAGAGCTCTACGTGGTCCCTCAGCCTTTTTATAGGCGAAAGAGGTCACACCGGTCCCCAATAAATCTGCCATAAAGTCATCATCGACCGTTTCAATGCTCCATTCAGAAACGTTTTGAGTCATGAGGAGCGGTTCATGCTTCATTCAAAGCGTTCCAAATTCCGAGGAATTTGAAAGCTTTGAAGGGGGTCTTGTAGAAGCATGAAAAATACGCCGGATGACTATACGCGGCATATTGGTGCAGAGCAGCGTAAGCAGAGGCCTTAAGAGCCATCAAGCGTGCAACAGAGCTCTTTCCGCCAAGAACACAGCATGAAATATAAAAGCTTGAACGACCATCCGCGTAAAGTAGTACGTCCAAGCCGCTTCAGCGTAAACAGGGTGCTTCATCGCCTCCAGGGCATAAAACTCATCCTCTTTCAGACGCAGCATTGAGGTGTACAAGAGATGCTTCATATTCTCCGAAGTGAACCTGTCAGACCCTGCAATGAAGATCCTGCAATGAACCTGACGTCTGGACTTCTGACAAAGGGATACGGCTCAACTACCCAGGCGACGACTATAATGATGGCACAGCACTGTGACCCAGGCTGTCAAATACCGCCATCCCCTTCGCGTAAACTGCTTTTTCAAGCACAAAGGGATACACTGCCTTATTTTACACAGGCAAAACGCGAGCTGTTTACGTTCTGCAGGAGACAAACCGCCTGCCACACCAAAAGCTGCACTCCGTACGGGGTTCGAGGCACGTCTCTTCGTCTAATGCACAGAGCGGTGACAGTTTCTCAAGGCACGTCTCTGCGACTGATGCGCAAAAAGGGTTGCAGACCGTCAAAGAACACGCCTCCACATTTAATGCACAGGATGGTGGCAAATCTCAGCATTTAATGCAAGAGATTTGGTTATATCTTCAAAAGCCGTAATTCCGGCTAAGATGTCCCCATCAGCACTCTGGCACGGTACGCAGCGGCTTCTACGCCCACCCAGCTCCTGTGCTCTCTCGGTCTCTATGACCACTCGGCTTCTACGCCTGTTCGTCTTCTACGCTTACTCGGCTTCTATGCCTACTCGGCTTCTATGCCTGCTCGGCCTCTGTGCCCATTCGGCTTCTACGCCTATTCGGCCTCTACGACCACTCGGCTTCTACGCCTGTTCGACCTCTATGACCATTCGGCTTCTACGCCTGCTCGGCCTCTATGACCACTCGGCTTCTACGCTTGTTCGGCTTCTACGCCTGTTCGGCTTCTACGCCTGTTCGGCTTCTATGCCGGTTTGATAACTATTTGGCTTCTATGCCATGGTGACAGACATTTGGCTTCTATGCCAACCTCTTCTACACAATGGATACCCACCTACGTGGCTTTTACGTCGTGATCTTCGTAGCGATTATACGCGTTGTGTCCCTTAGTTGGACCCGCGTTACACGCTCATTCAAAAGATCATCTATACGCAGGCATTGGTTACTTTAACCATTGTGTAAAAGGGTGCTGTACTTTCCACTCCTCGATTTCTATACCGACGGAGTGGTCACTGTCACTAAAACTCTATAAATAGAGACCTCTATCAATGAGGAACAGGGTCGAGACTTTAAAAATTGAACAAGGTCGAAACTTTGAAAGAGGATCGAACCACGGGTCGAAACATTGGAGATTGAGGAGAGATCGAAGAGTCTTAGAGAGAGAGAGAAGCATCCAGAGCTCAGGCAAAGAGTAACGATCGACGACATTGGCATCGTGCATCCACTCTCTTCCGCCACCTACGAAGCTGCTTTTCGTCTTCCACGGCACTTCTTCACCATCGTGTAATCCAAGGGCTAAAGTGATCGACTGCAGATCAGACACCTATAGCAATCATCTACCCAGATTAAATAAATTGTACTCCCACATCCTCGTATAGGATCAAATTGTACAAGTTTGTTTGTAAACCAAAGAAGGCGGGCTTCGTACAAATCTCGTATTATATATATTTTGTTCTTTCGTTTAAATACCACAAACAATAGCATTCTACTATTTTCTGTAAATGCTTCTAAAAAATTATACTTATGGCTCCTTGATACGTTGCATCCGTATTTTTCAAGCCGAAGGGCATGACTGTATAACAGTAAACTCCCAATGGTGCACGAAAAGAGGTATTTTTTGTCATAAGGTGACATTTTAATTTGATTGTATCCAGGGAATCCATCCATAAAGGATATACGCTCAAATATGCATGTATTGTTGGTCATGACATCTGTGATGGGAAGGGAAAATTTGTCTTTTGGACAGGCCAAGTTCAGATCTCGATAATCTACGCAGTCCTGGACCTTTCTATTTTTCTTCACGACTGAAACGACATTGGCTACCCAGTCAGGATGTTTCTCTTCTCGAACAAAGCCACATGCTATGAGTTTTTTGACTTATGCTTCAATTGTATCCATCATATCCGGACGGAATTGCCGTTGCTGTTGTTTTACCGGTTTAGCATTCGAAAGAATATTGAGCTTGTGTATGGATATTTGAGGATCTAGGTCAAGCATATCTTTGTAACTCCAGACGAAGACATCGATATACTCCTCTATTAGATGGAGTAGTTGATCTTTTTTAGGAAGACTCTTGTATAAAGATTGGTCTTGGGGAAGAT
Organism: Iris macrosiphon; assembly: GCA_036927795.1. NCBI lineage: Eukaryota > Viridiplantae > Streptophyta > Magnoliopsida > Asparagales > Iridaceae > Iris > Iris macrosiphon. The sequence continues at coordinate 170,302,662 of JAYESA010000005.1, read as the reverse complement.
TCTTTTCCTACATCAATTTGAACTATTTCATCCTCTACAGGTGGTTCACATTGCTCAAACCGAAGCTCCCATTGAGTATCCATTTGTTGTGTCCATGGATCGTTCTCGAATGGTTCCAATAGTTCAACGTCTTTATCATCTGGGGTAGTTGACACCATATTTACAGAGATAGCCTATTTGAATACGTCATCCATGCTTTCGTCAGAATCCCACAATGATGAGTCAGAGGAATGAGAATGTGTCTCTTCTTCTGATTCTGAACTTTAATGACTTGTTGGTGGTATAATGTATCCCAAACCATGACCAGTTCGCTGGTAGTATGTTTTTGGATTGTCTTTTGGAGAAAAGTGACGTATAGGAGTCCGTTTTCCTTTTCCATAATTTAGTCCAAAACCAGATTTTAAGTTGTAGTCCATCCCTTGCATAATGTTCTTGGCTGGTTGGCTGTAATGATACGGTTGTATCTTTCCAATATCTTCGTTAAAATTATTAGTCTGCATGTATTTTTTGCTTCTAGCTTTGCCAAAAATTATCTGACATTGCTTGTCCTATCTTGTTGGGACTATAAAGTATGCATCCTTATATTGTTCATATAATGAACTATATTGAAAATGAGATGCCACAGATATGGACAAAGATTCGTAGAGATGAAGAGCCTCTAAGAATTTTTAGCAAAGGGTTCAACATCAACGTAGTGCGAAGTAGCGTCTTCTTTATTCATAAAATACAATATTTCTTTATCTTCCACATAGTCAGCAGAATCTTCAGCCTTGACAGGAGACTTGGCAAATTTATGACTAAGGATTGATTCACTGATGTTGGTTGCTTGTTACAACGAAGGTCGATAACAAGGGGTTCATTCTCCAATGTCGGATGTTCATTGCATTTTAGGTTGATGACCAATGTAGGTGACTTGTACAGGTTGATGTCGAGAGGCTTCGAAGGAGTTGGATGAGTAATACGTCCTTTGACTCGGATATCAAAGGCTCTTCTTTTGGGATATTTTTAGCTTCATCACTATCTTGATTAGCTTCTTCTTTCATATACTCCGGTGTATAGAGTGCAAAGTCAGCAAAATAGGCTTTGACCCCTTTGAATGGGTTAAGGTCAGCTACCTCTGTTTTGACTTCTCCCATACTATTCACATATTTGAAGCATTGATATACGATGAATGGTACAATATTATACTCGTGTATCCATGGTCGTCCCAGCAAAATATTGTAGGATACGTCAGGGTCAATCACATAACATGTGACTTCGCTACGTGGATCGCCTATCTAAATTTTTAGGTGTATCTTTTCCAACGGTCTACTCCTTCCAGTATTGAATCCTATAATGGTAGTGCTAGTAGCAGACAGGTTGTGCATTTGTATCTTCAATCCTCTCAGTAGGCTTTTAGGAATTATGTTGAGTGAAGAACTAGGGTCGATGTGAATCTTGTTCACCTTAATAGATCCGATGTAACCGGTATAATACAGAGGTCTGTCATGCTGATTATCCTTGAGTAGCATGTCATCTTGTGTGAAGGTGATGTTAGGAATCTTCTCGATCAAGCTGTGCATTGAGGATACGCTAATGGCTCTTTACCAGGAGCCTTGAGTTAAGCTAAGCATTAGTCTGCATGTATCAGAGCTTCGCTCAAAGCTTTACGAGTCTCCTTCGATAAACAAAGTAACTCGAATATGGAATGTCGGGCTGGGGTATCGGCCAGTTGTACCAATATGTCAAAATTGTAGGGCTTTTCAAGTCCTTAGGGTACATTCTTCTTCGAGAATTTGTCGAAGTGTACTTCCTTTTGCTTTCCTTTCTCTGCCGTAGTAGGCTTCAAAGGACCAGGTTTAGTTGTGACCGGAGCAACATGAGTTGGCAAAGTTGGAAGAGTATTAGGAACATCTTCTGGGACAGATTCATAATATTTATGATAATCTTTTCCAGACCTGGTACTAGTCATGGCTTCTTCTTCGGGCATCGGAGAAAGAAGCACCATGTTACAAGGCTTGAGTTTCTTTTTATCATATATTTTCTTGGAGAGAGTCTGTGGGATAGTCTTAACATAGCCCAATCCACTACGAGATTTGTTGGATTATCCTTGGAGTTGTAGAGGAATATGTTATCCCTTGCCAAAGTTCAAACCTTCAGCTTTTTGGAAGTCATACCCCATATTTTGCATCATGTGTACAGATTGCTGGCTATATTAATAAAATTGGGGACGATCTTTCTCAACCACCTGAGTTGAGGTCAATGCTCTAATTTTTGTAGCATGAGGAGGAGGAATTTATGTAGGAATACTTTCATAAGCAATGAAGATTTGTTATGTCCTATACAACAGAACACTGCTAATCATGGACCATTGCCGGTGTGTTAAGCGAAGCTTGCGAATAGATCTCGGTGGGGGCAATGTTCAGATTTTGAAATTTGATCTCGAGATATATGTCTTCTTGATGTTGATCTTAATCTCTGTCCGAGTGATGATCCGAAGAAATTATATTGCATGGTTTATACTTCTTACCCTTCTTGGATTTTAAATTTGAAGATGCTGCTCCATGATCCCAATCTGGCAGCAGGTCGAGATGAATCAACCTAATCATGCCATGATCTATGGTAAGAGGCACTAACCCCTCCATTTGATTTCGAGGAGGTGGGAGATTTCCCACTTCCATCGTAGTTCTAGGTATTGGAATGACACCGTTTGGGATTTCTTGTGCTAGAAAATTGTCGAATTAAAAAGAAACCATATTGGCAGTGACTGTCTTCTCCTTATTGTGAAGGGTGATAGCTTTAGCATCTATCAACTGTTGTATTTTTCTTTTCAAGATATAACAAGCCTTGGTAGGATGATGTACATACCGATGGTATAAGCAGCACTTTGGGTCATTTATTTTACCGGCCTCATTTGGTCGCTTGATGTCAGGCAACTGCAACTTATTATTTTTTTATCAAGTATTCAAAAATGCTGTGGATATCGCTCTCGTCAAAGAAATATTCTTCTACAGGCCTGGAAGACTCTGGAGGCTTTTGTGCTGGAGGAGAGGTGGGTGGCTTTGTCAGGTTTATTGCTAAGGTCTCATTTTCTTTGCTGTTACGATTATTCGCACTGTTGTTGTTGTTTGAGGGGCACTTTTCTTCCGTATTGGTCATTTATAATCCTAAATTACGTGCCACATGTTGACCCAAACTGGATCACAGTCAACCTGATTTCGATAATTAACACTGTGATATCGGTCATGACTCAATTATGACACAACGTTTACTAGATGAGACATCAACAAACTTCGTCGGACTAATGCTACATCATCTTTTTTATGTTTCAGAGTCTGTAATTTTTTTATTTTGTTAAGTATAGGAAACATATACGTTGAGTCACACTGTAACATATTAACCCTCAACATATTTCCTATAGCTCCACCAAACAAACAACTAAGTCCAAAACCCAACCAAAACCAAAACCAAAACCAAACCTACTCAAACCCAGTTATAGAGCTTCTGGTCTGAGGCAGACTGAACTCGGTCCCTGACCGAACTCGGGCCGAACTCGGTGCCCTTAAAATTAGCAACCTGATTTTTTGTTCCACCTTGTAACGAGCTGTCCAACGTTCGAATTTTTGAACATTAGGGAACAGAACTCTGGCCGAACTCTGCCTACCCAGACTAGTATAAATAGAGCATGAATTCTCTTATTTCAAATCATCCCTCATCTTTCAAGCTTTCAATCTTCTAAGCTCTACTTTTCTAAGCCATACTCTTCCAAATCTCCTTAGCCACAACTTCCTAATCCCCTAAGATGCCTCGGTGCGATTCAGCTAGAAGTTGTGCAAGCGATACAAAGTATTTTTACTTGGAAAATTCCTAGTTTTGCCTCTGCGAAGTTGAAGTAGTCGAGCGCTTCAGATCAA